>CM042448.1:6359780-6834780 GCA_023631565.1 Gymnocephalus cernua | reverse complement strand
CAAATGCGATGGCTGGGAATCGAACCCAGGTCAACTGCTTGGAAGGCAGCTATGCTCACCACTATACCACCATCGCTTGAAAACAAAAACATTCACTGCAAATCATGCAACTCATCTGGCCATTGAGACTGAAAATAAATGCTGAGAGATGCATTGGTGGAGACGGGCGGCTCCCAGTACTTATGAGACAATACAATATTGTTCATGAAGGAACATCTGTGATCTGGTATAATGTGATGTGTCACTGGTTTACTACCAACGTTAAAGGATGCCTTTCGTTGTCGGCAGGATTCGGACCTATCTCCTATCTCAGGGATCTAAACATGTTTCTTATAAAATGAATTCATGCATCTGTGTTTTCTGATATGACTTATATGTTGTTACACATCATCCATTAGTCATAACTGTGTGTGACTGATTGTTATATGCAAGTATGTGGTTTTCATACAGATTACTTTAAACAAATGTTTCTTATAACATGTGCTCATGCATCTGTGTTTTCTGATATGACTGTTAGGCTATATCTTGTTATGTCATCCATTAGTGAAAACTGTGTGGTATCTTTTAATATGTATTCATGCTTCTGAAATTACTCTTATCACTGTATATCCTGCTACAGTTAGTGCAGTAGCTTTTGTTGTACTTTGCACTCATTAAATGGCAAATATATTTTGACATTTGTCTCCTTTTATTTTTTTATGATTACCGTACATATGCTTGGTAATGTTAATACATTATTAGTTGTTTCTGGTCATTTTCAGCTACAATCAGCACTTAATGTTTTGAAATTACATATTTAAGTGTAAAATTGTCTCACACGTTTAATGTGTAAAAAGTAGTGATATCACACATTTGTGTGTAAAATTACATACACAAATTCTGTGTTAAAATGGCTCACACATCTAGTGTGTAAAATAACACACTTTCTGTGTAAAATTATCTGACACAAATATTGTGTTAAAATGGCTCACACATCTATTGTGTATAATTTCACACAGCATGTGTAGTCCCTGAACACACTCACCACGTGTTAAAATTCTCATTTTTAACACATCTCTTTTTGCAGTGTAGTATAGTAAGTCGAAAAACATGATAAAAAAAAAGCCATAGTCGATAGGTATTGAAATTTATTGAAATTTATTGAAATTTATTGAAAAGATTTCTGGTACAGGATATACAATCCTCTATCCCAGACTCTAAAAAGAAAAACAGAAAACAAATATATATATACATATACATACACATTTGAACATTTTATAAAACACACAGTCACAATTGAAGTTTTATAACAGTTCATAAATAAATTACATAAAATTAATTACAAAAATTACTGGCAAGCTTTATAATTATACATTACACATTTTGACAGGCCAAATGCATCCAGCCTGTTCTTAAAGGTATTGATAGAAGGGGAATGCACAACTTCTTCAGGAAGGTCATTCCATGATTTTACCGCACGGAGTGTAAAAAAGTTCTTTCTCTTTTCAGACCGGCATGTTTTCGGGTAAAGTTTTAAAGAATTCCCTCGTGTCTCGTACCTGTTGTTCCAAAACTGAAAGATAGGCTCAACTGTTACATCATATATTCCCTGTACAAGCTTATACACCTGAATCATATCTCCCCTGTATCTCCTATATGTGAGAGTCGGTAAACTTAATTTCCTCAGTCTCTCTTCATAAGACATGTTTTTCAATCCTGGAATTAATTTAGTAGCTCTTCTCTGGACCCTTTCAATTTTGTCTACATATTTTAATTTGAATGGACACCATAAAAGTGATAAAAAGCCATAGTATGTCAAAAAAAGTGAAAAAAGTCATAGTATAGTATGTCGAAAACAGCCACAGTATATTTCAAAAAAAGGGATAAAAAGGTCATAGTATAGCATATCGAAAAAAGCCATAGCATAGTATGACAAGTTTTTTTTTCATAAAAAAGCAATTGTATAGAATGTCTAAAAAAAATTTAAAAAGTCATAGTATAGTATGCCAAAAAAAGTGATAAAAAAAGTCATAGTAGGGCGCCCGGATAGCTCAGCTCAAATATAGAGGTTTACTTCTCGACACAGCGGGCCATAGTAAAGTATGTGGAAAAAGTGATAATAAAGCCATATTATAGTAAGTCGAAAAAAGTCACAGTATAGTATGTCAAAAAAGTCATAGTATGTCGAAAGAAAAGAAAAAAGTCAGTATAGTATATCGAAAAAAGAGAAAAAAAAGCCGTACAGTAGCTGCGATTTCATCTCTGCATAAATACATAGTAGAAAATGTGATGGTTTCCCTACACTATTTGTATCACGCATGCGTTGAAACACTTGAGGGCCAGGCGGCACAACTGGCGGCATATTTTTGTAGGCTACATTTTACGTTATTCATTATGCAGTTTTAGAAAGATATTTAAATTATGTACTTATTGATCCAAAACCTCATAGAGAGTCTTTAATGTCTCCAAACTAACAACTGCTGGCCAACACTCTTAAGACCCTGACATACTTTACGTTTTCCTCTAATCCTTGGTTCCACACGAAGAACACTTTACAAAGCAAACAGTGATCTATAACAAACAAAATGAACAAGAATTAACTTTGGATAGCCTTAGTCTAATATGATAACACATGCTGTGCGTACAGTGTTAAGATTTATAATAACACAGTGTTTCCTCTGTTGATTTTGTAGTGGCGGCCCGCCATGGCAAAATTTCTGCCGCCATGGTATCAGAAATAGGGCAGATGCACAATGTAGTCGCGTTGCCTTTTAAATGATCCTAGCCGACATAAGGTTGTTGTTCAGACAGACCTGCCCCCCCTGCAAAAAAAAAATCCTAAAGGAGACATTGTAACATGTAACTTCCTGTATGGATCTTGCTATGGTTTTAAGGTGAAGTTGATACATGTAACATTCGGGGTCTGGCAAATCAAGTATCAAGTTTGTTGCCCTTGTTGAAAACATACCCTAGTTACTCAACCCATGCTGTTGGGTGACACACAGGCACTGCTGTTGAACCTGTTTATCCATTTACGTTAGAAACACTGAATGCAAAATAACTATTGTTTGTTAACAAGAAAACTCCACAGGGCACATTTAACTTTTAACTTTGATGCAGTGATATACAGGATAATAATAATCTCAAAACAGTGTGCAACATGTTTCCTCAGAACGGTCGAACGGACGAACGTCACTTTGTAACACACGTTATAAATGCTCAGCTAGCTGCTAGCATGGCACGCCCTCATACTCTGCTTCTGACTGGCTAGTAGTCCTTACCTAGGTACTGTCAGGACACGCCCTCATACTCTGCTTCTGACTGGCTAGTAGTCCTTACCTAGGTACTGTCAGGACACGCCCTCATACTCTGCTTCTGACTGGCTAGTAGTCCTTACCTAGGTACTGAGCATGTGCGACTCCCAACAAAGATGGAACAGAAGTGAGATGTCTTACTCTGCAGCTAAAACAGAGAGCTCAACACACAGGGTGAAAAGAGGAGCTGCAGCAATGTGCAGTAGCCTACAACAAAAATATCGTGTTTTTTGAAAATTAAACCATGTTAACCCATTCTGGTACAACTTTTTAATACAATTATGAACCTGAAAATGAGCATAATATGAGCACTTTAAGTTCTTGAACTCTGCAGTGGATTTCTGTTGCGAACAATTATTATAACCTTAATTTCTTCAAAGTAGTCTATAAAAAGTCATCAAAATGAGGTATTTGAACCTCATAATTAAATACAAAATCAGGGAAAACTGGAAAAAGGGCCACTTTTTGAAAAAAAAACCTTTGTGATAAAACAGACATGACTGCTTCTGTTCTATTGTGTGCAGTAGCGGAATGCCCCTCCCTACCCTCTCTGTGGTGACTTTAACAGAATGTTCCCACCACAGTCAGTACAGCAGACGGACATTGAAGCTTCAGACTGCAGACAACATGAAGGCAACTCTTCTTTTCCTCCGTGAGTACAGACAACTTCAGTAACAAACCAAAGGTCACTTAACCCTTGTGTTGTCTTCCCGCCGAACATCAAGCAGCTTTTTGTTCTTCTGGGTCAAAATGTTAAATTAAAACATTTGGTTGTCTTTTTTTTTTACACTTATCAAAAGATGCTGAGAATGCCGATATGATGCCGAAGTTTATCAAAAGTTCTGACTAATATGAATGTAATATTTGGATGAATGTTCCAAAGTTTCTGCACACACAAAGAACTGACTGTGACTGTTGTTTCAGTGTTTCAGTGTAGCGTCTGCCAGACGTCTGCCCTCCGCCGAGGTAAGTTTCAAGCCTCAAGTGTGTGTACGATGGATTCATTCTTCCAGAGGTCTTCAGCAAGGGGTCCTCAGAGTAAATTATTGTTTGATAGTTTAAATAAATGATTAGGGCTGTCAATCGATTAAAAAATGTAATCGAATTAATTACAGACTCTGTGATTAATTGATCTAAATTAATCGCATACATAATTGTTGCTGTGAAAGTATATTAAATATTTCAATTCAAATGAATCAATGAATAATCAGCATTAGCGACATTAAAGTAAAAAAAACTCTTTTTATTATTATTTTCACTGTTCAAATAATGACGTAGTAGTATATATATATATATATATATATATATATATATATATATATACACACACACTATATATATATATATATATATATATATATATATATATATATATATATACTACTTTAATCTCAGAATTCCGAGAAAAATTTAGAATTCTGTCCTTTTTCTTTTCACATACATTTTTGACATTGTGGCCTGAATCGTCCTCCGTAGGGAATAGCCATAATGTTTCATCTTTGCGCTTCTTTAGCGTCTGATGTGAAGCAGTCACAGCACAACGCTATGTCACGGCAAGTCCGTTCAGTTTCTGTGGTCCAATGTCACGATTACTTGATGGAAATTTGGGGAGGATGGGCTGCTCAGCAGGGCATCACACCTCATCATAGCACATCTGAATAGAAAGCCGAGTGTAAACTGGTCTTGGAGAGGTGGGAAATGCACACAGGCTACTTTTGTTTGCTTGGAACATTGCCAACACCAGGGTGTGGTTAAGTTAACAGAAGTCTGTTAGTTTCTTTTTGTTACTTCTTCTATTTGTTGCAGAGTCTTCTTTGTTACTCATGGTACTGTAAAAAGCTTCCACTTTGTCATTTCAACAAAGGGAGATACTGTACTTTTTACTGCACTACATTTATTTGAGAACTGGAGTTACTTTGCAGATTAAAATGTTACAAAACGGATGATCGTACGTTCAGCAGGTATTTGGTCATACATACATTTTTTTTAAATTATAAATCGGACACATTAAAATGTTGACCTGATGAAAAGTCAGAGGATCACCAAAGTTATTGCGGTTCATCCTGAGGGGAACGTGAATGATGAACCACATTTCATCCCAATCATTCCAAGAGTTGTTGACATATTTCATTCTGGACCAATGTGGTACACAAAGAGAACTACTCTCATCAATACACATCCATTAAAGGGTATTGCAGAAGAAACAGGTATCAAACTTAACCAGCATTTTCTTAAACACATCCTAACATTACATCAATCCGGCTCTGTCTACTATCTGGATGTATGATGGAGTGAGCTTTTTCAAAAGAAATCAAACAAAATGTAAAGTGATGCCACCATGTCCTAAAGAAGCAAGACAGGCGGTGCAAAAATGAGTCTGTTATGTTTTTCTCTCTCTCTCTCTCTCTCTCTCCCCCCCCAGTCTCTGTGACCATCACTCCTAACAGGTCTCAGTATTTCGAGTATGAGAAAATGTCGGTCGGCTGTGATGATTGGACGGCGTGGAGATACACAACAGACGGGTCAGTTTACCTCCACAAATATCCAACCCCTTCTCACTCCGAACTCGTGAATTACGGACGTTTGGGCAGTGGCTGTCAGCGTCGGAAACGACGCAAAAAGCGCCCTTCAGCATGTGTGTAGAACGCACCGGGGCGAGCATCAGCTACACTGCGTTTGATGATGACGTAGCACTTAGCGAGTAGTATGAAAGCCCGACATCCGCATAGGAAGACTAGTTCTTTTACTAAACCCAACCGTCCCGTTGTTATTTTCCTAAACCCAACCATCCCGTTGTTATTTTCCTAAACCCAACCATCTCGTTCTTGTCCCGCGTGTCATGGAAACATACATTTTTATATGCCCACCCACAACCTTTTCCTTAACCTAACTGCGTCAAAAGTGACACCAATAGTCCCGACCAAGTGCGTTTAGATAAACACATTTAGATATGACGCTAAAGGAGACTTTTAGCGTCAATAATAACGCCACAGGCACCTGACCAAGCGTCCGGATTTTACGCGATGGGAGTGAGAATGTGTTGAAATATCACGGATAAAAGCAAAGCTTCTTTTTTATGTGTTGTACCACATCAACACTGAATCCAGAATACTTTGCTCCTTATTGATAATCTCTTTATGCCATGAAGCATCCCCTGCTTTATCGTCCATTTTAAAATAAAGGATCCATAATTTACAAAATGAACATCATGCTGTAATGAAGAACATAAGATAAGACAGACAGACAGACAGACAGACAGACAGACAGATTGCGCTGCAATCATGTCCGATAGCAGACAGAATTGCAAAATAAAAAGCAATCCAACAGCACATCATACAATGTAAACAAAGACACGTTTTCTTGCAGCGGCCTTTATATAACGAGCAGTGGTGAAAGTTATTAAAGTCTAGCAAAGCCCGTTCACTTATTAGAAATTCTTTGAGTCTAGCTAGTCATGTTATGAACGGACGGACTGAAGACTGCTCTTCTTCTCCGTTTTTGGTTCATTTCTGTAGCAATAACAGCGGCCTATAGGCCTGGAATAAGAAGTAGCACGTTGAGTGATTGACAAATGGATTCGTTTGGACGCAACTATTCTTGAAATGAATCCAGGGAAGACGGGTAAAATAAAGATTGTTTTGGTATGTGTGGACGTGGCCTTAGATTTTCTGACTAACGTTAGGCTGCTCAGTGTGGTTTCGACGATGTGATGGTGAAGTGCATCGTTTCACTAAAATCCACCGAATAAACAAAGTGCCATTGTAGACCATAGACTGCATAATATTAATGGACAACACATCCGGTTCGGCGAAGTGCTGCAAATGCGGAAGTGCCTTAAACCTGCATTCTATCTGAAATTCCAGCAGGGGGCGACACGTGCGGTTTCAAAAGGAAGTCGGTTTCTGTAGAAGTCTATGAGAAAGTGACCCGCTTCTCACTTGATTTATGACCTCAGTGAACATTTCCATAAGGAGTTTATGGTCTCAATTGCTAGTTTTAAGTCTTCTGCAACACAGAATGTTAATTTTTTGAATTATGGTCTCGTTGATTTTAAAATCGGCGATAAAGTAGGGGGTGTTTTAGGGCATGGCTATGATGTGATTGCCAGGTGTGTAACGTAACGTAGAGTGTAAGCAGCAGTCTATGGCTCCTCCCTCTCATCTAAAATCGTCACATCCGCAACCAGGATGGCTGCGCCCGTAACGGCAAACTCGACGACTCATAGCAGATCTTCACAAATAATTGGGTGACATTTCGACTTTTTTGTCACTTTTCCCAATTTCTTTTTAAGCTTTTCTGTCATGTGTGAGGAAGCGCGGGCTTGAACTCACAGACGAGCAGGCAGTGGAATGTTTGAGGATTTAATTTAATGAACGGTATACAACAAAGGCAAGCGGACAGTCTCAACGAGTTCCAAAAAACACTGAGAAAACTAAAGACTATCAAAACCACTAGGAACACAGAGTCAAGGGGATTCAAACACAATGACCTGACAACAGACAAAGAAAGCTCAGAGACTAATGCTGCATTCCAGGCAACCCGTAACCCGTGTTTTCATAACCTTCTACCCGTGAAAGTGCCCTGGAACGGCCGTCAAACCCGTAACTTACTACCCGTGAACTCGTACCAGATCGTTTTTGACGTCACACACACACACATAAACAACAATGGCGACCCATGTTGATGCTGCACAGACGCCGGTGATTAACGGTGAGAAATAGAAATAAATAGACATAAATAGGCAACGTAAAGTAATTCCGCACATCGTAATAAAAACAATACACATACGATTATGTACTACTACAGGTTCTGTTTATTAAATGAAGCCAAAAATATGTCGCTGACTAGAAATCGCTAGTATCAGCTAGTGCTAGCTAATGTCAACGTTAGGTAGCCGCTAGCTAACACTAGCTAGAAGGGCCTGTCGTGACTTTGCCTGGAACGCTACCAAGTCGTGAGACTTGACTTGAAGTTGTAACTTATGGGCTAAAAATTGTGTCTGGAACGCAGCATAAATACATGAGGTAACAAGGGTAAAATGAGGGACACGGACATGAGGGCTGATGAACAGGTGGAACACATCAGGGCAGGGCAGACAATCACAGCGGCGGGAAAACACAAGGCAGGAAGTAAAACAAGACATGACACAGGAGAAACAGACACTACAAAGTAAAACTGTAACAAGAAACATACACATGGATGAAACAGGGTAAAACACAACAGAGAATACAGGAGACCGTAGACAATAAGGAAACCATGACATTTTTTCAGCTTTTTTTCCGACATTTGTCACATTTTTCAACGTCCTTTTATCAAAATTTTCTTCAAATGCTATAAAATTGAATAAAACACCCCAATTTAATGAACGCAGTGAACTGATCATTTGTTTTACTTGTGAAGAGTGTTGTATGGAACCATCCACGGCATTTTTATTTTTGGACAATCTGATTGAAAGAAACCCAAATTTCTGATTCAAATTTGACCTGAGGGTTAATAAAAACAGAATAATTTTCACATTTGTAAATGATAAGTGAACTGATGTGTTCCCAGGCTCAAGCTGTCCCAGTGTGCATTGGGCTGGGGCGACAAGATTTCCTCTAACTGCAACATGAAATTGGTCAAACTGTCCGACAGCGGAGTGTACTGGTGTGAATCTAAATATGGAGACAGCAGCGACACTGTCAACATCACCGTAACTGGTAAGATTCATAGAATCACAAAACCACACTTCCTCTTCTTCTTCCTGTCTCAGGGCACTCTTTCATGCAACTTGAACTTCTGCTTTGGCATCGATGTGACACACATGACCCCGATGGGTCTTTGGCAGTGCAGGTTGTTAAAAAAATAAAACTCAAAGACAAAAAAAGTAGTTATAGTGCTGCCTGCAAACAAATAACAGCCTAGTAACCATTCTGAATTTCCCTAACAACCACCTGCCAAAACAACAGTAACCACTTTTTTTTTTGGAATCCATAGTTTTTTCACAGAAGAGATACACAGAATGGACAATGACATAAAATGATATAGATAAACAATAAACATTCCGACGTACATAACTATACTTTGGCAGATGTGTTAGTAATTAAGTGGCAGATGGATTCAAGCCAGTATGATGTTGTATAGTTGTGTTACGGGCCTTTAACCCTCGTGTTGTCGACCATGCACTTGTTGTCCTCTCGTGTCAAAATAGAAAAATTAACACTTTTGTGACGCTTTTTTGTCCCCTTTTTCAATGTTTTTGACGCTTTTTTCCACTACCACTAGTACTGTATACACGCCACGGACACCAACTTATTACCACTAGTGTAACACTTATTTTTCGGAATCTGTGGTCAATAAACCTCGTTGGATTTTTAAATTATACCTAATTTTTGGAGTCAAAAAAAGCTAAAATTATGAATTATTTTGGCTAATATTAGAGGAATGTATGTTGGTGGATAATCAAAGACTGGTGTATGTCAAAGTAGAGTCAGAATACTGTTTAGAAGCAGTTTCATCGTTTTCTCTCCAAACGCTATAAAATGTAATAAAACAACTCAAAATTCAACAAAAGTAGTCATCATTAACTGTACTTGCAAACTTGGAACCACCCGTGTTATTTTCTCGGTAATTTGATTGGAAAAGAAACCCATATATAGACATTTTGATAATGGGGCCCAATTTGACCCTGAGGACAACAAGAGGGGTAAAACAGGAGATGCACTGTAATTCTCCACCTGATTGGTCGGTCTAAAGGAAAGGCCCTCGTGTACAGCCACATTACCCAGCTGAGAAAACCACAGCCTGGCTGGCGGCAGGGTGGTCGCTTCCCACGGGGTTAGACATAGACATTAGACATATACATCTCTAACCCCACCCAAGATCTTTTCCTAACCATAACTTAGTGGTTTTACCCTGCACGTAGTCTATATCCACGACGCTCCACTTCCGGGATTGCTCCAGTGCTGATGGAAATTCTGCCCGATAACTTCCGCTTTCTTTGTGTTGGAATTTTAAACTCCGGTGGATTTATGAAGACTCGGATCTCTGCAGGGTAAATCCAGACAGCTAGCTAGACTTATCTGTCCAAATTGCAGCGGCACTGTGGCTGCGTTTGGGGCGTAGTGCTGTCCAAGACCATATCGGAACGCCGTGTGGACTAGCCAGACCTTCCTCCTCCGCAGCAGCAGCGCCGTGGAGGAAGGTCTGGCAATGCGAGACTACCCTGCATGTTATAAAAAAAAGGACGCCAATGGGTCTTGACCAAGCCTCAGCATTTGACAAATTGGGAGTGAGAATAGGTTGTCTTGGCCGAGGTCTGTACTTTCCGAGGGCCCTTCTAGTTTATCTTTTTTTTTTAAAGCTATATTTATCCTCCGGCATTTAGCAGCCATTGATCAAACTCTCTAGTTGTAGATTCAAACATGTTTCGCTTTATTCAGATCAGACCGTGCAATCAGTATTTGTGTGAATGGATGAGATGCTGTCGTTTGTCTCTGTGTTGAGGTGGACCTGTGATCCTTGAGAGTCCTTTCCTCCCTGTGACGGAGGGAGAAAACATCACTCTGCACTGTAAAACAGAGAGGTCCTCCACCCTGCCAGCTGATTTCTATAAAGATGGCCACTCCATCGGGAGAGGGATGAAAGGTCAATTGACCGTTGTCAATTTTTCCAAGACTGATGAAGGTGCCTACAAATGTAAAGTCAGGGATGGAGAGTCTCCAATCAGCTGGCTGCTGATGAAAGGTAAAGGTCTCCAGTCAATTCACACAACGAAACTCACTTTATATATGTTCATCTTGAAGTTTTAGTTCCAATAAACACTTGGTGCATCAACTGTTATTTTTTATTTTGTATTACACAGTTAGTATATGCACCAGGCCCGTAGAAAGGGGGGGTGTTTGGGTGGTTTGAAAGACCACCTCCCCCATCACTGCCAAAGGTCCATAGTTCCATAATCTGTTTTTTATGGTTGCAATAAACAACAAGTGTCTTTCAAAATAAAAATGGCCAATAATTCAAATTCCCCTCAAATAAAAATGATCTGTACCAAACTGAAGCCCTAATCTAGTCATAGCACCACTTTTGTGAATGTGTTAACTGGCACGGAACATGTAACAATCTAACATATCAACAATCCACACAACTAACTGTATGCGCTCATAGTAAAATGTTTGAGGCGTGCGTGCGTTTGGACTTAAAATGGTGGTACATGATCTTGGTAAGCAATTTGACAACTTTGTAGTAAATATTTCCAGTGCTTCAAAAAACGTGCTTGTTAAGATACCGGCAGACAAGCTAATCCAGCACAAATTAGTGCATAAAAAGTCACCAAAATAAAGTATTTGAACTTCATAAGTAAATACAAAATGAGGGGAAAACTTCAAAAAGGTCCACTTTTTGGAAATATAAGAACCCCCCCCTCCCTTTCACTAGGCCGGCTACGGGCCTTTGTACTTTGTACTGAACTAACGGAGTGTCAGCTAGTGGACATTAGAGGAACTGCAGCTGAGCGCACTCTCATTTTGACGTTGGCGTCCCCAGATGATTCTGCGCCTGCCTCGCTCACAGCGTCCCCCGACTCGTCTCAGCTGTTTAAGTATAAGAGTCTGTCTCTGAGCTGTGGGGTCAACAGCAGCTTTCAAGGGTGGAAGATCTTCAGGGCCACAAGCTCCAACGCTAAGTCTGTCGGAAAGATGTCCATATGCGGTGACGATTGGGGGAAACCTACCTCCGTAGGCTGCGAGCTCCAACCTGCCAAGCAGGATGACAGCGCAATCTACTGGTGCGAGACTCCTCAAAGGCGGCGGAGCAACTCTCTCAACATCGGTTTTCACGGTAGGAGTGTGAAAAAACAACAACTACGAAATGAGTAAGAATCATAGAGGGACATGCAAACACATTTGTCCATCTCTCTCCATGTTCAGATAAAGCGGTGATCCTGCAGAGTCCCGTCGTCCCTGTGACGGCGGGAGAACACGTCACACTGCACTGCACAACAAAGCAATCCTCCAACCTCTCGGCTGTTTTCTATAAAGACGGCTCGCCCATCTCGACTGAGCCAGCAGGTCGCATCCGGATTGAGCCAGCAGGTCACATGACCATGAGCCCTGTTTCCACGTCTGACAAAGGCCTCTACAAGTGTAAGATCAGCGGCGTTGGAGAGTCTTCACCCAGCTGGCTGTTTGTTAGAGGTAAGGAAGTCGTGACGATTGTAAACCTGGAGAAGAGGCTCAGCAGGCGTTGAGTCGGTAGAGCACTGGCAGCTGTTTGAAGAACTTAATGTACGTGCATGGTCAACCCAGTCTCATGGCAGTTCGTGAAATGGTGACATTATTCAATCTATTGCTTCGTGTACAGGGACACGTTCATGTCTTTTTTTTCGTGGTGGTGAGCACGAATTTTAAGCTAATGTATTTCAATTGGAAGCATCTTTCGTGATAACAGCACGATTACGGTAGCGAGTAGTAAAGTATTGAAAATCCGCGTAAGAAGGTTGGTTGGGTTGGGGGGATAGTGGTGGAGACCAAAGATCACGTCCCGCGTGTAGCAGTTCCTTTCTGCGTTCTACTTTTCCTAACCACAACCGTCCCGTTGTTGTCGCCGTCTCCTGCGCATGATGGTTCCTTTCCCCGTTCTTCTTTTCCTAACCACAACCTTCCCGTTGTTGTAGCGCATCCCCCAGAGACCGGGGATCGCATCCCCCAGACACCGGGGATCGCATCCCCCAGACACCGGGGATCGCATCCCCCAGACACCGGGGATCGCGTCCCGCGTGTAGCGGTCCGTCACGTTGTTGTCGACGGTGTGTCGCGTTTCTTATTGCATCTACCGCGTGTGGTGTTTTGTTTCCCCATTGTTGCACCCCCCACGAAATAAACGAGAAAATCGTGTCCCTGTACACGAATCAATAGATCAAAATAAGGTGACCATTTCACAAACTGCCGTGAGACCGGGTTGGATTCCTGCACTTTAGGGGGTAATATACATGTAATGCAACAATCTTAGTCAGGGGAGATTCTAGGATCAGAGCTTTAGGGGTACCTGGAACCATTTTAATGTAATCTTTCAAAATGCTTGGGTGATAACTGTGCTTCTTTACTCCATTTTGGACCATCGTAGTAGTATATAGGGGAAAAACTGAATTATATAACTAGAAAGACATCAACAATTCTGAGAAAACGTTTTAACTTTGATGCTGAGCCACAAGGCATTTACTACAAAGGTCAGGTGATATTACAAATTGAGTCTGATATTTATCCATGGGGAAGCCGACATTTTCAAAATGCTGCATCAATAACTTTTCAAAATCAGAGATTTACACGATTTTGCTATTTTCTGAAAATGGCAAAAGTCATGGCTTGCTGGTTTCAGACATTCACCCGAGCAGGTGTGTCAGTTTTTCCAGATACCCACAGCAATATCACCGAGGCTCCATCCACTGCATCCTCCTTCAAGTTAATGCTGACAGTGGGTCGCCATCTGGTGGTGGTCTGTCCATACTTCATCACCACCGTCCTCATGCTGTCTATGCTATGTGGACATAGGCCCAGAGGTAACTGATATTCTCATGAGTGTCTGCAGCCATGCTTACATGTACCAACGTATTGGACACATTAACATGTTGACCACAGGGGTGTAGTGCACTTGTAGTTCCAAGTGAGGAAATAGAATATTGGCAGTTCACAAATTCACATTTATTAATCAAGCGCAATGATCACTAAAGCGTATGTCATGCAAGAGAGACAATAAAAATAAATGGATTAGTCAAAGTTTTCGTATTGACATTTAAGGTGCATTGATTGATTCACATTTTACAACAAGTAGATCCGGTCCAACAATCCTATTGGTCAGAGACTAGACATTTAGACAGTGCTCAAATCAGCATGACAGCACACCCAGAGCCATTTCAGCACACCTGGCACATGACTTAAAGTGCTCATATTATGCTCACTTTTATGGTTCATAATTGTATTTAGAGGTTATACAATAATAGGTTTACATGGTTTAATTTTCAAAAAACACCATATTTTTGTTGTACTAAACATTGCTGCAGCTCCTCTATTTACCCTGTGAGTTGAGCTCTCCGTTTTAGCTACAGAGTGAGGCATCTCACTTCTGTCCGGACTACTAGCCAGTCAGAAGCAGAGTATGAGGGCGTGTCCTGACAGTACCTAGGTAAGGACTACTAGCCAGTCAGAAGCAGAGTATGAGGGCGTGTCCTGACAGTACCTAGGTAAGGACTACTAGCCAGTCAGAAGCAGAGTATGAGGGCGTGTCCTGACAGTACCTAGGTAAGGACTACTAGCCAGTCAGAAGCAGAGTATGAGGGCGTGCCCTGACAGTACCTAGGTAAGGACTACTAGCCAGTCAGAAGCAGAGTATGAGGGCGTGTCATGCTAGCAGCTAGGCGAGCATTATAACGTGTGTTCCAAAGTGACCACGTGTGTCTCTGAAGTAAAGGCTGGACTACAACAGAGCTGGTTGGAACAGTTTGTGAACAGTGTTTTCTGGTGGAGATGGTGTCAGGAATACGGGGCTTGGACCCAAAACATGTAGAGTAGATGTATTTATTTAAACAAAAGACTTACAACAGAAGGCAGGCAGGTAGGCAGGCACAAACGAAGATAAACCAAAATCCAAAAACCACTAGAAAAACCCAGAAGACACAAAAGGGGAAAAACTACCAGGAAGAAGCGACGCCGGCGGATGACAAGGGAGAGAAGCCGATGAACTGACAAGAGACAAAGACAGCACAGAGACTAAATACGCAAGGTAACGAGGGTGAAACAAGGGACAGGTGACACGAGGGCTCAGGAACAGGTGAGACAATCAGAAAGGCGGGAAAGCAGAAGACAGGAAGTCAAACAAGACATAACATGGGAGAGAGAGAGAGACTACAAAATAAAACAGGAAGAACTACAACAGAAACCCATAATCGTGACAGATGGTAAGTCCCAACCAAGATGGCCGCCACACAACAACCAGGTCACCAGCACCGTGTTAGCATTAGTTAAAAACCACCTTATCACAAGAGCTGCAATCGGTGGTTGAATGGATAAAGCAAAATAAGTTAGTTTTAAATGTTTCAAAGACTAAAAGCATGATGTTTGGTACTCTGCATAACCAAGCGGATTTGAAGCTTTGCATAAATGATGTATCCGTTGAACAGGTAGATGAGACCAAACTTTTAGGAGTTATCTTAGATAGCAAATTATCATGGACAAAACATATAAATAACATGGTTGATAAGATGGGAAGAGGTGTCTCTGTTGTAAAAAGATGTGCACCATATTTATCACAAAGCTTAACCAAAGTATTAACTACAGCTTTAATATTGTCTAATATTGACTATTGTTCAGTAGTATGGTCTAATGCAACTCAAGAGAAAATAACCAAATTGCAAACGGTGCAAAATAGAGCCGCGCGTATAGCGCTTAAATGTGGATTTAGGACAAATGTTGTTACAATGCACAAATGTTTAGGTTGATTATCTGTAAGAAATAGATTACTCTATTCATTATGTTTTTTTTTAGGAATATTATTGTTACAAAGAAACCATCTATTTTGTATAATAGCTTACCTTTCAGTTTAGATATACATGACTATGCGACTAGACATGCCACAAGAGGTAATTTTACTGTACCTAAAGCAAAGACAAATACTGTTAAACGAATGGTCATGTATAGAGCAGTGTTACCTGGACAAATAACACAAGAAGACAATAAAAGGAGATTTAAAAGCTTAGTTAAAACATATCTTTTGAGTAGAGAAGTTGAGTAGACAAAGACACAACATTGGTTGAGGTTTAACAATATATGTACCAGTGTATGTATGTTTGTTAAATTGTGAGATGTGCCCTGAGTGGATGAGAGAGATGTTATGTGACGATAGTATATACTGTGCTCAAAGTCTGCTGGTTGCCAATGTTATTGCTGCTTCAAAAGAGAGAGAGAGGGAGAGAGAGAGAGAGAAAGAGAGAGAGAGGGAGAGCATGCATGCATGCACACACACACACACACACACACACACACACACACACACACACACACACACACACACACACACACACACACACATCCATGATGGCTATAAGTTAGTGATAGTGCTTTAAATGCCTGCATATATGTATATCTAATGTTAAATTCTGTCTCCATTTTTATGAGAATAAAAAAAGTTTTTTTGTTTTATGTTGCTTACTAACTTTTGTTTTCATATTTGCTATGTAAATTGATTTCTATAAATAATATAATTCCATCCTAATAATGTTCATATATGTGTTTATTGGGTTAGTAAAACCTTCATGCCAATAAAGCCCCTTTGAATCTCTGGAAGGACACCAAACACTGGCGACTTTTACTCCGCCGTCCTCATCACGAGCTACAATGCTAACAATGGGACGGAGGTCGTAGCATCTTCCGGGACCAGGAAACACAAACACAACTTCCGCTACACTCCTCTGCCCTTCAGAATAAAACAGTGTTTTAAGAGTCGATTTTACCCACTGTCATTTAATAATATGAGATAAGATCAGTGGTTGAATGTAACTTAGTACATGTGCTCATGTACTGTACTTTTAAGGTATTATCATACTTTATACTTCTAATGTATTGTACTATTTGACTTGGATTGACTGCACAGCACAGATTCAGGCAGTACTAAATGAGGTCTCTCTGTTCTCTAAAGCCTCTGGTTGATCTTTAAATATGAAAAGATGTGAAAAACACTATTCACAGAACAGAACAGTTGAACTATTCTAAATAGACGCTTCAGAGGGACTTATCCATCTTTGGATTTATTTAGCTTTCCGAGATGGAGAATGTATCTATCTATTTATCTCAGCTTATTACTTGGATATCTGATAAATCCTTCTATCTATCCATCCATACATCGTCATCCACATATCGGGGACAGGTCACAGGGGCAGCAGCTCCAGCAGGCATGGGCGGAAATCCCAGGGGGGGTCAGGGGGGTCAGGAACCCCCCCATCTAAGGGATGTCCCTCCCTAGAAATATCATTAAAAATCATGCTGTGTATTGTAAATAACATAAAGATGTATACTTAAAATATCTGTCTGAGTAGTAAAACAATACAACCCCCCAAAAAATGCTTTTTAAGTTTAGAAACATTTTGAGTCCCCCCTCCCTTGCCTCACAGTGGTTTGGTCCACTGCCAGCTTTACGTTACCCCCACACAAGTCCGGCGGACCACAGGAGAGAACATTGTCGCTACCTGATGTGAGTCGAGTGCAGATGTGAGTTGTGCATGCGTCACTTTGCGACAGAATGATGAGATAGCTACATTACATAACAGTAATTTATTATTTAGCGTAAGGCATCACATTTTCACGGCATGAACCCTGATGTCAGTTCTAGATTAGAGGCTGAAGTAGCCGACAAGAACCTGCTAACGAGAGACTTCTGTCATGTCAATACAGTAACAATGGACCTACATAACGAAGTTCGTTCTCTGCTGGCTACAAGTTAGCAATCAAACACAACAAAGACTGTCACTTGAATGGCGTTTTGAGCTAACGGCAATCAAACAATCATAGATAGCTAAAACGGTTTTGAAATGAATTCCATCTTCTGTTATTGTTTGTAATGAGAAAAGTTTATTATTTTATAGATTTCACAAATGTGTGTGTCTGTCTGCGTGCGCGTGTTGTGCCTCATGTATTTAAGTGATAGGATGTGCTTATGGCAGAAGGAGAGAAAAACAGACGTTTGTGATTAAATACTTTACATGTTAATAAAGTTCTGTTAAGTTTCAAAATGCATTATTTTAACATACGTATGTAATTATTTTACTTTCTTTTTAGTTTCTTGAAAAGGTTTATAGTGAACAGTTTTATGTTATGTCATGTTTGACTAATTTCACCCCCTAATGGTAACAGTTAAATTGCACGGTTCATTGCTGTTTGAATAAAATTCTGTGCATTGAACAAGTCTGGGTTTGGTTTAAAGTGATTTGTATGAGCTGTAGTAGTCTACCTGCAGACATTTTGGGCTGTACTTAGTACTATGATATGCCATGTATTAACAGTTGGATTTTCAAATAATTAAGTTATTATTTGTACGGTGACATCCACATAGTCTGGAAATATAAGAATGGGAAAAAGTATGGAATTTTGAAATGGAAAATCGAGGAACCCTGTGGAGAAGGCAATTATATTTTTATTTATACAGGGTCCCAAATAGGCTTAGTTCTTTATGTCACTATTTATTTATCCATGAATTCATACTCAAAATGTATTCATCTTCGACTCAAAGACATTCATGGCTAATGACCGTGAAACAGTTTGTGACACAATGCTCTCCTTGTCACGGAATGAACAGGAGTCAGACTGGTGGTGAATGACGGGTAAGTAGCAGGAGAGAGTCTATGTGTCTTGTAACGACGAGACCAGACAAAGAGTGACTGAGAGTGTGCTGAATATAAAGATGGAGGACTAATGAGGTGCAGGTGGTGGACTGATTAAGTGGGCTGATGAAGTGCAGGTGCGGGTGATCAGTATTGAGGAGACTGAGAACGGATGGGAGGAGTGACGATAATGGGGATTGTGCACGAGTGGGAGGAGTGAGTGCTGGTGCCGGTGGGACCCTGACAGTACCCCCTCCCCTCCCGAGGCGGCTCTTGATGACTGCGAAGAGGGGCGAACACGGCGACGAGGTCTACCCCGACCCCTGGGGGCGGGGCGATCAGGGTTGTCAGCATGGAACTGAGTGAGGAGAGCTGGGTCCAAGATGTCATCACGAGGTACCCACGAACGTTCCTCTGGACCATAGTCCTCCCAGTCAACCAAGTACTCAAGGCGCGGACCTCGTCGCCGTGAGTCCACGATGGTGCGGACTCGATAGATCGCCTCCTCGTCAACGGGAATGGGAGGAGGAGGCACCTCGGTGTCAGGGTCTGTGGAAGGAGCAGAGACAGGGTCAGTGAAGGGCTTAACAAGGGACACATGGAAAGATGGTGAGATTTTGTACTGTGGAGGAAGGTTTAGCCTGTATGTGACGTCATTCAGCTGCTTCTGCACGGTGAAGGGTCCGATGTATCGAGGACTCAGCTTGCGGCAGGGCAGGCGGAGACCGATGTCCCGGGTCCAAAGCCACACCTTTTGGCCAGGTTGGTACTGAGGAGGATCGGACCGCCGACGATCATCCTGCTCCTTGTGCCTCCGTACAGCTCGTTGGAGTTGCACGTGAGCCGAATCCCATACCCTCTCGCTCTGATGGAACCAGTAATCGACCGCCGGAACTGCAGAGGGCTCACCTGACCAGAGAAAGAGAGGAGGTTGAAAACCCAGGATACACTGAAACGGGGTGAGCCCCGTAGTGGATTGTCTAAGGGAGTTTTGTCTCAGGTAAGTGTGAAGAACAGGGAGACCAGGGACAGTCAGGTGTAGAGTCTCAGGTAAGTGGGAGGAACAGGGAGACCAGGGACAGTCAGGTGTAGAGTCTCAGGTAGGTGTGAGGAACAGGGAGACCAGGGACAGTCAGGTGTAGAGTCTCAGGTAGGTGTGAGGAACAGGGAGACCAGGGACAGTCAGGTGTAGAGTCTCAGGTAGGTGTGAGGAACAGGGAGACCAGGGACAGTCAGGTGTAGAGTCTCAGGTAAGTGTGAAGAACAGGGAGACCAGGGACAGTCAGGTGTAGAGTCTCAGGTAAGTGTGAGGAACAGGGAGACCAGGGACAGTCAGGTGTAGAGTCTCAGGTAGGTGTGAGGAACAGGGAGACCAGGGACAGTCAGGTGTAGAGTCTCAGGTAAGTGGGAGGGATAGGGAGACCAGGGACAGTCAGGTGTAGAGTCTCAGGTAGGTGTGTTGAGCTTAGATCATATTTTTGGAGGTGTGTGGCTGTCAGGGAGCAGATGAGCTTCACCAGTGGCTCACTAATTTACATTATAATCAGCTAATTTAACAAGTGTACAAAAGCATTGTATTTCTTTTATATGGGGACACTTTTTTCAAAATAAATCATTATGTTTTACGGTATTTTTGTGGCTTGATTGTAAACAACTTATAAATAAATGGTTTTAAAGAAGAATATTTTGGTCAGGGGAGACACTTTGTTAAAATACTTTATAAGACATAGTTTGAACAACATACAATTGGTTCATGGATTCTGAAAGCTGAAGATCTAAGGTTTTTATAATGTTCATATCCTTTATAAAATGATTATGAAAAAGCAGTTTCTTTTAAAGATGCTCTAAGCGATGTTGGGTGATGTATTGTCAAACAAGCTTGCCCCTCCCTCTTCCTCATCCCGTCCCCTTCCCCCTCCCTTCCGCGCAGTAATACATCCATGGCACTAACCCCCCAACCCCCACCCCCAAATCCTTCATGTCAGTTATTGGCTGGAACACTATTTGTTATGTTTGGTGGTGCAGGTTGGCCAGTTTGTTTTTGTTGCCCTTTTTGGAGCTTTGGCTGTCTACAGAGACCGTTTTTTTTTGTGTGTGTTTTTATAGTGTGTTCAGGGGACAGGCAGCTAGCGGATAGTGAGGAGATGTTTGGTGTATGTGACAAAAAATATTGTAGCCTAAAAAACACGTTACATCACTTAGTGGGTTGCCCCTCCGCCTCTCCCCGGGGCTCTCAGGCTCAAGTCTTGCAGGTTTGTTTGTGTAACTCTTTAGTACGCCATATTTGAGAATGGCTCAGTTTTTTTTTTATATAACAAATACAGGAAGGGTGAGGAAGGGCATCACCATATCCTGGTTACGGCTCTAAAAACCTTTAGGGACACTCCTGCAGGTCCTTATCCAGAAGAACAGGTAAAGTAAATATGAACAGTTAAACATCACACTAACTGAAGATCTCTGTGTGAAAAGACTATACTGAATAATATCTTATTGAGGATATCAATGGCATCATGCAGAGCGGTTTTCTAAGTCTGTAGACTTGGGTCCAATGCCCCTTTTTTCATACATGTGTTGGCTTGGCTCAACTCAGTTTGGCTCTACGTGTCAATTGTCTGTTGGGGATTTTCTCTGTAGTTGTTGATTCTTTGCCGAGCCTTTGTTCGTACGGTGGCCTGAAAGAAAATGCAACTCATGAAAACACATGCAAAATAGACAAAACACAAGCAAATTAAGAAAAAAATACACACAACACAACCAAATACAGAAACGGGCTGCAAATACAGAAGCGATTCAAAATGAAAAGCACACAAACCCAGAAAACAAATGCAACAGAAAAACGCTGCATCCAGTTTACACAACGGAAGGCGAGGTTATGTCAGAGAGAGTGGCTATTTTGTTTTTCTAAATTTGTTATAAGATTTTTAATAAGTGTTCTATTTTTCAGTAACACATATGGGCTTTTAACTAGTGTTAGCTAGCAAGCTCTTGTAGAAGTCAGTCTCTAACACAGTAGCTATGTAAACCTGTTGCTCTTTTGTGTCAGTCTGTTGGTGTTTATAACAAATACAGGAAGGGTGGGAAAGGTTAGGGTAGTTTTGCTTGCCAGACCTATCTCCACAGCGCTGAATAGTTAGGGTTAGGTTTGGGTTAAAACGCAGCACCCAGGATGGGTGCTGCGAGGGGCACGGGCACAAGGGAACCACTGGTGTGAATAAAACACTTAAAGTGCCTTATTGAAGGATGCCTGTGTGAAAGGTGGGAAGTGCTGCAGCTGTGTGGCAATGAATGTGTCATAGTGATCTCTGAGTATATTCACGTTATTGTTCATCCATGTGTCGGTGTTGAGTTTGACCAGCTCTAGTGTCTTATTGTTTGGAGAGGAGGGTTTGATGGAGGATGTTAATCTGTGAATTTGTCTCATCATTCCTTGTGGAAAGACGCCTATGTGTAGTGTGTTATTTATGATTTCTGAGTGGTGTATGGCCTGTAGGAGTTTAAAATATGCCTTGGTGTGGTGGAAGTTATGATGAACATTGTATTTCTTTTATATGGGGACAACTTTTCAAAATAAGTCATTATGTTTTACGGCATTTTTGTGGCTTGATTGTAAACAACTTATAAATAAATGGTTTTAAAGAAGAATATTTTGGTCAGGGGAGACACTTTGTTAAAATACTTTATAAGACATAGTTTGAACAACATACAATTGGTTCATGGATTCTGAAAGCTGAAGATCTAAGGTTTTTATAATGTTCATATCCTTTATAAAATGATTATGAAAAAGCAGTTTCTTTTAAAGATGCTCTAAGCGATGTTGGGTGATGTATTGTCAAACAAGCTTGCCCCTCCCTCTTCCTCATCCCGTCCCCTTCCCCCTCCCTTCCGCGCAGTAATACATCCATGGCACTAACCCCCCAACCCCCACCCCCAAATCCTTCATGTCAGTTATTGGCTGGAACACTATTTGTTATGTTTGGTGGTGCAGGTTGGCCAGTTTGTTTTTGTTGCCCTTTTTGGAGCTTTGGCTGTCTACAGAGACCGTTTTTTTTTTTTTTTTTTTTATAGTGTGTTCAGGGGACAGGCAGCTAGTGGATAGTGAGGAGATGTTTGGTGTATGTGACAAAAAATATTGTAGCCTAAAAAACACGTTACATCACTTAGTGGGTTGCCCCTCCGCCTCTCCCCGGGGCTCTCAGGCTCAAGTCTTGCAGGTTTGTTTGTGTAACTCTTTAGTACGCCATATTTGAGAATGGCTCAGTTTTTTTTTTATATAACAAATACAGGAAGGGTGAGGAAGGGCATCACCATATCCTGGTTACGGCTCTAAAAACCTTTAGGGCCACTCCTGCAGGTCCTTATCCAGAAGAACAGGTAAAGTAAATATGAACAGTTAAACATCACACTAACTGAGGATCTCTGTGTGAAAAGACTATACTGAATAATATCTTATTGAGGATATCAATGGCATCATGCAGAGCGGTTTTCTAAGTCTGTAGACTTGGGTCCAATGCCCCTTTTTTCATACATGTGTTGGCTTGGCTCAACTCAGTTTGGCTCTACGTGTCAATTGTCTGTTGGGGATTTTCTCTGTAGTTGTTGATTCTTTGCCGAGCCTTTGTTCGTACGGTGGCCTGAAAGAAAATGCAACTCATGAAAACACATGCAAAATAGACAAAACACAAGCAAATTAAGAAAAAAATACACACAACACAACCAAATACAGAAACGGGCTGCAAATACAGAAGCGATTCAAAATGAAAAGCACACAAACCCAGAAAACAAATGCAACAGAAAAACGCTGCATCCAGTTTACACAACGGAAGGCGAGGTTATGTCAGAGAGAGTGGCTATTTTGTTTTTCTAAATTTGTTATAAGATTTTTAATAAGTGTTCTATTTTTCAGTAACACATATGGGCTTTTAACTAGTGTTAGCTAGCAAGCTCTTGTAGAAGTCAGTCTCTAACACAGTAGCTATGTAAACCTGTTGCTCTTTTGTGTCAGTCAGTTTGTGTTTATAACAAATACAGGAAGGGTGGGGAAGGTTAGGGTAGTTTTGCTTGCCAGACCTATCTCCACAGCGCTGCATAGTTAGGGTTAGGTTTGGGTTAAAACGCAGCGCCCAGGATGGGTGCTGCGAGGGGCACGGGCACAAGGGGACCACTGGTGTGTGGAAAGACGCCTATGTGTAGTGTGTTATTTATGATTTCTGAGTGGTGTATGGCCTGTAGGAGTTTAAAATATGCCTTGGTATGGTGGATGCTATGATGAACTGTAATGTTTTGAGGTTGGCTGTTGGCCCCAGGTGGAGGGGCAGAAGGGGAGCGATGGTTTGCCATCCCCTCAGCCCCTCCTGCCGGGGCCAGCACCAGTGTTATGGGCATCCCTACCACAAAGCTGCAGGACAATCCCAGCCAATACAAAAACTACCACAGAACATACGAGAATGGTCAGCCAGACCCAGAGATTAGTAGGAGAAGACCACCTGTAGAAGTAAAACTGTTAAAAGAAGAGCT
Source organism: Gymnocephalus cernua (assembly GCA_023631565.1). NCBI lineage: Eukaryota > Metazoa > Chordata > Actinopteri > Perciformes > Percidae > Gymnocephalus > Gymnocephalus cernua. The sequence goes on along the minus strand of CM042448.1, from coordinate 6,810,630 downwards.
TTATAGAGGTAGGTTTGGTTCAGGTTTAGGTAGGGGGGGCAGATCTGGATGGGGAAACAGAGTTCAATACAACACCCGTTGTCGGAGTGGCATGCCACTTGTGTTCCACCGGCACACTCTTTAAAGTGGCAGCATGGTGGCCCAGTGGTTAGCACTGTGGCTTCACGTTAATCCACACTTAAACACAAGAGATCTTGAGACCGAAAATCCAACAGCATATTTCAGCACTATTTTTGGTAAAAATGGGCCCCCGGATTAGCGAAACCATCTCAAAATTAAAGCTGCAAGCAGCGATGGACGGGCCCTCGCGCCTCTGTGCGCGTCGGGGTTAGGGGCGGACGCCGCTCCTTGCGAGCATACATTTACGCCGCACCCAGACACCACAAATCGTCAGCAATGAAAAGGGAACTCCCTGCAGAGTTCAACGATACCTGTAGTGAGGATAATGGGAGATGCTCAGACTAGGCGCTAGGTCTGGGTGTATCACCAGGTTCACGCAGGTGTGTCGGCCAGAACACCACTTAAGGCCAATATTCCAGAGTAAGAATAACGAGCTGAGATAAGGTTCTTATTCCTTTTATTCTGTCCCTTTTCTGGGGTGGGGGTTTGGGTGTGAGTGTGGTTTTCTACAAAGAGAGGAACAAAATACAAATGAATAGAGGAAACATATGTGTACACTCATTCCTTCTTAAACAGTGATATACATTACCAAACATAATATAAACAATAGTCAGAATATGGCTATATCTCTTAACTCTAATAACGTAATGTAAACAACACTTCCTGTTGTCTATGATATGCTTTACAGTCTCTAACTTAACGGCTTGATGCTTTTATTGTGAAAACCCCGGAACGGATGTCACGTTCCGTTCGAACTAGCAAAGCCTCGCTAGAGAAGCCCCAACAGCAATACAGAAATAATATTTAACACCACCCACCACTTATTTCACTCAACCACAAAGCACTGAAAAAAGGTAAAGTGGTAAGAGTATAAGCATATTTAAACACGTTACACATTTGACCCGATACACTACGTCGCGTGAGCCGAAGGCGGCAAACTAGCTTGTACGAACGTGGCTATAATTAGCTGAATGGTCACGTAGCGTAACGACCCCCCACACTCCCAACTCCCATACACACAGAACAGCAGAAACAATAGCTGGTTAAGAAAGACAGTATCATGAGTGATGCAGCAAATACTTACTCCTATCATTTACGCACACTCCGAAGAAAGGTACTCCAACTGACCAACCAACTTTCCCACACTGCTTATTAACTGCGAGCAACTGATGCAACTGACGTCAGCTACAATAAACGACCCAGCACGCGCTTACGCCACTCTGTTACCAGCACTGACTAAACGGGAGTAACATGAAACATAGAACACAATATGGTCAACTGTACTAAATAATAGCAACACTAACATAACTTTGGGGCCTTTTCTACAGCCGCCCCCAAATGTATGTAGTACATTTGCTCATCAATAAAGGCAACAAAGTTCTATGGCTGGGGTGTAGTGGTAGGAGTGGAACTGTCTCCATCTTCCCCAGAAGGAAGTGCAGGGAGGACAACCAGCCTGGCAACTGGCCGGGTGTAGATTCTCTCTTTCACCTTTACATCAGCGGACCTGATGTGCCGTCAGGGCTGGGATGAGTCTTGACCACTTTCCCAATAGGCCAGAGGGCCCTCGGAAGATGTGGATCAGCGATCATCACTACACAGTCCATTGCAATATCAGCTGGTGTAGCCTGCCACTTCTGGCGAGCTTGCAGACTTGGCCGGATGAAACGGGCCCAAAAGTGGTCAGCCAAAACTTGCGAGTGTTTCCAACAGCGGCGACAGATGAGCTCGCTTTCAGGGTAGACCACCTGAGGTAGAGAACCATCAGGCCGCCCCATAAGAAGAACGCTGGGAGTCACTGGATCTGGGTCACTGGCATCTGAAGACACATAACCCAAGGGCTTACTGTTGAGGATCCCTTCCACCTCAGTAAGTACGGTGAGCACCGACTGTGGCATAGAGTGCGCTCTTCACTGAGCGTATCTCCCTCTCCCATACCCCTCCAAAGTGGGGAGCTGCTGGGGGGTTAAAGCGGAAGGAGATCTTCTGAGGTGCGAGGAGATGTTGTAGTTCGTTAGACATTCCAACAAAGGTCTCACGGAGTTCTCGCTCCCCTCCCTTGAAATTTGTCCCCTGATCGGAGAACAGCTCTGCAGGTGTTCCTCTACGGGCAATAAACCGACAAAGGGACATCAGAAAAGCGTCCGTATCAACCGAGGTAAGGAGGTCCAAGTGCACCGCCCTAGTTGTGAGGCATTTGAAAATGATCCCCCATCTCTTCTCCCGGCGCCGGCCCACTTTGATCTCAAATGGCCCAAAGCAGTCCATACCTGTAGAATAGAAAGCAGGCTTAAAAAGGTGCAGACAGGCTGATGGCAGGTCGGCCATCTTCGGCACTGCAGGTCTTGCTCTCCATCGCCGACAGTCAGCGCAGCTGTACTGGTAGCGCCGGACAGCCTCACGCCCTCGCAGGATCCAGAAGGAACGTCGAAGCTTGGCGAACACCCGCTCTGGGCCTGGGTGGCAGAGACGGTTGTCAAAGTCTTGAATCAAAAGAGTAGTCACTCGATGACCGGGGTCTAAGATGACTGGATGAAGAGTGGTCAGTTCTAGGCCTTCTGCTCGACGGAGTCGTCCTCCAACACGAATGAGCTCTCTCTTTTCATCCAGCTCCGGAGACAGCGTGCAAAGTCGACTACTGCTGGGGACTGGCTTACCAGCTTTCAGCAGGTTGTACTCCTGATGAAAACTATCCCTCTGGGCCCTCCGGAGTATCCACTGTTTGGCCTGTCGGTAGTCTTCAGCTGTGGGCTTATCATCAGAGTTGGCCGCCCCATGCAGCTCCCGCACTGTCTTTTCCAGCAGCTCCTTCCAAGAACTGTATTGGCCTATGTATGAAGTAGACTGGCTTGATGTAACTGCGGTGACCCCACAGAAGGTAGACCTGCGCAACTCTGAGGTATCTTCTGCTTGGTTAACAGCGGGATCCTCTGGCCATGAGTCTGGACTGGTCAGGAGGAATGTGGGTCCTAGGCTCCATCTATTCGGCTGAACAAGCTCTCGCAGCTTCTTCCCCCATGTTACATCATCAGCAGGGTTCCTTGCAGTATCAACATATCTCCAGGTATGCCTGTCAGTCAGCTCCTGTATCTCGGCCACGCGGGTGCCCACAAAGACTTTGAATCGGCAGGATTCAGACTTCAGCCATGTCAGCACCGTTGTGGAATCTGACCAAAGGGTTGTATGGTCAATGTGGATGGTAAGCTCCCTCTTCAGCACCTGTGAGAGCTGTGCACCAGTAAGGGCAGCACAGAGTTCTAATCAGGGCATAGAGTGGAATCGCTTGGGAGCAACTCTGGAACGGGCCATCAGGAATGACAGATACACCTCACCGTGTCTGTCAGTGGTCCGGAGGTATGCAACTGAGCCATAAGCCTCTTCTGAGGTATCACAAAATACATGCACCTCTCTCTGGAGACCAGAGATGTCCACATCCTTTGACAGGTACGGTCGGGGCAGGGTGACTTGAGGTAAGACTTGTAGTTCTTCTTCCCATGCTTTCCACTGCTGCAGAAGCTCCCGCGGTAGTAGTGGATCATCCCATCCCCTGTGTTTGTCCCGAAGGTGACGGACAATTATCTTAGCCCTGGTGGTGTAGGGTAGGATGAACCCCAAGGGGTCGTACTGACTCGCCAGTACCTTGTAGATATTACGCATCGTGGGGACACCGTACTCCACATGACGATGCTTGTAGCCAAGGACATCAGTGTGAAAGAGCCAGCTTAGCCCGAGAGTGGATTCTGGGGTATCCGTCTTGTTCTGAGCCAGCCATAACTCAACACTAGCAGAGCAGCTCTCTTCTGGTAAATGACTTATTACACCTGGTTCATTGCTGGCCCACTGACGCAGATCGAAGCCTGCAGATGCAAGAAGGGCTCGTAGTTTGTCGACAAGGTGCCTCGCCTCGGCAATAGTGGGGACACTCTGGAGGCAGTTATCCACATAGAAGCATTTCTCGACTGAGATTCTCACCTCTTCATCTGGCTGGCTGTTATCAGAGACGTGGCGTTGTAAGGCAAATGTGGCACAGCAGGGGCTACAGGTTGTACCGAACGGTAGCACCTGCCACTCGTACACTGCAGGAGGTCCTTCTTGACTGATGTCGTGCCAAAGAAATCTGAGCAGAGCACGATCTTTGGGGAGGAGGCGGACTTGGTGGAACATGCCTCTGATGTCTCCGCTAACTGCAACTGCATGCTCGCGGAATCGTAGCAGGACTCCCAGTAGTGATGCTCCTAAAGTCGGTCCAGGCAGCAGATGGTCGTTGAGGTTCTGCCCCCGATACTGATAGGAGCAGTTGAATACCAGCCTGTTCTTGCCGTTATGGTTCACCATATGGTGAGGGATATACCAGGCCTCACAACCTTCCTCGGCTGGAACTTCTGGTCCACACTTGATGACAGAGCCTGCCTTTATAAGTTTCTCCATCTCCACTCTGTAGGCTTCTGCCCGTGCAGCTCATGATGCATCATGTGGTAAGAGGTTCTCCAATGAAATCTTGAGCCGTGCAAACTCACTTGGGTCCCGACTTGAGAAGTTGCAGATAGTTGGGCGTGGCCCACGGTAACTTGGCTCTGGGACATTAAAGTTATGACCCTGAGGTGGTCTGAAGGGCAGTGACTGTGTCCATGCTATGCCTGGATGGCGCTGTGGGGGCGTTGGGCTGCAGCCAGGCTCACTCCGTTGACCACCATAAGCTGTAGGGTACTTGGGCTCAGCTGGAGGTAAACTGTGTGGCTGCGGCCGAAGCTGATCGGGCTTGAACCAGGGAGGTGGATGGTGGGCAGTGTCATCCCATGGCATTGCAGCAGGAAGGGCCCTACGTGCTGAGTGATTAATTTGTGGCTGGCCCACAAACATGTCAGCAGGTGGGACTGGCAGTGCTTCTTCCTTAATTCTTGGAACCTCAGCTATTCTCCTAATAAGCGGATGTAGCATAGGTGGGTCGCCAGGCAGAAGCTCGTCCATTACTGGGGCTGGCCATGGTGGGGGTGCAGGCCAGTCATCCTCTTCCTCAGCTTTAGGTTCACTTCCAACAGGTGGCCATGGTGGCATCACTGTTAACTCTAGCTTTCTGGTATGTAGAGATGTTGGACTCTGTATGTTGCGAACAGCATCTACTAACTGTATCATGTCTGCTCGTAGCGCTCTTAGCTCGACTAAATCCGATGCCATGTGCCACTGTGTCTGCTGCAGGAGGTGTCTTTCATGACGAATGTCATCTAACTCAACTCGGCTGTCCTCATGTGGAGGTATGGGGTGCAGCGCTGGAGGTAAGGGAGTGGAGTAATCTCGTAGCTGTTCCCTGAACTCTCTCTCTGGAAACCGCTGGGGGGCTAGCTGATTCTTCTGGCTGTGCTGTTGGCTCTCAGCCCTATAACCCAGGTCCATCTCTTGAAGAAATAGCATCCCGCCTCTGCAGGCGAAGGGGGGAGTCATAGGGGGAGGTGAGGGATGTCATCCTGGCATTTCCCTCCTGGTGAGTACTCCCTAATTCCTCTCGGTACCTCTGACTGATGTAGCCTTGACGATCGACCTCATAATCTGCATAGCGCACCGGTGGGCGAATATGGCGTTTGGGACGTGCGCCACTAGCCTCGTACTCTGGATGTAGTTCCATCACTGACGTAGACCCGGTGATCCGGCTCGAAGGACCATAAATGTAGTGAGGATAATGGGAGATGCTCAGACTAGGCGCTAGGTCTGGGTGTATCACCAGGTTCACGCAGGTGTGTCGGCCAGAACACCACTTAAGGCCAATATTCCAGAGTAAGAATAACGAGCTGAGATAAGGTTCTTATTCCTTTTATTCTGTCCCTTTTCTGGGGTGGGGGTTTGGGTGTGAGTGTGGTTTTCTACAAAGAGAGGAACAAAATACAAATGAATAGAGGAAACATATGTGTACACTCATTCCTTCTTAAACAGTGATATACATTACCAAACATAATATAAACAATAGTCAGAATATGGCTATATCTCTTAACTCTAATAACGTAATGTAAACAACACTTCCTGTTGTCTATGATATGCTTTACAGTCTCTAACTAAACGGCTTGATGCTTTTATTGTGAAAACCCCGGAACGGATGTCACGTTCCGTTCGAACTAGCAAAGCCTCGCTAGAGAAGCCCCAACAGCAATACAGAAATAATATTTAACACCGCCCACCACTTATTTCACTCAACCACAAAGCACTGAAAAATCCTAACAAGTGGTAAGAGTATAAGCATATTTAAACACGTTACACATTTGACCCGATACACTACGTTGGGTGAGCCGAAGGCGGCAAACTAGCTTTTACGAACGTGGCTATAATTAGCTGAATGGTCACGTAGCGTAACGACCCCCGAGACTCCCAACTCCCATACACACAGAACAGCAGAAACAATAGCTGGTTAAGAAAGACAGTATCATGAGTGATGCAGCAAATACTTACTCCTATCATTTACGCACACTCCGAAGAAAGGTACTCCAACTGACCAACCAACTTTCCCACACTGCTTATTAACTGCGAGCAACTGACGCAACTGACGTCAGCTACAATAAACGACCCAGCACGCGCTTACGCCACTCTGTTACCAGCACTGACTAAACGGGAGTAACATGAAACATAGAACACAATATGGTCAACTGTACTAAATAATAGCAACACTAACATAACTTTGGGGCCTTTTCTACAATACCTCACACAGGACCCTACGTTAAACGGTTCAAATATGATGAAAGGGGGCGTGGCTAAAGTATAGGGGGCGGGTCAAACCATCACCAATTAAAAAGGAAATCTCTGCTGAGTTCAATGATACCTCACACAAGGGTCTACCTTAAACAGTTCAAATGTTATGAAAGGGGGCGTGGCCTGAGTAAGTGGGCGTCGTTAAAGTATATGGGGCGGCTCAGTATCACATGTAGACCACATTATAAGTTTCATGTAAATCGGATGATGTTTGTCATATGAGGCAGATTTCGTGTTGCCAGCGGGGGGCGCTGTGACGAAATGTCAATTTTGGCCTGTAGGCTAGGCCTAGACCCTTGTCAAACGTAGGAAGTTTCGTGTGGATATGACTAAGTACGCTAACGTTACAACAACTTCTTTGTTCATCGAAGGATGCTCAAAATGGCCGCCACGTCACGCCCACACCATCTGACGAAAAGTTTTTCTTTTGACAACTTTTCATCTGTAAGGTGATGGTACAGACCAAATTTGAAGTCCATCAGATGAAATCTGTAGGAGGAGTTCGTTAAAGTATAGCACCTTGACTTTTAGGCCTACTTCCTGCTGCCACTAGGGGGCGCTATGACTTTGAGTAAATATCGGCCCTTATATGTCCTCAGGGTTGGACTCTTATGAATCGTGAAAAGTTTCGAGCCAATTGGACAATGGACACTTGAGTTACACCCACTTCCTGTTTCGATGGCGAAACGCACAAAATGGCCGCCCCGCCACGGCCATGCCCTATGACCAAAAGTTTTTCTTTTTACAACTTTTCATCTTTACCGTCTTAAGATGGCACAGACCAAATTTGAAGTTGATCGGATGAAATCTCTAGGAGGAGTTCGTTAAAGTACGACATGTGGAAATGGCCAAAATCGCACTCATTTCGAACTTTCAATTAAAAATGGCGGACTTCCTGTTGGGTTTAGGGTATGGCTCCAATGACATTTTGTGTACGTCCTGACATTCTACATATGTGTACCAAGTTTTGTGAGTCTACGTTAAACGTACTGCAGGGGCTCAATTTTTTTAACTTTGTAGGTGGCGCTAGCGAGCCATTTTTGTGCGCCTATTCCCGAAACCCTTAAAATACGTAATTTTTCACCAGACTTGACGCGACCGCCGAATTTGGTGAGTTTTTGAATATGTTAAGCCCCTCAAAAAGGCAATTCATTGCGCGGAAGAATAATAATAATTCCTTCAGTTCCAATAGGGCCTTCGCCGCTGTCGGCGCTCGGGCCCTAATTACATATTTACTATATATATATATATATATATATATATATATATATATATATATATATATATATATATATATATATATATATTATATATATATATATATATATATATATATATATATATATATATATTTATATATATACTATTAATATTTCACTATATAGTGTAGATTACTGTACATTCATATAACGACACAGAGAGGACACCTCAATGGTTTTTGACCTTTACATTCATGTGTACAGTTTGCATGGAATTTATCACAAAATTATCTTTGTAGTTTCTAGATTTTAGAGTCCAATTTCTTCAGTGTCTTTCTTTTCTATGTCCATATGGGAGCAAAACATATAATATGTAAAGAAGGAAACTCGTCCTCTATAAAAAAAATAAAGCATTCACTGAGTTACTTGTTATTTGCAAAAACGAACAGTTGTACACTCTGCATTAAAAGCGAGCAGTGGAAGTAATTAGGTAATTTATATTTTAGCCTATGAGAGAGAGGGAAAGACTAAGTGAGAGAGATATCTATGCATCATATTCTAGCATTGTAGAAAATGAATCTTCATGGTAAATTAGAATGTGACGTTGTTACATTCCTGTACAAAGATTAACGACCCTGAACACACACACAGGTGATCATAGTTCATGTGGCTGATTGGACCTTTTCCAGGGCTGTGTGGGTGTGGTTAGACCGGTGTGGCTGTAACCCATCTTTATATTCAGTTGATGTCAGATAGTCAGATCACCGACCTGGCAGCAGAGCCGTTGTTACCAACTCCTCTTCTACACCAGAAGCTTTTCTTTTCCAGACATTATCCACCCGTATCCCTTAAACACATTTAATCGGTAAATAGTGTCTGGCTTCCGTCTGTGGGGGTTTCTCTGAAAAGCGCAATGTTGAGAATTTGCAGCAGAGCTCTGGTAAGTAACAAAACTTCAGTTAATTCTGCCTGTTTACAATGTCTATAAGGTTGGAAAATAACACAAAATGACCCTTTAATCCAGGTCTTCTTCTTGTAGAATCAATTGTAATACAATAAGGACTTACTGGTATCTGGTCAAGAGGAAACAGCTGTCATAAGTGACAACATACATGTATTTGAGCACATTGTTGTGTCTTTCAGGTGAAGGTGGGGATGGTGAAGCCCTGGCAATTGGTCAAACCTGTATCAGTGAATCTGGCTGCTGGAAGAAACCTGAGCCAGCAGAAAGGACTGCCCAAGATGCCTGTCCCCCCTCTGCAGCAGACCTGTGAGCTCTACCTGAGCTACGTGGAGCCCATGGTGGAGCCGGACGAGCTGAGGCGCACAAAAGAGCTGGTGGAAGAGTTTCAGAAAGCAGGAGGGGTTGGAGAAAGACTGCAGAGAGGCCTGGAGAGGAAAGCAGACAACACTGAGAACTGGGTGAGCTCAACAACTACACCACCAGCTGTAGACCCTTTCACTGACACAGTGGGGGTGACCTGCTCACACATTCTGCAGTTATTTGGCTCCTGGTTTACTGAATGAGCAGCTCATAGTGCATTTATCTCCTGGAACTGCCATTCAAACACATTCTGCCAGTGACTGAGAGCTCACAGACCCAGTGTGGGGGTGGGATTTTTATAAGATCTCCAAGTTTAGAAGTTAAAATCATGATTACCTTGACTAAGTCATTCTTACTTCACAATGTATACCATGACCACATTTAAACCACGTCTTTCTTAGAAAAACTGGGTCTATTGAAATCTAGTGCCAAATAAAACAGAGGGTTGAGTCACAAAGAGAGGGATGGACTAGAGAGAGAGAGAGAGAGAGAGAGAGAGAGAGAGAGAGAGAGAGAGAGAGTTGAGTCAGAAAGAGAGGGGTGGGCTGGAGAGAGAGAGAGAGAGAGAGAGAGAGAGAGAGAGAGAGAGAGAGAGATAGAGAGAGAGAGGGTTGAGTCAGAAAGACAGGGGTGGGCTGGAGAGCATATCAATATACCGTATAATAGTCCTTGATCTGTATTTCTAAAGTTGAGTCTTTCTTTAATATGTCATCATACTCAATAATCTCAAACCTAAAGCCACAGTGACAAGTATTTAGGATGATTTTACATTCAATGTAAAACTTATTGTTTTCATCACAGAGCTGACTAGATAACTATTTGACAGTGTAGTTGTAATAAAGTGAAATGTAATTAGCTTTTTCAATGGCAATTTTATTTATATAGCAGATTTCATTGCACTTAAACTCACAGTGCTTTACATTGAACGGGAAAATATGAAGACGTAGACATTTACATGTGAACAAAGCAAAAATAACTAGTATAACTAAAGAGAGCAGGACCACAGTAACTGAATTTACCCCCACCAGATCTGGATCTAATTAGCTGCCTGTTGATCAGTTATCAATGTTGAACCTAGAACTAATGTCATATCAGTCTCAACATCCACAACGCTACACCTGATACTACAGGACCATATTCATTAAATTAACTTTTCAAATGGTATAATAGTAACTAAATAAAAACCTGCTCAATCCTCCGCTTCTTTTGCATTTCTGACAGAGTTGCTCAAGGCGTGTTTGCTGCGGTATTATGGGACCCACGCCACTTCTAGGCAAGACCCGCCCTTCAATAGCATTCACACTCTACTATTGGCCAGGTGTCCATGCTTACGCAAGGTAACGGAACCTGATTTGTTCAGGTCCTGTCCCCTGACCAATTTGGTATCCTAATGTTAACCACTCGAGGTCAATGCCTAACCCCAACCAATCGGGCGGTTTCATAGGGTGGGCCTAGAAGTTGCACGGGATCCATGTTAAGACACAACAAGCGTATTTTCAAACACAATTCTGGGACTTGTATCAATAAAATGTTACCACCACTAACTGAAGGTCTCACCAAATTCATAACCAGAAATATAGGATAGGATTGTCACTATAAATTCAAACCATGAATTTTGTAGCCAGACTTCTTGTCAAAGTGCGTGAGCAGTACTGGTTTTGTACACTTTGTTCAACCCTGCAGGGGATGAAATACATATGTCTGTCTGTTTGTATCTTTGTGTCACTCATACTTTGTTTCTGTTTGTAGTTATCAGACTATTATGTGAAAGCTGATAATCTCATGAAACGTTCGTCCCTCTTGAATTGGTCTGGGGTGATTTTTCCACGAATGGATTTCAGAGATAAAAAGGGACAAATAAGGTAAACACACACACACACACACACACACACACACACACACAGCCAGACCCTCCTCCGCAGCGCTGTTAAGGAAGGTCTGGCAATGCGAGCCTAGGGTTAAAGAACCCTCCCCATGTAGGACAACCCCTATCCAGTTTTTATTCAGAAAAAATACCCAAGCACTTCATCCCCTGTCTGCAGTCCAGCTGGTAGCGTTGGTGGCTCTTTTCATATCTCCACTGTCCCAGTACAAACCCCTCACACTCGGCCCACTTTGCAGTGGATGCCCATTCGTATTATGCCAGCTTCGGTTTGCATGTTTAGATATCTGCTTGACCTGTGATGAAAACTTTGACATCATCAGCATATTCTGACAAGCTGTCTGAATTTACACTTTCTGAAAAGGTTAACCCTGTCTGAGTTGATTCAAGAGAGGCTCAGTGGCCAGAGAGTAAAGCATCCTAGATGAGGGACAACCCTGTCGGATGCCTCTCTGTTCACCATCCACCTTTAACAAAATGGTAGAAGAAATGTCGGCGGCAATTTATAATATATAACCTACTAATCACTAATTAACGGTAAATTGATATTTAATTAAATTTAAGTTCATAGTTATTTTACTGTTAACAAGCAATTAAATGATAATTATTCACATTTACTAATTTTTAGTAATTACTAGTAATGCTATAATGTTATTATGTTATTTTACCAGTTTATTGTTACACATTCTTATCATTTTATATATTATATCAAGCATTTGTTAATGATTAGCAAATGTTTTGTAAACCTTTACGAAATAATTTGTTAATACCAATTGAACAGTTGGCTATTGTTACGTTGCATCTGATGACTATAATACCTTGTCAATGGTTATTATGGCTTATTTGAATAAATACTTTCTAAAGCATCTATTAACATGATTTAGACAGATGTCGGTGTACACAAAAGTACCTCTTTTATAGATCACCAAACGAAAGATTGAATCGGGCCAAATGAATGTTACATGATGCTTATAAACCACTTATTAATTATTAACTAATCATTTTTAGCATTAGATGCAACTTTCTAGAAGCCAAATAATGTTTACAGATGGTTTACAAAACAATTAACAATTGACAAAGTATAAACTCTCAAAATGTATGAACATTTGTATTACTCTAAACTTCTTACAAAATAACTAATTATAAAAATTATAACCAAAAGCCTCAAGTGTCCTAAATAAATAACTGATCAACTCTATCAAAAGCTTTCTTAAGATCAACATACTGTAAAACAGTTGCAACATCAACTCTTCGACAACTTTAGACAAATCAATAATGACAAATTATTATAAGACAGTTATCCCAAATCAGTTGTCAAGAGGAGTCGTGCTGTTGTATAATGTCCTCTGTGGCTCTGGATGTAACTTTTCAAAAGCCGAGAAACTACATCAGGGTCATCTTGGATTGGCCTCGAGACTTCAAATTTTGGCTTTTAAGAGGTCGGCGTATACGAGGGTCAAAAAGTCAGGACATCTCAGCCCCTGTAACATGGACCATTCCTTTGTGAAATCAGCCTCATTCTCAAATAGTTTGTTTTTGAACATTAACATGAATAACCAAATAACCATGTTTTATTTTGATCAGGTGTGCTGCCCAACTAATTACGGCTGTGTTGGAACTTAAGACAATGATTGACAAGTGAGTACTATGCTTAAAATGTTCTCATTTTCCCCTTAGACACGCAAGATCCTTGTCATCCTCACTGTTTAATTCTTTTCCGTCATGATTTATTGTTTCACACAATGTTATAATTGATGACTATTGTGCAGCTCAACAGTGAACCGTAATATCTACTAAAGCTGGTGTTGTTTTTGGCAGAAGAAGCAGTTAAATTACACATTAACATTAAGAACGGTCAGAGGTTTCAACTGCTGCCTGGAAACAGTGATATGCTTTTTTTTTTAAATGATGTCTTAACGCAGCACCCAAGATTCTTTTGTATCTTAAAATAATGTTTCCAAAATCGTTTCAGTGGTTCATCAACTCGTAACAGGGTGAACGGCACTTCTGCGTTTGCTTTGCGGCTCTCTATCGGATATAACCGCACTATGCAAGTTTGCCAGATCGGGTAGCGGATCTGTAGTTCGAATGACAGCGGGAATGGACAACTCCGCTTCCAACCTGTAGGGGGGGCCGAAGAGGAAAAGTGCTTTGGTGTTGCTTTAAGGCCAGAGATATGAAATCAGTTCTATGAAGAATTTGAATGTTGTTTTTTCTTTCTTTCTCTAAAACCTGAACCATCAATTAAATACTGCCCAGAAAATTTTAATTGTTATAAATTTAACTTTTTTTGGACCTTCTGACAAAATGGAAAACAATATTTTAAAAAGAATATTTTAAATACATGATGTGATATTTTTCTATCATATTTGATGTCAGGCATTTATCCGAATTATTTGATCACAAAACATGTCACTGTTTTTAGAAACAAAGAAATATACTTTTTTTATGGCATTATCATCCTTATCTTCCCCTAACTGCTCCATTTCACATGAATTGCCATCCACAATCATTCTAAGGTCCTCTTGAACATTGTACTTTACTGCCATCTGAAAATACACACAAAACCAAATTAGGAAAGCCAGACATCCTCTGAACGCCCTCGGTCTCTAGTTTGTGTCTGTGATTATCCTCAAGGTCATCATCAACAGCTCATTTTCTAGTGAATGGTCTTACTACAATGAAATGGCTCTTTTGGGGACTAGCATCAGCGCACATGAATACGATTGGGCTCATTGAATCCACAAGAGTCTCAGCTTTCCAGTCAGACGTGATTTATGCAACTCCAAGACCGCAGTATGCTGAAATATTCAAACAAACCATTTTAGAATAGATGGAAACAACACATGTGTACTGTATGAGAAAACTGGGTATTAGCATAGAACCCATTTCATATATATATATATATATATATATATATATATATATATATATATATATATATATATATATATATACAGACACACATATACACACACACACACACACACACACACACGCATATATACATATACATATATATATATATATATATATATATTAGGGCTGTCAAATGATTACAATGTTTAATCAAATTAATCAGAATTTTCAGTGGATTAATCATGATTAATCACTATTTGGAATTACACCTGAATCCTAACCATTTTTTTTCTGAAATGCATACCAAAAGATACTAGTGCTGTCAAGCAATTAAAATATTTAATCGCATTATTGTCATAGTTAACTCGCGATTAATCGCAATTTATCGCACATTTTTATCTATTCTAAATGTCCCTTGATTTCTTTTTGTCCCATTATATTTTCTCATTTTAATTCTCTTATCAGCATGGAAAAGTAGATTGGCTGCTTTGTGACAATGTTTTTTTTATTGAAAACAACATTGTCATATACGTTATGTTCAATTTCACACTAACATTCACACGTGGAACTAATAATCTGTCACATAATGTAACGCTGTTACCTCGATTTTCCATTGCAGGTAGTCCTGCAGGTAGTACTGCCTCATGCCTGAGGCGAGCGTGGCTCGTCCTACTGTCTATGGGCTCATAGCGTCGTCAGCGGCATAGCCGTCGTCATAGCAACTGGTTTCCCGTGACTCATTTCCTGGTTCTCGTTCTCGTTCATAACCAACGTAAAATCAAGGAGAGGGTTTTCCTGCTCCAGGTTTCCCACCGTGGTCAGAAAGAACAGAGGAGACACTTTGTTTCTCTCACTGACTGTAGAGTCACTACTCGCTCGCTCTGAAGATAATCGCCGTGACGAGCCTACTAGCTACGCGGCTAGCAAGCTCAAACCATACTGTCTTTGGCTCAAACCATGGATGTATTAAGAGCTCAAACCGGCCGCGGCTTGTGTCTGTTTTGTTTCCGGTCTGCGAAATTACAAGACCCGCCCTTGGCGTCCAAGGTAACGTAACTCCATTTGTTCAGGTCCTATGAAATTCCTAAACCAAACCAATCAGCTGCTTCGTAGGGCGGGACATGGCGTGGCCATAGACAGTTAAAGAAGTGGACTAACAGATCCCGTTGCTCTCTCTATGCGTTAATCGTGTGTTAAAAAAATTATCACCATTAAAATGGGTTTGCGTTAACGCCGTTAATAACGCGTTAAATTGACAGCCCTAATATATATATATATATATATATATCTTTTCTTATTTACAATGGCGGCCTGACAAGTAGCCTAGTCACTTAGGGAAAGGGAAGGAGGGCTAGATAATATATACATTAGAAATACATACAGTTTAGAAATGACATAAAATACAATTTGAAATACTACACAGAAAACAATAAACACTTAAGATAATTGCACAGGTACATGGGTGAGTAAGAGAGGGAGATTCCAATATTTATTTATGTAGAGAAGCAACTGCATATGTCCCTGCAGTCTGACCTTTGTAGAAGTTCAACCAAGTTCAGACATTTGCTCTCTCTCTCTCTTTTAGGAACACTATCATCTGTGTTTAGATCAGCTTTAGTATTTGTATTTTGCACCAGCATCTATGTGTAACATTATTCATAGAAAAGACATTGCTCAAGCTGAACATATCTTATGGAGCATAATGATTTTGGCAAAAGTTTGTTTTCATTCAAACTTTATTAAAACATATCGTGTGTGCATCAAACGCTTTATCACATGTTAAAGTGAGCGGTGAGCTGACTATATCAGTGCTACATTGTATCTGGTGTAGGCCTCCTATAATTTATCTTGTTATGTAGGTGAAGAGACTAAACTTACATTAAAGATGGAGGCAGAGCTACATTACTCAAAGTGGTCCTGAACAGCCACTGGATGCGGCAGATATCAGAATTGTATCCAGCACTGAACGGCTGACTGAGTTAGTGTTTCATGTTTGTATGTTTGCAGTGGGACACTACCAGCTGACTACATAAGAGGGCAGCCGCAGTGTATGAAGCAGTACGAGCAGATGCTGTCATCCTGCATTATCCCTGGTCTGGAGAAAGACTCATGGGAGTTCTACACAGAGAAACACATCACTGTTGTACACAACTCTCAGGTGAGAAACATCACGTCATTATACCATGGTCTGGGTGAATACTCAATTCTGATTGGCTGTAGGGTTTCTATTAAAAAGTGATATAGGACACCAACTTACGAGTTCTGGTCAAACTGACTGTTCTGCATTCTAAATTGATGCGCTACATTTAACCCCCCCCCCCAAAAAAAAAAATTCCTAAAGGTGCGACGAGATCTCGTCCCGCTATTAAAACGTTACGAAATCTTGCGATATCAATACACAAGTGCAGAGCAGCAGCCTCGAAATTAGCATCCCACCCATTCTCCAATGTTGACTCTGAGTTCACTTCTGCAGAGCGATGGCAGAAGAAAAAAGCTGCCTGTTAAACCCAGCGGTGGAACGTTAGAGTACCTCAGTTGGTAATCCAGTCTTGCTTTCGTGCGTTTCTTCCCTTTGGATTAAGTTCTTTGTGCTGGACGTGTACAACAGTGATGGGACTCTCCTGACAGTTGATCAGCTCTGTGCTCAGCTGGAGAGGATCTGCAACTCCTCACCACAGAGCAACCCGGAGCCTGTCGGCATCCTCGCCACCGAGCATCGTGACATCTGGGGCAAAACCTACATCGAACTCATCAAGGGTGAGAACAACTCTGCACTCATTCATGAGAACCTGTGAAATCAACTTATTGTCTACCGTAAGAAAGGTGATCTTGTGGCAGGAACTGTCATCTGCGTACATTTTTTACTATAATAAGCATCATACACACAGGCCTGAAATACACACACACATGCAAACAGGACCTGCAGTATACACATCAGTGTTTCCCCTACGTTGATTTGCAAGTGGCGCACCGCCACAGTTAAATTTCTGCCGCCACGCCACGGTATCAATGTTGATTGTCGGAGAATAGCGCGGACACGCGCTTCACAGGTAGAGCCCAAACCCAGCCCCCCCTCTCTATTCACATGCCGGGATTCTTGCCTGCGCGCCACACACACACGCAGCCGCGTTAACGTTAACGCACACAAACATCTAAAACACGTGCAGCACCTGACTGGGAACGATACCGAGGATTACCAACGGCCGCTGGGGTGGGGGGGGGGGGAGGGCAGATGAACGCTAGTCTCGTTACTGTAAGTAGGTTACGATAAAACCTTTGTGAGTAAAAAGTCAATAATTATCAATGCACTCACCTGTATAGACCAGCATAAACATGTAGAAAGAGATATTTTAATCTGCTCTGTCTGCTCTCGTCCACCGCGCTGTTTTACCAAACTCAGCTCTACTCTGCTCATTTTTACCAACAAGATCAAACAAATAAAGCCGTCGGTTGTAGTCGTACCACAGCAAAAAAATCCTAGGGGAAACACTGCACATGCATTACTGGCGAGATGTCAAAGCGAGAGGGTTGCCCATGCACAGTTGGGGGTTCAGTGCCTTGCTTAAGGGCAGCCAGTGCCAGTGTTGCGTTCTTTTTTTGTTTTGTAAACCACTTTGTTTGGAGTTGTCCCTTGATAGAAAATCAAAAACCAAAAGGGATAATTCACATAATTCACATTCATTATATTTATTTTTGTTGGAATAGTGTTATTTCTCCCTCTATGTAGACAGAGAACTATACATTACTTTGCATAAATGGTAACATGATTTATTATAGATAGACTGTCCCACTGGCTAACACAATTCATATGTCATGATATACTCAGTGAGTTACCTTCCATAACCCTGTCATGTGCTAATATGAAACTGAATGAAATTGACTTTCTGAGTCCAATGCGAGTCCGTCCCTATACTCGGTCCGGTTATTGTGGTTATTGTGGTTGATTTACGCCGATTTTTGCTGAATGGCTCTCATAACGTACCGGATTGGGTGACATACGGCGTCCATGACTGCTGGAGGCAAATGTTTGTGATTACGCTATATTTTAGTTGTTATATTTTGTGACCAAATTTTGAATCTGCAACATTCTCTGTCCGGTAAATGTAGTAGTACAATTATTTTCCACTGAAGTAGAAGTACACAGTAAGTCAGTAGTAGGATATAGTGTGCATATAGAGTTGCATATTAAGTGCTTTGGGGTCCTTCTGTAAGTCATTTTTGGGGTAGTACTAGTATATATAAAATGGGGATGAATAAACTTCTATAATACAAAGAAACAAAACAAAATACATTATTCTACTAAGTTCACCATACAGTTTGACAGTTCTGTTACTTTTTTTAGTGTTTATAAGTGTTTGAGCCTTAATATGTTCTTTGAATTCACATAAAAAGGCAGTGACACTTCTTAAAACACCATTTAGACTTGCTTTTATGTGATGTCTGTTTTTCACTTCACATCACTTTTATTTATTTATTCATTAACTTATTGATTTTAATGCTTTTACCCTTTTTTATTTGACTATTTTATTTGCTATGTGTTTTTTTTATTGTTTTCTATGTTGTCTTCTCTGTACTACTCTTTTGTCCTCATTTTTATTTACCCAAATGTTGTCTTGCTAATATTTGGCCCCACTGTTTAGCCCTCTGATGTTATACTGACCCCTGGATATCCTGCTTTGTCTCTGTTTTAAAGCTGCTATATAAGTTATTATTTGTATCATTATTAGATAAGACCAACAAAGAGTCAGTGTTGGCTATCCAAAGCAGCATCTTCACAGTGTGTTTGGATGGAGCGATGCCCCCGGATGAGACGTATTACAACAATGCCACTGACCAGATGATGCACGGAGGAGGCATTCAGTGGAACAGTGGAAACCGCTGGTTTGACAAGGGGCTGCAGGTGATATAACACAAAGAAAAATTAGCCACAAAACACTGAGTTTTTTCTTTTTTTGGCACAAGCACTTAAAACTGATATCACACATTTGAAAACAGACAGCAAGAAGACATTTTTGAATACATTTCTCGCTCTCTCTCTATCTCTCTCTCTCTCTCTCGTTTCTCTGCATAAATGCATCAGTATATAGTGCATTAATGATACAATCCATCATGGTTAACCACTAATAATAGTCAATAATAATCAGTACAATGACAGCACCAATCAACTGCTGAGCAAATCTAAACCTCTCGCTTAAGCACTCACTGGTTAGAATAACTTCAGCAACACAGTCACACATACAGGAACAAAGAGACTCATGAGAAGTTGGGATGTAATGCTAATTGTGTTTTGTTTTTTTTAAATATTTTTTCAGGTAATTATTGGAGAAGACGGGTTATGTGGTACTAACACCACGAATATCAATCTTGATGGTGTGGTCCTTGTGGCCATGTGCGAACGTTTGTTACAGCTAATGTGAGTAGACCAAAAATATATTCGCTTCTGTAAGTGTAGGGGTTTTGATTTGCTGCAATAGTCACATGATAAAAAGTAAGGCAAGTGTGCACATAGAGTTTAAAATCATAACATCGTGCTGTGGCATGGACCAGTGAAAGGATTTCTCTTTGTCTACAATACTAAGCTATTCAAAGGTGATATGAACAAAGTTTCTGTTTACATTCAGTGTTGCTCACCATTCGTGAGGTCTAACCATAAACTGTAAAAAAATAGTGGTCAAAGTATGTAATTTAAAAAAGGAAGTGTCTAAAGAGATCTACGAGAAATTGAACCTACTACTTTTCACTTGATTTATTACCTCAATAAACATTTTAATTGTGAATTTTGGGTCTTAATCTCTACATCAAGTCTTTTCCATACAGCACAATGTTCATTCAGTGAGTTATGGTGCCAGGCTACACACCGACATGTCAATCAGACAGAAGCCTAGAAATGCGTATCCATGGCACTGTGGACATTAAAATAGACCCGCACTTGTTTTTGGGGTGTTGTTGCTGTTATCGTAATCGATCATCGTAAACTTTGACCCCCTCACTGTGTGTTTTTACTTCATCAAAGTTAACTGGAACATTTTGCTCGCCTAAAAATGTCTTATTTTGCATTCTGCCAACTAAGCTAGCTAGCTAGCACTAGCGTTAGCTGGTAACTTGAGGGAAAGTCTGAAGACTTACTGTACTGCTTACATGCAGATGAAAGGCGCCTGTACCCCCACTGTATACATAACTAAAGAATGCTTTTAGTGCAATAAGTGCAGTAAAAGAAACGTTGCTTCTAAGTTTTGGACAAGGCATTCAGGGTAGAGGCTTAGCAATGCGTATCCATGGCACCGTGGACATTAAAATAGACACGCACTTGTTTTTGGGGTGTTGTCGCTGTTATCGTAAACTTTGACCACCTCACTGTGTGTTTTAACTTCATCAAAGTTAACTGGAACACTTTGGTTGCCTACAAATATCTTGTTCTGCATTCTGCCAACTAAGCTACAGTAGATAGCTAGCGCTAGCGTTAGCTGGTAACTTCTTAAAGTCTCTCTGTACTGCTTACATGCAGATGAAAGGCACCAGGCACCCCCACTGTA
The DNA here is from genome assembly GCA_023631565.1 of Gymnocephalus cernua. Lineage (NCBI taxonomy): Eukaryota > Metazoa > Chordata > Actinopteri > Perciformes > Percidae > Gymnocephalus > Gymnocephalus cernua. Next base: position 6,789,981 of record CM042448.1, on the reverse strand, counting down.
TACATAACCAAAGAATGCAATAAGTGCAGTAAAAGAAAAGTTGCTTCTAAGTTTTGGATAAGGCATTCAGGGTCAACAGAGTCTTCCCCGTTGTTCTATGCCAGTTTGTTTTGTCCATTCCAGGAAGCATTTGGGCTTTTCCTCTTGTGTTTAGTTCTTTGGTTTATGGGCTTTCTTCTTCTAAGCCTTACTTTATCCACTTACTCTTACACTCTTACTTACAAATCAGACTTTTAATTCACCATTGTCCCAAACCGATCTGCAGGATCTTAGATCCAGTTTATTTTTTGTGAGTCAGTATTGGCTTATTAAGACACAATCATTTCAGATATTTTGTTTGCTCCTGGTATTTTAGCTGTCAGATGTGCTTGGATAGAGTTTCTGTGTATTTTTATGTGACTTTGGTTTTTCATTTAATTCCCTTCTGTTCCCTCCCATGTATCATTTGTGTGAAAACAGGGACAAGCCACAGGTGAGGGAATCTCCCTTGGAGCCGCTTCCCGAACCCCAGAGACTACACTTCAACATCACACCAGAACTCAAGAAGGACATTGAGGAGGCCAATCGGCACCTGGAAATGTGAGAACAGCTTTTAGTTGTGACAGTTACATAAACACCCAATGACCTGGCTCTCATTTACTACACAGTGCGTAGGATGCAACTCGGCTGAGTCCTGTTTTTTCACAGTGGTGCTGGAGGCTAGGGCGACGTCATCCAGAGTAGCTATATCTTTAGATAATGAGCTACGGAGATGTTTGGGGCCAAGTACAATACCTTATGTTTTGTCTGAGTTTAATATCAGGAAAGTGTAGGTAATCAAGGTTTTTGTGTCCTTAAAGAATGCTTGAAATTGAACTGATTGTTTCTTCTAGCTTGATCGAGAGATATAATTGGGTATCATCTGCAACAGTGAACGTTTATAGATAGATGTATAGCTTTTATTGCCATTCAACTGTACAGAGTGCACACCATTGGCTCATAAATATTGCCCAAACTAAAACAAGTACTACTGTACAGAATAGGTATAACAAATAAACACAAATTCTACAGAGGGCTAGTGGTTAAAATGAAATTGACATTAAAATAAAGCCCTAAGAAGGAGTTTGACAGAGGCATATCAATATTGATATTGCACATGGGCGGCATATAAATAAATGTATTGCACATGTTAAACAGCGGCCTACGAATACAGTCATTGCACATGTTAAACTTTGGCATGTAAATAAATACTGTTATTGTGGTATCACAGCTCACTGCAGGGGATTCAGTGAAGGGGTTGTTTTGAGTTCAGGAGTCTGATGGCTTGTGGAGTGTTTCTTAACAATTGTGCCTAAAGGAAGCATACGTAACTAGAATAGGTCCGAGCTCAGAGCCTTATGGAACACCCTGACTAACGTTAGTGAGTATGGAGGGTTCATGTTAAACATGAACAAAGTGCGATATATCTGATAAATGGGGCTCAAACTAGCTTAGTGTGGTTCCTTCAGTGACAATGAAATGTTCCAGTGCTGTCAAACTACCCAAGAAAAGTCTAACTGTCCAGAAATATGTCTCCCATTCCCACCACCACAGACGGGCACAAGACCTGGATATGAGGAGTACGGTATTCAAACACTTTGGAAAAGATCTCATAAAGGCCTTCAAGTTGAGCCCTGATGCTTTCCTACAGATGGCGATACAGCTGGCCTACTACAGGTGAGGTGCCTAAAAGTCATGTGGAGATGGACTGTCTTTTTGTACAGGGCTTTATTTTTTAACCGGTCAACAAGATGTTCAAAATATTCCTCTCCCTTCTTTTGTCAGAAAATACCAGCAGATGCCTGTAGCGCTGGAATCCGTCTCCATGCGTACCTTCAGGCTGGGCCGTTTAAGTTTTACCAATATAAACTTGCCTGCCTCAGCTGCCTTCGTCAAGGCCTTTGATGACCCTAACAAACAGGTCTGAAGAGAGGGAAACTTGTAATGCAACTCTTATATAATGCAACTCTATGCAATGACAAATGTCTTGATATCAGAGAGACTTGGCTTGCTTTATAGTATACTATTTCTGAACAGAAATCACAATAATAAACACTAACCAGCTACAAGTGATGAGTTGTAACATTCTTGTCTTCTTCCTGTTTTGGGCAGAACTCAGAGAAGGTGGATTTATTGGAGAAGGCTATAACGGTACACAAACGGCACACTAACTTGGTGAGTATCATTCACAGCAAAACTCAACACTTCAGTTCAGTGTATGTGCAGTTTATGTTCAGTGTAAAGATGCCTTGTAGCAATAACTGTTGTTGGTTTGTCATAAACAGTTGTCCTTTTACACTATCCCACCAAACAATTTTAAATACAAAACATTTCAAAGGTAACGAATAACATGCGATGCAGAGGCAGAAAATCCACCAAAATAATGTCTGAATTTCACAATGTTTATGGAGAACAAATACATTAAGATACAGAAAATAATATGACAACATAAGGGATTGTAAACTAATAATATTATTAACAACAATAATAACAATACTATCCAATTCAAAGCAGAAAAATGTGTGTGGGAGTTTGAGTGTATGGGTATACATGCGGGTGTGTGTGTGTGTGTGTGTGTGTGTGTGTGTGGGAAAGATATTGGTTTATACACTGTTTTAACTAGGGATGCACCGATCCACATTTTTTCACTTCCGATCCGATCCCGATACCTGAATTTGGATATCGGCCGATACCGATACTATTCCGATACCAGAGCTGTGTTTGCTTTAATATTGTTATTATCATTATTGTTGATTTTATATGATGCTGAAATAAACTCCTCTCAACGGGCAAGTATGATATGGACGTACATATGCATGTATGTCCCAAAAGGCAACTTGAGATAAGTATAAGGTCAGAAAAGGTAGTCAGAAACAACAGGAAAAATCTCATTCTGAAAACAGATATGCAACTGTAAGGGTTTCAAATTGACTGTCATGTCAATATTTATTACATTCCCAAAATGTCAAATACTTGAGTCTTGAAATATAAGAAAAGTGCAAGTGTAAAAATCTCTCTCTCACACACACACACACACACACACACACACACACACACACACACACACACACACACACACTATCAATAAAACAGTGTGAACAGCGCAAATCAAGCACACTGGCTCTTGTAGCATCAACAAATCAACGTTTTAAAATGTCAAATATCTGAAATATAAGAGAAGTGCAATAACTGTAAACATCTTACACACACACTTAATTACACACACACACACACACACACACACACACCTCCGTTTTCACGGCTGCGCAGCGGCTGCTCTGAAACACCGGCCGCCGGGACACGCCGGGTCTCTGGGGGACGCAACAACGGGGAAATGAAACGCCACAAGCCAGCGACAACACCGGGACAGACGGTTGTGAAAGTCCTGTTTTGTTTTTGCATTTTGCTGTCTTGCTCTGCGGTGTTTCCACTGTGAAGTATTTCCAAACAGCGGACACACAGGATAGCATCGAGCTAGCCACAATGCTGCTCATGCTACTATTCTGCTAGCTGGCTGCAAACTGCGGAATGGACTTCCTGAGCGGGGGCGTGTCTCATAACTCTGTGTCTCATTGAGCCGCGCCTCCGTTCAGGAAATGTACTCCACAGTTTGCAGCCAGCCAGCCAACCAGCAGACCAGCCAGCAGGAATCACTTTTGGAGCCATTTCAGCAGACAACGTTAAAGTGCAGACATGGCTCGTGGTATCGGAAATCTCCGCAGGTTGGATCGGGAAAATCCGATACCTAAATTTCGCTGGTATCGGTCCCGATACCGATACTGGATCGGACCCATCCCTAGTTTTAACTCCTGAGCAATAGTATTAATACCCGTCACTATGAATGTAACAAATAAAACATGGATTATACATGGAATGTATAGAATTTCCTCAGGGAAATTGGATATGTCTGTTCAATAGATGAAGTTAACTGTTCGCACAATACAGTAATGTGAGAGCTATTTGAATTAGCTGGATACATGGTTAATCGTAATTTGCATGTATTGCTGTGTGTACTTTTTCCATAGAAAATCCCCACCAATCGGTCCCAAAACGTCCCAGTTAGATAGTGAACGCCCTCTTCTGACTCTCCTGTGACGTCCGTTAAAAGTGACCCGGTGGTCGGCAGCAGCAGACGCTGATCCAATAGGAAACAAGAGGGTGGTGCTCTAGGTTATTAGTGATCGCTACAATGTGTAAGCAGTTACTGTAATATACATTCTTGCAATGCACCAGCAATGGTAGGGAAGAAGAATACGACCTGATTGTAACAAGGATAAATCTGGTTAGTTTTAGGCCAGGTTTTGTTTTAAGGAAGGAACTACATCTAACACACGATGGGCTTTAGCGCAAAAAAACTGAATTATGGAGAAGAGAACTCTACAGGGTTCCTTTAATATCACATGTGTTCGACTTTGTAAACAGATTGTACTGTCTCCATACTAACAGACAAGGGATGGCCATGACATATCCAGCCACCTCAGTGCTCTGAAGATGCAGGCTGTTGAGGAAAAGATCTCAATGCCCGATATCTTCACAGACACCTCCTTCCGTAAATCCTTAGACAAGGACGACGGTTTGCATTTCTATACGGGTCAGGTAAGGACCGGTATCCAGTATCATTCACCATACAAGTGGAATATGTCACAGGAAATGCTGCTGGAAGTTCTTGCTTAGCCCCAAAAGAAGATCCAGTACAATTCACAGAAAATACCTATAAAGTTCTCAGTGCTACAACAATAACTAAACGCTGCCTTTTCACTTTTGTCCCTTTTCACCAGGTACCCAACAAGGCTGGATATCGGCTATGTTTTCACACTGAACCTGGAAGGCACGAAATCATCTATGACATTAGGAGTGACAACATTGACCTCCACGTGGCCCATCCTAAATTATCCAACACTCGCAAAGACCACCAGGCCACTGCTGTGCAGGATGCGATGATTGATCTGTTGCAGGATGCACTGTTGGACTTGAGGGCCCTGATGGAACAAACTACAAGAGCTGAAGCTAATCCAAACCAATAGTGTGACATATTATTGCAGAGTTAAGATGGTAATATATACACATTCATGAGTTCCAACTGGTACAGCATTGCTTTATACAGACTATAATATTGTAATTATAAACCATGGACATGCACCAAGGACTGACCATTGTAGATGGAATTTATGAATGTCGTAGAAATTTCTGCAATAAAGTGAATTAAAAAAACAATAAGTCGTCTTTCAGAGATCATTGGGGGGGTATTTGGGTAACATTGCTGTAAAACATTAATAAATATCAACACAGATCAATTATACGAACAATATAAATTAGTACGCACAAATATACATACTTGAATAAATAACAATTACAGCTTAAGGAAGACGGAAACAAGGAACAAAAAAGAGAAAGAATAAGTAAATCCTGAAAAACAGAAGTTAATGTAGTAACTCCACCAAACCAGGGTTCGATTCCCACCACGATCCATCAACCAATGTGTCCCTGAGCAAGACACTTAACCCCTAGTTGCTCCAGAGGCGTGTGACCTCTGACATATACAGCAATTGTAAGTCGCTTTGGATAAAAGCGTCAGCTAAATGACATGTAATGTAATGTAATGTAATGTAACTCCAAAAAAGCAAAAAAGTAATTCAACTTCTTAACTCACTGCCATCGAGTAATGAAAATGGCCCAACTCGAGGGCCGGCTCCAAGCATGCATTTGAAAATCTCACTGCACGCAAGTGGATAACACTACGACCAATCACAACAATACACGGGGTGACGTATCCAGAGCGTACGCATACGCTTAGCCAGTGGTGTAGTCTGTTTTTTTGTAGTGAGTATACTGTGATTTTCCCCTCCCAGCCTCATACTCGCCTGTCCCAGAGCGACACCCCAGTACTCAGTACTGTGACGTTTCCGAATACGAACTGTACACGGACAACAGACGTTTCAGTATTGATGGCGTTTATTTAAAGTCCTGGAAAAACAACACTTAAAGTTGAGAAAAGATGAGACAGATTTAACTTTTTGAGAAACGCAACCGAAGCTGAACCCAACAGGACATCACATCACACAAATAAGCCATTTAACCGACACCCCCCCACTGCCACACAAAACCATGACTAATAATTAGCATCATCATACACGTTTTGTATCGATTAGCAATAACATCTACTGATAAGGGCCTACATTTACTCAAAAGTATTTAATAAAGTGTTTACAACACCATGGCTAACAAATGCATAAAAAGCAGACGAAAGGAGAAAAAAGCTCCACTCTTTCTAGTTTAGTTAATTATCTGACCATTGCTAACTAACATTACCATATAGTCATTTAATTGTGTAAAGCAATGCATATTTAAGATTTAAGAATGTACTCTAATTTTGCATAGTCATTGACCTTATGAAGGCCAGGAGTTCTCACTGTCTCTCTCATCATCTGAAACAAGGACATATAAACACTGTATTCTGTTTAGTGCTGTACTCAGACACACAGGTACACACACACACACACACACACACACACACACACAATCATTAAGCTACTCTCACTTACCAGGTAACAGTAGCGTTGTGGTAGAATGTTCGGGCTGGTTTTTTGTAACGGTAACGTTAACGATCGGGTCATCATGATCTATGGCAGCTGCAGTATCACCCGACGCGGCAGTAGCTTCTGGGACAGTTTGTGAACAGTGTTTTCTGGTGGAGATGGTGTCAGGAATACGGGGCTTGGACACAAAACATGTAGAGTAGAGGTATTTATTTAAACAAAAGACTTACAACAGAAGGTGTCCTGAGGAAGGCAGGCAGGTAGGCAGGCACAAACGAAGATAAACCAAAACGAAAGAAAACAACAAAAAAAAACAGAAGACACGAAAGGGGAAAAACTACCAGGAAGAAGCGACGCCGGCGGATGACAAGGGAGGGAAGCCGATGAACTGACAAGAGACAAAGACAGCACAGAGACTAAATACGCAAGGTAACGAGGGTGAAACAAGGGACAGGTGACACGAGGGCTCAGGAACAGGTGAGACACATCAGGGCGGGGCAGACAATCAGAAAGGCGGGAAAGCAGAAGACAGGAAGTCAAACAAGACATAACATGGGAGAGAGAGAGAGACTACAAAATAAAACAGGAAGAACTACAACAGAAACCCATAATCGTGACAGATGGAAAAGCCCCTTTGGGGGGGACTTTGGGCTTTTTCACTTTGTAAACCTAAAACATGCACAAAAAAAGATATATAACAATAAAGGAAAGGGAAAAGCCAAAAAGCATAATATGAGCACTTTAAAAAAAAGTCAGAGGCTCACAAGTTTTTACAGTTCATCAGTCAATCAATGTCCTCATCACAACGTGCTTCATTTAGAAGAAATAAAATACAATTATTACGTCACTTTGCAGGAAGGAACCAGCTTGTTCCCATGGAGATGTCTCCACTCAGCAAGGACGATGATGTCAAGTGTGAAGTCACCACCGAGCATCATTTCTAAACTCTCTCTCTCTCTTATGTTGTTTCTTTCTGACTTTGTATTGGTTTTATATAGTTACATTTTGGTTTGATGTTTTTTGCTTTGGTCTTCTTGTGTTTACGCTGTATTCAATATTTTCAAAATAAAGTTGAAAGTTTAGGCCTGTTGTGAAAAAAAAACGTACCTTATAAAAAGGTCGACCTCTGTAGGGATTCTTTTCAGACACATGGAACAGTAATCTGAGCCTGTCAGCAGCAAAACAAGCACTTTTATGTACGTAAATTAAAAGGTGAAAAGAAAATGAACTGCAGTTCACACGGCGTAAATATGATCTTTAATCAGCGACACAGAGGCAGAGAATCAAACCTGTGCTTCAATTTTACTTCTATACAACTTAGACATGAGAGGCCTTGTCATGGACGCCAGACACATCTTGTCAATGTAGCTGCAACAGCCTACAACCAAGATGGCCGCCACCCTAGAAGTACAACAACCAGGTCACCAGCATCGTGTTAGCATGAGTTAAAAACCACCTTATCACAAGAGCTGCAATCGGTGGTTGAATGGATAAAGCAAAATAAGTTAGTTTTAAATGTTTCAAAGACTAAAAGCATGATGTTTGGTACTCTGCATAACCAAGCGGATTTGAAGCGTTGCATAAATGATGTATCCGTTGAACAGGTAGATGAGACCAAACTTTTAGGAGTTATCTTAGATAGCAAATTATCATGGACAAAACATATAAATAACATGGTTGCTAAGATGGGAAGAGCTGTCTCTGTTGTAAAAAGATGTGCACCATATTTATCACAAAGCTTAACCAAAGTATTAACTACAGCTTTAATATTGTCTAATATTGACTATTGTTTAGTAGTATGGTCTAATGCAACTCAAGAGAAAATAACCAAATTGCAAACGGTGCAAAATAGAGCCGCGCGTATAGCGCTTAAATGTGGATTTAGGACAAATGTTGTTACAATGCACAAATGTTTAGGTTGATTATCTGTAAGAAATAGATTACTCTATTCATTATGGTTTTTTTAGGAATATTATTGTTACAAAGAAACCATCTATTTTGTATAATAGCTTACCTTTCAGTTTAGATATACATGACTATGCGACTAGACATGCCACAAGAGGTAATTTTACTTTACCTAAAGCAAAGACAAATACTGTTAAACGAATGGTCATGTATAGAGCAGTGTTACCTGGACAAATAACACAAGAAGACAATAAAAGGAGATTTAAAAGCTTAGTTAAAATCAAGAAGTTGAGTAGACAAAGAAACAACATTGGTTGAGGTTTAACAATATATGTACCAGTGTATGTATGTTTGTTAAATTGTGCGATGTGCCCTGAGTGGATGAGAGAGATGTTATGTGACGATAGTATACACCTGTCTCAAAAATGTGTTCAAGCTAAATGTGAGGAATGCCCGATGACTGCACTGGTGGAGCTGTCTGTGTCTGCTTATGTGTGTATTTTTGTTATTTAGTTGTGTCATGAAATGATAGTGTGTGTTTAGTTTTATTCTCATAATTTTGTATTTTGTATTGCATTGCCACATTTTCAAAATGCTGTATCAATAACTTTTGAAAATTAGAGATTCACGCGCTTTTGACTAATAATATTTTCTGAAAATGGCGCTGCATTTAGAATATTTCCCCCGCTTTACCTTGCCGTCAGACGGCCCTTTATGACGGGGCACTGAAGCTGTTATCTCTGCTCTCGTCAAAGCCACCATCAGCCTCCTTTGATAAGAACGTCACATTTACCTCACAGGACACGGGAGTTGCTTGTCTACTGCTGTCTCGATCGGCCAGTTTGTTTGTGTAATTGTGTGCCTTTCTTTAGCGTTAGGCAGAAAGAAATTCTGTGCTTAAAGTCTGCTGATTGCCAATGTTATTGCTGCTTCAAAGAGAGAGAGAGAGAGAGAGAGAGAGAGAGAGAGAGCATGCACACGCACGCGCACACACACACACACACACACACACACACACACACACACACACACACACACACACACACACACACACACACACACACACACACACACAAACACACACACATCCGTGATGGCTATAAGTTAGTTATAGTGCTTTAAATGCCTGCATATATGTATATCTAATGTCTAATTCTGTCTACATTTTTATGAGAATAAAAAAAGTTTTTTGTTTCATGTTGCTTACTAACTTTTGTTTTCATATTTGCTATGTAAATTGATTTCTATAAATAATATAAGTCCATCCTAATAATGTTCATATATGTGTTTATTGGGTTAGTAAAACCTTCATGCCAATAAAGCCCCTTTGAATCTCTGGAAGGACACCAAACACTGGCAACTTTTACTCCGCCGTCCTCATCACGAGCTAAAATGCTAACAATGGGACGGAGGTCGTAGCATCTTCCCGGACCAGGAAACACAAACACAACTTCCGCTACACTCCTCTGCCCTTCAGAATAAAACAGCGTTTTTAGAGTCGATTTTACCCACTGTCCATTAATAAGATGAGATAAGATCAGTGGTTGAATGTAACTTAGTACATGTGCTCATGTACTGTACTTTTAAGGTATTATCATACTTTATACTTCTAATGTATTATACTTATTTGACTTGGATTGACTGCACAGCACAGATTCAGGCAGTACTAAATGAGGTCTCTGTTCTCTAAAGAACAGTCCATAGTTCTAGAGAACTATGGACTGTTCTAGAGAACTATGGACTGACTCAGCATGTGACGGAACCCACGCACAATAAGGGGCACACTCTGGACTTGATTATCTCCAAGGGTTTGAACATTTCCAAGGTTGTGGTGACTGACGTTGCTCTCTCTGATCATTCATGTGTTTTCTTTAACGGCACTATCTCGGTGCCCAAAAGTGTCCAAACTAAGGTAATCAGAAAACGGTATATCACTGAAAACACCAGTGAAACATTCATTCAGCTTTTCTTCTCCACACCCGCCCTCACTGGGGTCTCAGTCAATGAGCTTGTAGATAATTTCAATTTTAAAATTACAAATGTTATTGATGCCATTGCTCCCACTAAGGTCAAAGCTGTCTGTAGTAAGAAAAGATCTCCATGGAGAAATGTCATATGGGTAAGAACAGAAAAAACAGAGTGTCAAAAAGCTGAACGCAGGTGGCGAAAAACTAATCTCCAGGTCCACTATAACACCTATAAAGAAAGACCTCACATTTATAATTTGGAACTGAGGAATGCTAGGTGGTCCTTCTTCTCTGACATTATCGCCAGAAACAATAATAATTCACGTGCTCTATTTGCTACTGTTGATAGGTTAACAAACCCTCCAGTACCAGTAGCATCTGAACTTTTATCTACCAAGGCCTGCAATGATTTTGCCTCCTTTTTCGAAGACAAAATTCAGAAAATTAGACTAACTGTCAGTTCCTCCATATCAAGTAAGGGATATGTGTTGCCACACTGTCCAGGCAAAACAAATTCCAATATCACACAATTTCATATGATCAACCATAAAAACCTGGAGGACATTATACAACATCTGAAAACCTCCTCCTGTTGCCTTGATATTCTACCAACAGGCCTTTTCGAAAATGTTTCAAATTGTATGTCTTCTGATCTTTTACAGATTGTAAACACGTCTCTACTCTCAGGTATCTTCCCAAAGGCCCTGAAAACTGCAGTCATCAAGCCACTTTTAAAAAAGAACAATCTAGACACGGCACTACTGAGCAACTATAGGCCGATATCTAACCCTCCATTTTTAAGTAAAATCATTGAAAAAGCGGTTTTTCAACAACTCAACCTTTTCTTGTCACTAAACAATGGTTTTGATGCCTTCCAGTCGGGTTTTCGACCACACCACAGCACTGAGACAGCTCTTGTTAAAGTATTTAATGATATCCACTTAAACACAGATAGTGGCAAAACTGCAGTCTTAGTATTACATGATCTCAGTGCTGCATTTGACACGGTCGACCATGACATATTACTACACCGATTAAAAAACTGGGTTGGCCTTTCTGGCTCAGTCCTAAACTGGTTTAAATCCTATTTAAAGAATAGGGACTACTTTGTATCTATAAGTAATTATACATCTGAGCATACAAATATGACGTGCGGAGTTCCCCAAGGCTCCGTTCTGGGGCCTCTTCTGTTTAACATCTACATGCTTCCACTGGCTCAGATTATGGAAAACAACAAAATATGTTACCACAGTTATGCGGACGACACACAAATTTACATAACCTTATCGCCAGGAGACTATAGTCCTATACAAACACTGACTAAGTGCATTGAACAAATTAATGACTGGATGTGCCAGAACTTTCTTAAATTAAATTAAGAAAAAACTGAGGTGATTGTTTTTGGAGCAAAAGAGGAACGATTAAAAGTCAGCGCTCAGCTTCAAACGACAATGTTAAAAACAACAGACAAAGCCAGAAATCTTGGTGTAATTATGGACTCAGACCTGAATTTCAACAGCCACATTAAGACAATTACAAAGTCATCCTATTACCACCTTAAGAATATATCAAGGGTAAAGGGACTTATGTCTCAGCAGGACTTGGAAAAACATGTCCATGCTTTCATCTTCAGTAGACTGGACTACTGTAACGGTGTCTTTACAGGTCTCCCTAAAAAATCAATCAGACAGTTGCAGCTGATTCAGAACGCTGCTGATCGAGTCCTCACTAAGACCAAGAAAGTGGATCACATCACTCCAGTTCTGAAGTCTTTACACTGGCTTCCTGTGCCTCAGAGAGTTGATTTCAAAATACTTTTGCTAGTTTATAAATCATTAAACGGTTTAGGTCCAAAATACATTTCTGACCTGCTAGTCAACTACGAACCACCCAGACCTCTCAGGTCGTCTGGGACAGGTCTGCTTTCTGTCCCAAGGGTCAGAACTAAACAGGGAGAAGCAGCATTTAGTTTCTATGCTCCACATATCTGGAACAAACTTCCAGAAAATTGCAGGTCTGCTGCACTGTAACTTTGATTATTGTATTTTGATTGTCTTCATGTAAAGCACTTTGAATTGCCCTGTTGCTGAAAAGTGCTATACAAATAAAGCTGCCTTGCCTTGCCTTGCCTAAAGCCTCTGGTTGACGTTTAAATATTAAAAGATGTGAAAAACACTATTCACAAAACAGAACAGTTGAACTAGTCTAAATAGATGCTTCAGAGGGACTTATCCATCTTTGGATTCATTTAGCTTTCTGAGATGGAGAATGTATCTATTTATCTCAGCTTATTACTTGGATATCTGATAAATCCTTCTATCTATCCATCCATACATTGTCATCCACATATCGGGGACAGGTCACAGGGGCAGCAGCTCCAGCAGGCATGGGCAGAAATCCCAGGGGGTCAGGGGGGTCAGGAACCCCCCATCTAAGGGATGTCCCTCCCTAGAAATATCATTAAAAATCATGCTGTGTATTGTAAATAACATAATGATGTATACTTAAAATATCTGTCTGAGTAGTAAAACAATACAACCCCCCAAAAAATGCTTTTTAAGTTTAGAAACATTTTGAGTCCCCCCTCCCTTGCCTCACAGTGGTTCGGTCCACTGCCTGCTTTACGTTACCCCCACACAAGTCCGGCGGACCACAGGAGAGAACATTGTCGCTACCCAATGTGAGTCGAGTGCAGATGTGAGTTGCGCATGCGTCACTTTGCGACAGAATGATGAGATAGCTACATTACATAACAGTAATTTATTATTTAGCGTAAGGCATCACATTTTCACGGCATGAACCCTGATGTCAGTTCTAGATTAGAGGCTGAAGTAGCCGACAAGAACCTGCTAACGAGAGACTTCTGTCATGTCAATACAGTAACAATGGACCTACATAACGAAGTTCGTTCTCTGCTGGCTACAAGTTAGCAATCAAACACAACAAAGACTGTCACTTGAATGGCGTTTTGAGCTACCGTTGGCAATCAATCATAGATAGCTAAAACGTTTTTGAAATGAATTCCATCTTCTGTTATTGTTTGTAATGAGAAAAGTTTATTATTTTATGGATTTCACAAATTTCAGTATGACACAGCCTTGGCATTATGCCGTAAACCATTTAAATCTGAGCATGCGCAACTCAGATCTGCACTCGACTCACATCGGGTAGTGACAACGTACTGGCAGTTGGATTCGCTATAGTAACGTTAGTTGTGGAATGTAAGTAGGCGGTTCAAGGCTATCTTATTCACATTCATTCACAGAAAACAGTTCTGCATAATGCCATTGATATCCTCAATAAGATATTACTCAGTATAGTCTTTTCACAAAGAGATCTTCAGTTAGTGTGATGTTTAACTGTTCATATTTACTTTACCTGTTCTTCTGGATAAGGACCTGTAGGAGTGGCCCTAAGGTTTTTAGAGCCCTAACCAGGTTATGGTCATCCCCTTCCCCACCCTTCCTGTATTTGTTATAAACACACAAACAAACTGACCCGGGGTCCGTTTCAGGTAGGAGGTTTAGTGGAAAATCTGAGTTTTACCGCAAACTTGCGACTTGTGGGCGAAATCGCTGGTTTGCTAAGAGTCGGGTCGGGACTCTGACATTAACACACTGGCAGACGCAAGTGACAGAGAGACGGAGGAGAGCAGGGAAGGAAATGCTGCTGAACGAATAGCTGCATGTTTTAAATAGCATTAAAAAAAATTAATAAACGCACATTAGTCCATGTGTGGGAAACAGTGTTACTAACTGTTTACTCAGTTAAACATTCATTTTGAACTGTAGGCCTACATAAGAGGTCGTGATGAACTGTTTTACAGTCAGTAGGCTGTATACATCCGCGCTAAAATATCAAGGTGAAAGTCATCCTAGCTTGCGAAGTATCCTATAGACCAGCTCCCAACCCAACTTTGAGAATAGATTAACAGCGATATTTTTTTATCACCTGATAAGAGTCTCACGTTAACGCAGCACGTTAACGTTGATAACGGCCCACCACTACAAAAAATGTTGCAGCCTAAAAAACACGCCACATCGCTTAGTGGGTTGCCCCTAGTACCGGGGCCCTCAGGCTCAAGTCTTGCAGGTTTGTTTGTGTAACTCTTCAGTACGCCATATTTGTTTGTTTGTGTTCATAACAAATACAGGAAGGGTGGGGAAGGGGATGACCATATCCTGGTTAGGGCTCTAAAAACCTTAGGGCCACTCCTGCAGGTCCTTATCCAGAAGAACAGGTAAAGTAAATATGAACAGTTACACATCACACTAACTGAAGATCTCTGTATGAGAAGACCATACTGAATACTCTCATATTGAAGATATCAACTGTATCATGCAAAGCTGGTTCTAAATCTGTATAATTGGGTCCAATGTCCCTTTCCATAGATGTGTTGGCTTGGCTCAACTCAGTTTGGTTCTATGCGTGTCAGCCGAGCACAGCAGGGATTTGCATTCCCATTACAACATTACCACCCACTTGAAGGTGTGTCTCAAGTGGCGTAGCTTTTCGGTGCTACGGCTCTATAGTATCTCTCTGTGTATTATAAACATCAGTATTTTGAAAGTATTTATCATGTAACAGAAACCACTGGGAGTGAATCGTGTGTTTCGGGTATTATAATCATACTGTTCGTGTTTTTGGTTCTGGTGCTCTGCACATTTATGTTTCATTTTGATTTATTTATTCAGAAATACAACACAAATGAATCAACATCACTGTTCATGTCACAGTATTAGCCAGCTGTCTAATTTTCAACTGTCGTACTTTGGCTTGATGTATTGAGACCAGAGCAGCAATAAACAAGCAAGAATGTTTTTTTCAGTAGCGCTGAGATTAAAAAGTGGCAGATGGCATGCCATCGTGGTACAGCGGCACAAGCTGACCCCCCTGACAGCTTATCCCACTCACTACAGTGGCAAGTGCTGGGGATGTGCCACAGTCTATTCCCCCTGTTTTGTAGTTAGGGTTAGAGACCTATCTCCACAGCGCTGCATAGTTAGGGTTAGGGTTTGGTTCAGGTTTAGGTAGGGGGGGACAGATCTTGATGGGGAAACAGAGTTCAATACAACACCCGTTGTCGGAGTGGCATGCCACTTGTGTTACACCGGCACACTCTTTAAAGTGGCAGCATGGTGGCCCAGTGGTTAGCACTGTGGCCTCAGTATGATGGTTCTGGGTTTGAATGCAGGTCGTTCCGGGCCTTTCTGTGTGGAGTTTGTATGTTCTCCCCATGTTTGCGTGGGTTTCCTCCGGGTGCTGCGGTTTCCCCCACCATGAAAAAACATGTACTAGGTTCTCCAGTCACTGGCTCAGATCTGGAGTTGGTCCCTGAGCGCTGTGATTGGCTGCCCACTGCTCCCTTGAGGGATGGGTTAAATGCAGAGAATGAATTTCGCTACGTGTATGTGACACTAAAGTACCTTTAAAGCCAGTTGGAAGTGGTAGGCAACTGTCAGTGACAAAACAGTGAAGTCATTTCATATATCCTTACCTTGCCAATGGCCTCAAAAGTGTCTGCAACCTTCCTCTTTAGCTCTTCTGGTTTCTTAACTGTTTTCTTTTTTTTCTAACTAACTACTAAATTTATGCTCTGGTTTGTTTCGCGCCGTCTATCTTCTCCGATTCTCCGTACCTTGTAATCAATACTTCATGCTAGACATGTAGCCAATGGTTGTATAAACAACGTCACAACATGGTGTTGCCAGAGAAAGATTACATTTCCAAACCAAACACCCACACAAAACTGCCCAAATTTTCTTGGTGAGCAATCTGGCAACACTGACCCCTCGCATAGTTTCTGCAGCCGGCTGATTCAAACAGACGCCGTGTAATTTGCTTCATTCATCACCGGCCAAATGGGCTAGTAACTTTACAATGTCACCGCATCTGGCGGGTTGGCGGGTGTTAATTTCAAGCCCTGTATACAAGCCATAGCCAAATAAGTTAATAAAAAGATAATTAGGCCTATCAGCCCCACAAAACTACTTTTTCAGTATCGCTATGTTAATAAAATGGTGGCGGAAAAAAGAAAAGGATGGATGTGGACACGGATGTCGCCTTACTGCTCTGGAACATTTTAGTAATGGGGTTTGTAACGTATCAGGAGCAGGAATTATGGCTATATCATTTATTCGACTATGTGGAAGGGCAGACAGTGTTGTTGTAATGACTTAGTTTCTGTCGCCCACATGAGGAATTCTAAGTAATCAAAACTCATTTTACAGTAGATGAGGCAGTCAACCAGCAGACCAAATATAAGTTACGCGTGCAAACAAGATTGACACTGACGTTAATCCACACTTAAACACTAGAGGTCTTGAGACCGAAAATCAAACAGCATATTTCAGCACTATCTTTGGTAAAAATGGGCCCCCGGATTAGCGAAACCATCTCAAAATTACATATTTACTATATATATATATATGCTGTATATACTATTAATATTTCACTATATAGTGTAGATTACTGTACATTCATGTAACAACAGGGAGAGGACACCTCAATGGTTTATGACCTTATATTTTGCTGGAGGGGGGGAAATAACTGATAAATATACTCTGTTACATTCATGTGTACAGTGTGCATGAAATTTATCACTAAATTATCTTTGTAGTTTCTAGATTTTAGAGTCCAATTTCTTCAGTGTCTTTCTTTTCTATGTCCATATGGGAGCAAAACATATAATATGTAAAGAAGGAAACTCGTCCTCTATAAAAAAAAATAAACCATTCAATGATTTACTTGTTATTTGCAAAAACGAACAGTTGTACACTCTGCATTAAAAGCGAGCAGTGGAAGTAATTAGGTAATTTATATTTTAGCCTATGAGAGAGAGGGAGAGACTAAGTGAGAGAGATATCTATGCATCATATTCTAGCATTGTAGAAAAAGAATCTCCATGGTAAATTTTCTGAGTGACATTATCTTCTGCTTACTTTGAAGACAAAGAGTACAATGGTTAATTTGTGCAAATGATTAGTAGCCTAATCCTTGAATGGTCTGATTATGACGGTTCAGTTCAGAGCAGTGGTCAGTTAATGTATAACTTTAGGCTACATACACATTCAGTCGGTAAAAAAAAATGTGTTTCACGTTACCATACTTCCACAAGAAGCTGCTGCTCACTCTGTATAAGCCGTGAACGTGCATCTATCTGAATTACTTCAGCCTGGCTTGACCTAGCCCAGGCTGCACAGGTCAAGCCTCGCTTTATCGGTTATCCTGGATTTATAAATTCTGCTTTTGTGAAACAGCCCCCAGGGCCATAGAGTAGGGTACGAGTGTTTGCTTACCTCTCATCCCGGTCAGAAAAAAAACACTGCAAGCTACAACGCGTTGATAGACAAATTTGCTCAATGTGACAGTTTGTGACATCTTTACAGTCCTGTACAAACAAACATTAATGGCCCTGAACACACACACACAGGTGATCATAGTTCATGTGGCTGATTGGACCTTTTCCAGGGCTGTGTGGGTGTGGTTAGACCGGTGTGGCTGTAACCCATCTTTATATTCAGTTGATGTCAGATAGTCAGATCACCGACCTGGCAGCAGAGCCGTTGTTACCAACTCCTCTTCTACACCAGAAGCTTTTCTTTTCCAGACATTATCCGCCTATATCCTTAAACACATTTAACCGGTAAATAGTGTCTGTCTTCAGTCTGTGGGGGTTTCTCTGAAAAGCACAATGTTGAGAATTTGCAGCAGAGCTCTGGTAAGTAACAAAACTTCAGTTAATTCTGCCTGTTTACAATGTCTATAAGGTTGGAAAATAACACAAAATGACCCTTTAATCCAGGTCTTCTTCTTGTAGAATCAATTGTAATACAATAAGGACTTACTGGTATCTGGTCAAGAGGAAACAGCTGTCATAAGTGACAACATACATGTATTTGAGTACATTGTTGTGTCTTTCAGGTGAAGGTGGGGATGGTGAAGCCCTGGCAATTGGTCAAACCTGTATCAGTGAATCTGGCTGCTGGAAGAAACCTGAGCCAGCAGAAAGGACTGCCCAAGGTGCCTGTCCCCCCTCTGCAGCAGACCTGTGAGCTCTACCTGAGCTACTTGGAGCCCATGGTGGAGCCGGACGAGCTGAGGCGAACAAAAGAGCTGGTGGAAGAGTTTCGGAAAGCAGGAGGGGTTGGAGAAAGACTGCAGAGAGGCCTGGAGAGGAAAGCAGACAACACTGAGAACTGGGTGAGCTCAACAACTACACCACCAGCTGTAGACCCTTTCACTGACACAGTGGGGGTGACCTGCTCACACATTCTGCAGTTATTTGGCTCCTGGTTTACTGAATGAGCAGCTCATAGTGCATTCATCTCCTGGAACTGCCATTCAGACATATTCTGCCAGTGACGGAGAGCTCACAGACCCAGTGTGGGGTGGGATTTTTATAAGATCTCCAAGTTTAGAAGTTAAAATCATGATTACCTTGACTAAGTCATTCTTACTTCACAATGTATACCATGACCACATTTAAACCACGTCTTTCTTAGAAAAACTGGGTCTATTGAAATCTAGTGCCAAATAAAACAGAGGGTTGAGTCACAAAGAGATGGATGGACTAGAGAGAGAGAGAGAGAGAGAGAGAGAGAGAGAGAGAGAGAGAGAGAGGGTTGAGTCAGAAAGAGAGGGGTGGGCTGGAGAGAGAGAGAGAGAGAGAGAGAGAGAGAGAGAGAGAGAGAGAGAGAGAGAGAGAGGGTTGAGTCAGAAAGAGAGGGATGGACTGGAGAGAGAGAGAGAGAGAGAGAGAGAGAGAGAGAGAGAGAGGGTTGAGTCAGAAAGAGAGGGATGGACTAGAGAGAGAGAGAGAGAGAGAGAGAGAGAGAGAGGGTTGAGTCAGAAAGAGAGGGATGGACTAGAGAGAGAGAGAGAGAGAGAGAGAGAGGGAGAGAGAGAGAGAGGGTTGAGCCAGAAAGAGAGGGATGGACTAGAGAGAGAGAGAGAGAGAGAGAGAGAGAGAGAGAGAGAGGGTTGAGTCAGAAAGAGAGGCATGGACTAGAGAGAGAGAGAGAGAGAGAGAGAGAGGGAGAGAGAGAGAGAGAGAGAGAGAGAGAGAGAGAGAGTGAGAGAGTTGAGTCAGAAAGAGAGGGGTGGGCTGGAGAGCATACCAATATACAGTATATGATCAATATATACAATATATATCAATAATAGTCCTTGATCTGTATTTCTAAAGTTGAGTCTTTCTTCAATATGTCATCATACTCAATAATCTCAAACCTAAAGCCACAGTGACAAGTATTTAGGATGATTTTACATTCAATGTAAAACTTATTGTTTTCATCACAGAGCTGACTAGATAACTATTTGACAGTGTAGTTGTAATAAAGTGAAATGTACAGCAGATTTCATTACACTTAAACTCACAGTGCTTTACATTGAACGGGAAAATATGAAGACGTAGACATTTACATGTGAACAAAGCAAAAATAACTAGTATAACTAAAGAGAGCAGGACCACGGTAACTGAATTTACCCCCACCAGATCTGGATCTAATTAGCTAGAAGACATCTGCCTGTTGATCAGTTATCAATGTTGAACCTAGAACTAATGTCATATCAGTCTCAATCGTAGCTGGAGGAAAGGAGGACCGTATTCATTAAATTAACTTTTCAAATGGTATAACAGTAACTAAATAAAATCCTGCTCAATCCTGCAGTGATCCTCAATTCTTTTGCATTTCTGACAGAGTTGCTCAAGGCGTGTTTGCTGCGTTATTATGGGACCCACGCAACTTCTAGGCAAGACCCGCCCTTCAATAGCATTCACACTCTACTATTGGCCAGGTGTCCATGCTTACGCAAGGTAACGGAACCCGATTTGTTCAGGTCCTGTCCCCTGACCAATTTGGTATCCTAATGTTAACCACTCGAGGTCAATGCCTAATCCCAACCAATCGGGCGGTTTCGTAGGGTGGGCCTAGAAGTTGCACGGGATCCATGTTAAGACACAACAAGCGTATTTTCAAACACAATTCTGGGACTTGTATCAATAAAATGTTACCACCAATAACTGAAGGTGTCACCAAATTCATAACCACAAATACACCTAAAGGATTGTCACAATCAATTCAAACCATGACTTTTGTAGCCAGACTTCTTGTCAAAGTGCGTGAGCAGTACTGGTTTTGTACACTTTGTTCAACCCTGCAGGGGATGAAATACATATGTCTGTCTGTTTGAATCTTTGTGTCACTCATACTTTGTTTCTATTTGTAGTTAACAGACTATTATGTGAAAGCTGATAATCTCATGAAACGTTCGTCCCTCTCGAATTGGTCTGGGGTGACTTTTCCACGAATGGATTTCAGAGATAAAAAGGGACAAATAAGGTAAACACAGACACACACACACACACACACACACACACACACACACACACACACACACACACACACACACACACACACACACACACACACACACACACACACACACACACACACACACACAGTCAGACCCTCCTCCGCAGCGCTGTTAAGGAAGGTCTGGCAATGCGAGCCTAGGGTTAAAGAACCCTCCCCATGTAGGACAACCCCTATCCAGTTTTTATTCAGGAAAAATACCCAAGCACTTCATCCCCTGTCTGCAGTCCAGCTGGTAGCGTTGGTGGCTCTTTTCATATCTCCACTGTCCCAGTACAAACCCCTCACACTCGGCCCACTTTGCAGCGGATGCCCATTCGTATTATGCCAGCTTCGGTTTGCATGTTTAGATATCTGCTTGACCTGTGATGAAAACTTTGACATCATCAGCATATTCTGACAAGCTGTCTGAATTTACACTTTCTGAAAAGGCTAACCCTGTCTGAGTTGATTCAAGAGAGGCTCAGTGGCCAGAGAGTAAAGCATCCTAGATGAGGGACAACCCTGTCGGATGCCTCTCTGTTCACCATCCACCTTTAACAAAATGGTAGAAGAAATGTCGGCGGCAATTTATAATATTTAACCATCAACAGCAAATTGATATTTATTTAAACCTGAGTTCATAGTTATTTTACTGTTAACAAAGAATTAAATGATAATTATTTAATTATTCATGTTTACTAATTATTAGTAATTATTAGTAATGCTATAATGTTATTGTTATGTTATTTTACCAGTTTATTGTTGCACACATTCATATCATTTTATATATTATATTAAGGATTTGTTAATGATTACCAAATGTTTTGTAAACCTTTAAGAAATAATTTGTTAATACCAATTGAACAGTTGGCTATTGTTACGTTGCATCTGATGACTATAATACCTTGTCAATGGTTAATAAATACTTTCTAAAGCATCTATTAACATGATAGACAGATATCGGTGTACAAAAAAGTACCTCTTTTAGAAAGATTGAATGGGGCCAAATGAATGTTACATGATGCTTTGTAAACCACTTATTAATTATTAAGTAATTAAAGTATTTTTAGCATTAGATGCAACTTTATGAAAGCCAAATAACTCGAGACTTCAAATTTTGGCTTTTAAGAGGTCGACGTATACAAGGGTCAAAAAGTCAGGACATCTCAGCCTCTGTAATTTGGAACATTCCTTTATGAAATCATTCTCATTCTCAAATTTTTAGTTTGTTTTTGAACATTAACATGAATAACCATGTTTTATTTTGTTCAGGTGTGCTGCCCAACTAATTACGGGTGTGTTGGAATTTAAGACAATGATTGACAAGTGAGTACTATGCTTAAAATGTTCTCATTTTCCCCTTAGACACGCAGGATCTTTGTCATCCTCACTGTTTAATTATTTTCCATCATGATTTATTGTTTCACACGATGTTATAATTGATGACTATTGTGCAGCTCAACAGTGAACCGTAATATCTACTAAAACTGGTGTTGTTTTTGGCAGAAGAAGCAGTTAAATTACACATTGACATTAAGAACGGTCAGAGGTTTCAACTGCTGCCTGGAAACAGTGATATGCTTTTTTAAAATTATGTTGTCTTAAGCCAGAGATATGAAATCAGTCTATCTATCAGTCAATCAAATCTATGAAGAATTTGAATGGTGTTTTTTTCCTCCAAAGCCTGAACCACCAATTAAATGCTGCCCAGAAAAAAAATTAAATAAATAAATTAAAGTTTTTACGGACCTTTTGACAAAATGTAAAACAATATTTTTAAAGATTATTTTGAATACATAATATTTTTCTATCATATTTGATATGTCAGGCATTTATGTGAATTATTTGATCACAAAACATGTCAATGTTTTTAGGAACAAAGAAATGCTTTTATGGCATTATCATCCTTATCTTCCCCTAACTGCTCCATTTCACATGAATTGCCATCCACAATCATTCTAAAGGCCTCTTGAACATTGTATTTTACTGGCATCTGAAAATACACACAAAACCAAATTAGGAAGGCCAGACATCCTCTGATCGGTCTCTAGTTTGTGGCTGTACAGTTTTGTTGGTCTGTGATTATCCTCAAGGTCATCATCAACAGCTCATTTTACAGTGAATGGTCTTACTACAATGAAATGGCTCTTTTGGGGACTAGCATCATCAAGAGTCTCAGCTTTCCAGTCAGACGTGATTTATGCAACTCCAAGACAGTTTAGGGACCGCAGTATGCTGAAATATTCAAACAAAATATTTTAGAATAGATGGAAACAACACTTTTATACTGTATGAGAAAAATGGACATTAGCAAAGTGTGCATGTCTGTAAAGAGGAGACTCGTGGGTACCCATGGAAGCCATTTTCATTTAAATATCTGGCAATGGATATGCCAGTTGTTCTTTCGCCAAAATTTAGGCAAATTTTGGAGCATTAATATTCCCTCTTCCAAGCTTGGTTCCACTGGATTCCTTAAATCATCTAGTTTAACGTGATACCACTACCTTCACGCTAGCCTAAAATATAAATATGAAAATAAATACAAACAGCAGAGATTGCCGCCAGTCCTACAAGTCTAAATACATGCAGTATAACATTTGATACATACATTCTCAACACAATTTTACTTTGGAGTAAGCTACAAAATTAGGGCTGGGCAAGTTAACACGTTATTGTCGCGTTAACGCATTCATTAATTAACGCTGACAATTATTTTATCGCGCATTAACGCAGTTTTTATTATTTCTCTTATTATTGTAAAAGTATGTTGTTCACAAGCTTTTATTTTGAAAAAATTTAGTTGAGCGCGGAGCAGACCAGAGCCGAGCGAGAGAGAGACTGCGGTCAAGCCATCCTCCACTTAGAAATGAGCAGTCAAACTAGCCGCCCCTATATTTCGCAGTGCGCGTATACACTTGCTATTACGGTGAGACCGTCAGAACTGTCTGTCAGAAAGAAAGATAGATAGATTTTAGCACACCTCACAACCTGTCACTGCATGATATGCTGAATTCCAAAATAAGAGCCCCCCCAAAACTCATAAATTAGCTGTTTTGTCAGAAAATCACAAAAATAAAAGTCCTAGCTTTCACAGGCCAATTTTACCTCAGATGGATAGTACACATTCTCAAGGTGTCAACTACAATGTTTCAGGACATTCTGATGTTGCTTAACAAAATAAGAGCCCCCCAAAACTCACATATTAGCTGTGTTGTCTACAAATTCAAAGAAATCATAAAAATAAAAGTCCTAGCTTTCACAGACCAATTTCACATCAGATGGATAGTACACCTTCTCAAGGTGTCAACTACAATGTTTCAGGACATTCTGATGTTTCTTAACAAAATAAGAGCCCCCCAAAACTCACATATTAGCTGTTTTGTCTACAAATTAAATAAATCATAAAAATAAAAGTCCTAGCATTCACAGACCAATTTCACATCAGATGGATAGTACACCTTCTCAAGGTGTCAACTACAATGTTTCAGGACATTCTGATGTTGTTTAACAAAATAACAGCCCCCCAAAACTCACATATTAGCAGTTTTGTCTACAAATTCAAAAAATCATAAAAATAAAAGTCCGAGCTTTCACAGACCAATTTCACATCAGATGGATAGTACACCAAGGTGTCAACTACAATGTTTCAGGACATTCTGATGTTGCTTAACAAAATAATAGCCCCCCAAAACTCAGATATTAGCTGTTTTGTCTACAAATTCAAAAAATCATAAAAATAAAAGTCTAGCTTTCACAGACCAATTTCACATCAGATGGATAGTACACCTTCTCAAGGTGTCAACTACAATGTTTCAGGACATTCTGATGTTTCTTAACAAAATAAGAGCCCCCCAAAACTCACATATTAGCTGTTTTGTCTACAAATTCAGAAAATTATACAAAATAAAAGTCCTAGCTTTCACAGACGAATTTCACATCAGATGGATAGTACACCTTCTCAAGGTGCCAACTACAATGTTTCAGGACATTCTGATGTTGCTTTACAAAATAAGAGCCCCCCAAAACTCATATATACTCTGTTTTGTCTACACATTCAGAAAATTATAAAAAATAAAAGTCCTAGCTTTCACAGACCGATTTCACCTCAGATGGATAGTACACCTTCTCAAGGTGCCAACTACAATGTTTCAGGACATTCTGATGTTGCTTTAAAAAATAAGAGCCCCCTAAATCTCCACTAGGAGATAACAGGTGGTCTGCGTTTCCAAATCGATCCCCGCCGGGCTGCAACTCGCCACGGGCGGTTAAAGAGGAGTCTCTAACTAACCCCTTGTGAGGGTAACCCCTCCCCGCCGGTTTTATTATTTTGTGATAAAAGAAAGAAAAAATACAAACAAGTGTCCTTTTACAAGGTAGAAATAAAATCTCCGGCTATTGGAGGTATTTGGAGCTGTTTCTTAAAATGCTATTTTCCCTCCTCTGTACTGAATCAGTGCAGAAAAAAACATACGATATAAGCAATGACATAGTTTCAATGATATCAGCAATGATATAATGATATAAGCAATGATATAGTTTCTAGTATTTTGGGGTTTTCAATCTGAACCTCCGTTCAACAATTTAAAGCCTGCATTTTACCTATACTGCCTGCAGTGCATGGGTCACCCACCATCGGGCAGAAAACATATTATTTACCATTTTCAGGTTTTTCAGGAAAGTATATCATGTGGATGACATAGAGGTCACTGAACGTCTAGTATCAAATATGATACGAACGGCATTACGGGGTGTTTGGATTTCAACTTAAGTTAAACTTGTAGAAGTTCAACCAAGTTCAGACATTTGCTCTCTCTTTTAGAAACACTATCATCTGTGTTTAGATCAGCTTTAGTATTTGTATTTTGCACCAAAATCTATGTGTAAGACTATTCACAGAAAAGACATTGCTGAAGCTGAACACATCTTCTGGAGCACAATGATTTCGGCAAAAGTTTGTTTTCATTCAAACTTTATTAAAACATATCGTGTGTGCATCAAACGCTTTATCACATGTTAAAGTGAACGGTGAGCTGACTATATCAGTGCTACATTGTATCTGGTGTAGGCCTCCTATAATTTCTCTTGTTATGTAGGTGAAAAGACTAAACTTACGGTAAAGATGGAGGCAGAGCTACATTACTCAAAGTGGTCCTGAACAGCCACTGGATGCGGCAGCTTCATGGTCATCAGTGGCCAGAATTGTATACGACACTGAACGGCTGACTGAGTTAGTGTTTCGTGTTTGTATGTTTGCAGTGGGACACTACCAGCTGACTACATAAGAGGGCAGCCGCAGTGCATGAAGCAGTACGAGCAGAGTCTGTCATCCTCCATTATCCCTGGTCCGGAGAAAGACTCACTGAAGTTCTACACAGAGAAACACATCACTGTTGTACACAACTCTCAGGTGAGAAACATCACGTCAGTATACCATGGTCTGGGTGAATACTCAATTCTGATTGGCTGTAGGGTTTCTATTAAAAAGTGATATAGGACACCAACTTACGAGTTCTAGTGAAACTGACTGTTTAGCATTCTAAATTGATGTGCTACAAAAAACAAATTGTGAATCTGTTATTCCTAGAGGTATGACGAGATCTCGTCCCGCGATTAAAACGTTACGAGATCTTGCGATATCAATGCACAAGTGCAGAGCACCAGCCTCGAAATTAGCATAGATGACCCCCCGCCCCCCCTCCACCCGTTCTCCGGAGCTATTCTCAGTTGGTAATCCAGTCTTGCTTTCGTGTGTTTCTTCCCTTTGGATTAAGTTCTTTGTGCTGGACGTGTACAACAGTGATGGGACTCTGCTGACAGTTGATCAGCTCTGTGCTCAGCTGGAGAGGATCTGCAACTCCTCACCACAGAGCAACCCGGAGCCTGTCGGCATCCTCACCACCGAGCATCGTGACATCTGGGGCAAAACCTACATCGAACTCATCAAGGGTGAGAACAACTCTGCACTCATTCATGAGAACCTGTGAAATCGACTTATTGTCTACCGTAAGAAAGGTGATCTTGTGGCAGGAACTGTAAACTGCGTACATTTTTTACTGTAATAAGCATCATACACAGAGGCCTGAAATACCCACACATACAAACAGGACCTGCAGTATACACATGCATTACTGGCGAGATGTCAAAGCGAGAGGGTTGCCCATGCACAGTTGGGGGTTCAGTGCCTTGCTTAAAGGAACACGCCGACTTATTGGGACATTAGCTTATTCACTGTAACCCCGACAGTTAGACAAGTCGATACATACCCTTCTCATCTCCGTGCGTGTCGTAACTCTGTCTGACGGCTCCACCGTTAGCTTAGCCTAGCACAGATCCTGGAGGTAACCGGCTCCAACTAGCCTACTGCTCCGAATAAGTGACAAAATAACGGCAACATGTTCCTATTTACATGTTGTGATTTGTATAGTCACAGCGTGTACAAATAACAAGGTCACATGAGACACAGCCATCTTCTAACCGTATACAAACTGGGAACTATATTCTCAGAAAGGGAAGCAGTGCTACTTGGGCGGAGTGATATGCTGCAGCTCTGAGAAGACTGTCCCACTGGCTAACACGATTCATATGTCATGATATACTTGCCACTGAGTTACCTTTCATTACCCTGTCATTTCGCTAATATGAAACTGAATAAAGGTATTTTTGCCAACACTAGATATCAAACAAAAGCCAGACACTATATTGCATTGAGTTGCCGTGAGCGGAAAAATTCACCACTTCCAAGCACACAGCAGAAAATAACATAATCTCGGAGCTGACGGGCAAAGAGAGCCCTCTGCCTCACTTAGACTCGACCTGGATCCGGTTGTTAAAGTGTGGTGCTGACTTATGAGACTAATAAAATTACTGTTGGCAAAATACTTAAACGAACTTTAAGTGTCAAATTCATTAATAGTGCAGCAGATTAATAGCATATTTGGCATGAAATTTGGCACAGATACTCTCTAAGGGTCACTTTTTGGGAAAAAGGTGTTGGCCACCCAAAACTTTAAGATGGCCACCATTGCTATTCAATTATATAAATTATTCAAACAGTGATATAGGCATAACATTTTGTGAAAATACTCTCTTAAGAATGTGTTTTTTGGAAAACAGTGCTTGTCCCTCAAAAACTCAAGATGGCAACCATTTTTCAAGATGGCCACCATTTCTCTTGAATCCATACATCAATTTTTCAAATGGTGATGCTATCATCAAAAAAAATGGTCGCCATCCTGAATTTTTAAGTGGCACATACCTTTTTCCAAAAGAGTGTTCCTAGAAGAGTATTTCTGACTAATTGTATGCTTGCATCACCATTTGAACAATTTAAATAATTAATATTTGACAGGAACGGTGGCCATCTTTAAAAATGGTGGCCATATTAAATTTTTGAGGGATACGCATCTCTTTCCATTAACATGTCCTTAGAGAGTATTTGTATCAAATGTTATGCTTGTATCACTGTTTGAATAATTTTTATAATAAGCATTGAATTGCAATGGCAGCCATCTTGAAAAATGGCCGCAATATTGAATTTTTGAGTGGCCAACGCCTTTTTCCAAAGTAGTGGCCCTTAGAGAGTATCTGTGCCAAATTGCATGCTTCTATACCAATTTGAACGTTTTTTTTTTACTAATCTGCTGCACTATAACGATAATAAGGATGCTGACTGTGGCAATTTCAACATGTATTGTTGACGAAAGACAGCACTAAAATCACTAAAATGTAGTTAGGATTAGGGTTACTCCAAAACTCTCTAAACCCCCCACAGCAACCCACTGACGTTGTTGAGCCGGCTGACTCCGTCTTTCTGAGTCCAATGTGAGTCCGTCCCTATACTCGGTCCGGTTATTGTGGTTATTGTGTGATTTACGCCAATTTTTGCTGCATGGCTCTCATGATGTACCGGATTGGGTGGCGTATGGCATCCATGACTGCTGGAGGCAAATGTTTGTGATTACTTTATATTTTAGTTATAATTTGTGACCAAATTTTGAATCTGCAACATTTTCTGTCCAGTAAATGTAGTAGTACAATTTTCTTTCCTCTGAAGTAGAAGTACAGTCTGTAGTAGGATATAGTGTGCAAATAGAGTTGCATATTAAGTGCTTTGGGGTCCTTTTGCAAGTAATTTTGGGGTAGTACTAGTATATATAAAATGGGGATGAATAAACTTCTATAATACAAAGAAACAAAACAAAATACATTATTCTACTAAGTTCACCATACAGTTTGACAGTTCTGTTACTTTTTTAGTGTTTATAAGTGTTTGAGCCTTAATATGTTCTTTGAATTCACATGACTTGCTTTTATGTGATGTCTATTTTTCACTTCACATCACTTTTATTTATTCATTCAATCTCTTATTGATTTTAATGCTTTTACCCTTTTTTAATTGACTATTTTTATTTGCTATGTTTTTTTATCATTGTTTTCTATGTTGTCTTCTCTCTACTACTGTCAGTACCCGATCCGTTCCGCCTGCCCGATCCGTTCTGCGCATGTGCATAAAGTCTGCACATGCGCAGAAACTCATACTTTTACGACCCTACCCGATCGGTTCTACGCATGTGCGATTGCCAGTCCGTTCTGCGCATGTGCATAAATCTGCGCATGGGCAGAAGCTCATGCTTTTACGACACTACCTGATCGGTTCTATGTTTTGGACATTCCGCCGGTTGCTGGAAGAAAACACTGGACACTGACAGTACAAGTTGTTTGCTGGAGTTGCCTAAAGTATCTGTTAATGATATACGGAGGGTTGTCCGGGCATCCAGTACGACACCACGTAGCAAATTAAACAAAGACTTAGCTACGTTGCTTAATTTCTTTGCAACTTTGAAGGTAATTTGCTAACGCTAGCTAGCCTGAGCTAGGAGCCTTGCTCCGTCCTGCTTCAGGTTAATCATGCTTTACATAAAGTGTAATCATGTGTATACACCTCTCACTTCATGTGTTTGTACTTTTATAAAAATATAAGGTAAAACAGGGCTACAAATGAGATCTCTGTGAGAGCCCAGCATGCACCTATAGCTAACTATTATGTAGCTGCATGCTAACGCAACACAGCTGTAATCTTGGCCAACGGTGGTGATTTTTCACGGATCACAATCACAAATAAAGGCTTCTAAACCAAATACTACACAACCGGACATGTCCCATGTCCGAGCACTAAAGTGACCGGAATTTGGGGAGAAATTACCAGCATTGGCCAAGATTACAGCTAGCTATGTCGCGTTAGCATGCTACATAATAGTTAGCCGCTAGGAGTATGCTAACGTTAGATTGTTGTGGAACGAAGCAGCACTTTCTAACATCAGAAATCTCAGATAAAGGCTTCTGAACCAAACACTACCCAATCAGACATGTTTCAGCAGGAATGAGACACAGAATTGGGGAGAATTTAACAACAATGGCCGACAAGATGACATGTTTACTGCCGTTAGCATGTAGCTACTATAGTGGTATACAGCAGTGGTGGCTGGAAGAGCTGTCATCTCGTCTTTGAAAGGACACTTACTTTATTAGTCAAGACCATAGACAGGTATATTAATAATTAATTAATGGTCTATGGTCAAGACGAAGTATTACCAGTAAAACTATCAACATAAACAACACAACAATGACGTCGCTAGCGGTTATGTATCGGTGACAACAAGTCTTAATTTAAATATCTTTATAAAAAAGAAAAATTGCCGTCAAGTGTTTTTTAACGCATGCGTGGTACAAATCGCACAGGTTTTCTGCTACGCAATTATGCACATGCGCAGAACGGATCGGGCAGATGGAACGGATCGGGTACTGACAACTACTCTTTTGTCCTCTTGTTTTTATTTACCCAAATGTTGTCTTGCTAATGTTTGGCCCCACTGTTTATCCCTCTGTTATACTGACCCCTGGATATCCTGCTTTGTCTGTCAAAGCACATTGTGAACTCTGTTTTAAAGCTGCTAAAGTTATTATTTGTATCAATATTAGATAAGACCAACAAAGAGTCAGTGTTGGCTATCCAAAGCAGCATCTTCACAGTGTGTTTGGATGGAGCGATGCCCCCGGATGAGACGTATGACAACAATGCCACTGACCAGATACTGCACGGAGGAGGCATTCAGTGGAACAGTGGAAACCGCTGGTTTGACAAGGGGCTGCAGGTGATATAACACAAAGAAAAATTAGCCACAAAACACTGAGTTTTTTCTTTTTTTGGCACAAGCACTTAAAACTGATATCAGAAATTTGAAAACAGACAGCCAGAAGACACTTTCTTATTGTTGAATACATCTCTCTCTCTCTCTCTCTCTCTCTCTCTCATCAGTATATAGTGCATTAATGATACGCTTGTACTGCTGTATCAGCCGATCTATCATAGTTAACCACTAATGATAGTCGGTGCTTGAAGTGGGGAAAAAAAAGGTGCCGGTACTCTCTTGCATTGGCAGATCATTATGACATTTGAGATTTCTATAGTGAAAAACAAAACTTGGAGACATTGCTGGTACAACAACAATTTATTTTCATGTATTAACAATATCAATGTATAGATTTATTTAAACAAGTTTACATAACTTTAGTGCATAAGCTATTAAACATTTTAAACATATATGTGGCACAGTGAATGCTTATTAACTATCTATGGATGGCCTAAGCGACTAATTTACATATAGGCTAGTATCAATATTGTTTAATTTTTCCACAAATAAGCTGATTTATATTTGCTAATATGTTGGATTCATGTTAAGAAAATAAAAAATTAATCCATTCATTCATCAAAACTATTCATGTTAACAATAATTTGGTGCTCAAACAGATGCAAAACAGTCACTCTCAGTGAGTGTGTGTGTGTGAAACAGAGACAGGGGGAACAGGGTTTATGCCAGACAGCTTCAGTCCCCTCTCTGTCTGGGCAGATAGTGACGGGATGTTTGTATGTTTTGCAGCCCAGTTTGCTATCATTTAAAACGAGCCAGCTGTTTGTGGAGCAAAAATACATAATTTGGTCCTTTGACCAACAGTCAGGCCATCCATGTGTTTCGTTACTCACGTTATTGTTGACGTCGGTGTCATTGAGTAAGGTAACGTTAAGGTTGGTAGCGGCAGACTCCTCATTAACGCCAGCTGTTCCGCTCACATCAACGCTAACGTTAGCTTGAACGTTAGCTTGAAGCTCGCGAATGGTACTACCTCCTGATGTTTCTGGTTGGACTTGGACCTCTGTTGACGTGTCTGGCTCTGGCACACGCCTTCTTTTAGTACCTTTCTGAAGCCAGGCGGCTAACATAACGACTTACAAACTCGATACTTATTATTAGTTTCTAGGTTACGGTTACGGTCAGGCTGACAGCTTTTTCAAACTAGCGTCAATAATAATCAGTACAATGAAAGCACCAATCAACTGCTGAGCAAATCTGAACTTCTCGCTTAAGCACTCACTGGTTAGAATAACTTCAGCAACACAGTCACACATACAGGAACAAACAGACTCATGAGAAGTTGGGATGTAATGCTAATTGTGTTTTGTTTTCTTAAATATTTTTTCAGGTAATTATTGGAGAAGACGGGTCATTTGGTGCTATCTACGCGAATGTCAATGTTGATGGTGTGGTCATTATGGACATATCCGAACGTTGGATACAGCTAATGTGAGTAGACCAAAAATATATTTGCTTTTATAAGTGTAGGTGTTTTGATTTGCTGTAATAGTCACATGATAAAAAGTAAGGCAAGTATGCACATAGAGTTTAAAATCATAACATCGTGCTGCGGCATGGACCAGTGAAAGGATTTCTGTCTTTGTCCAATCACACATATGTCTACAATACTGAGCTATTCAAAGGTGTCCTGTGGAGTTTTGATATGAACAAAGTTTCTGTTTACATTCAGTGTTGCTCACCATTCGTGAGGTCTACCCATAGACTGTAAAAAAAATAGTGGTCAAAGTATGTAATTTCCAGTAGGGGAAAAAAAAGGAAGTGTCTAAAGAGATCTACGAGAAATTGAACCTACTACTTTTCACTTGATTTATTACCTCAATAAACATTTTAATTGTGAATTTTGGGTCTTAATCTCTACATCAAGTCTTTTCCATACAGCACAATGTTCAATCAGTGAGTTATGGTGCCAGGCTACACACCGACATGTCAATCAGGACAGAAGCCTAGAAATGCGTATCCATGGCACTGTGGACATTAAAATAGACCCACACTTGTTTTTGGGGTGTTGTGGTGTTATCATCGTAAACTTTGACCCCCTCATTGTGTGTTTTTACTTCATCAAAGTTAACTGGAACATTTTGGTCGCCTAAAAATGTCTTGTTTTGCATTCTGCCAACTAAGCTAGCTAGCTAGCACTAGCGTTAGCTGGTAACTTGAGGGAAAGTCTGAAGACTTACTGTACTGCTTACATGCAGATGAAAGGCGCCTGTACCCCCACTGTATACATAACTAAAGAATGCTTTTAGTGCAATAAGCGCAGTAAAAGAAACACTGCTTCTAAGTTTTGGACAAGGCATTCAGGGTAGAGGCTTAGCAATGCGTATCCATGGCACCGTGGACATTAAAATAGACCCGTACTTGTTTTTGGTGTGTTGTCGCTGTTATCGTAAACTTTGACCCCCTCACTGTGTGTTTTAACTTCATCAAAGTTAACTGGAACATTTTGGTCGCCTAAAAATGTCTTGTTCTGCATTTTG
Organism: Gymnocephalus cernua; assembly: GCA_023631565.1. NCBI lineage: Eukaryota > Metazoa > Chordata > Actinopteri > Perciformes > Percidae > Gymnocephalus > Gymnocephalus cernua. The sequence continues at coordinate 6,756,509 of CM042448.1, read as the reverse complement.
CCAACTAAGTTACAGTAGATAGCTAGCGCTAGCGTTAGCTGGTAACTTGAGGGAAAGTCTAAAGTCTCTCTGTACTGCTTACATGCAGATGAAAGGCACCAGTACCCCCACTGTATACATAACCAAAGAATGCTTTTAGTGCAATAAGTGCAGTAAAAGAAAAGTTGCTTCTAAGTTTTGGATAAGGCATTCAGGGTCAACAGAGTCTTCCCCGTTGTTCTATGCCAGTTTGTTTTGTCCATTCCAGTAAGCATTCAGGCTTTTCCCTCTTGTGTTTAGTTCTTTCGTTTATGGGCTTTCTTCTTCTAAGCCTTACTTTATCCACTTAATCTAATTCACCATTGTCCCAAACCGATCTGCAGGATCTTAGATCCAGTTTATTTTTTGTGAGTCAGTATTGGCTTATTATGACACAATCATTTCAGATATTTGCTCCTGGTATTTTAGCTGTCAGACGTGCTTGGTTAGTGTTTCTGTGTATTTTTATGTGACTTTGGTTTTTCATTTAATTCCCTTCTGTTCCCTCCCATGTATCATTTGTGTGAAAACAGGGACAAGCCACAGGTGAGGGAATCTCCCTTGGAGCCGCTTCCCGAACCCCAGAGACTACACTTCAACATCCCACCAGAACTCAAGAAGGACATTGAGGAGGCCAATCGGCACCTGGAAATGTGAGAACAGCTTTTAGTTGTGACAGTTACATAAACACCCAATGACCTGGCTCTCATGCGTAGGATTCATACTAAAAGTCTAAATGCTCTCAAAAGCAGAAAATTGCTTGCACCAAAAAAAGAATCAGACTTATAAAACTATGCGTACAGAAATGCAGCAATTGTTCACTTTATAAATCACACCTCATACCCTGCCCTACACGCCCACATTCAAATATAAATGGCTAATGCCATGCATTACATGACTATATAAATAAAAGTGATCAATGACATATTTACAGTGAATTATGGCAACCACTGAGGAAACCTGACAGGAAGGGTGCTAAATAATGCTCCAAAGTTAGACTCAATTTTGAAAAGGGAAAAACTAGCATGTACATTTTTAAGGGGTCCTTTTTAAGTTTTTGACCTCTCACCTCAAGATCTCTAAATGAAAACAGGTTGGAGATGAACTGCGCCTCCCCCTGTAAAGTGGACGACAGCAGGCGGCAGCAGCCGGGGGCGGTGACAAAAATCCGCTGTCAAGTCGGACAGTTTGCAGCCTTCAGGCTGAACAGGAAGTGACAGAAACACTGTGGTCAGATTCCGATTTAATAAAATGTTAACAGACCCATATATCAGCCTGTACACAATCTGCAGTTGTTTTACTTATGACAGAGTAGCTCTCAAAATGGTCTACATGCGATCTGTTGCTGATTCTAATTAACAACACGCTGTAGATGATCCCTAATCTTTAACAGATTTTCATCTTTTGAAACTTTAAACAATTCAAATGGTCATGTTGGTTTAATAACTCTACTCTCAGTTACAAAAACATACCTACTTCTATTGCACACATTTCCTATATTTATGTTCAATTCTTTGGAATACATCGTACCTGTTCGAAATGCTTTTTGGCCCTACAGAAAAACTTTTCATCCACAGTGAGTCATTTTCTTTGGCCTGTTAATAAAAAGATAAATGCCATGTGAGTAAATAAACAATGCTATGAGCTGATGTTTTAAGTGGGGATGCACAGAATCCAGATTTTTGGGGTTTGGCAAAAACTGAACCCCGTCAAAAGGCCCAATATTCGCCAGAATCCTGGATTCAGTGCATCCCTAGCTAGTTTTTACGCATTCAGTATACCAAGAGGCTAGCTAATAATGTGCTCTTCTGCTGCTTGTTATGACAGCTGAGTTTACATTCACCACACTAAATCATGTTCACACGCACAAACAAATAATTTCTTTCAAGATTTAAAGTTTAAGAGACTGAGTACTCAATTGGACGACATTTCATTGTTACATACCTAGTCTCAGCTCGATGCTTATCAAACTTCTTGAGGTAGTGACCGTTTCTTCTCCTGTTGTCTTTCGCGGCAATGAAATGTATCTCTTCTTCTGTCGCTAACTTCGAGGTGCAGCGCATATGGTTCAGTGGCGCTCATCAGCGCCATCTTCCATTGGGGAGTTTGAAAAAAGGAACGAACCGGATTTTGTTTGTGTGAGAAATTGGATGTGTGGCGAAAGTACGTGTGAAAACGGGCAAAAACCTGTGTCACACGGCGAAAGCGGGAGAGTTGGCAGCTCTGTAACTAGAATAGGTCCGAGCTCAGAGCCTTATGGAGCACCCTGACTAACGTTAGTGAGTATGGAGGGTTCATGTTACACATTAACAAAGTGAGATAGATCTGATTAATGGGGCTCACACTAGCTTAGGGTGGTTCCTTCGATGACAATGAAATGTTCCAGTGCTGTCAAACTACCCAAGAAAAGTCTAACTGTCCAGAAATATGTCTCCCATTCCCACCACTACAGACGGGTACAAGACCTGGATATGAGGAGTACGGTATTCAAACACTTTGGGAAAGATCTCATAAAGGCCTTCAAGTTGAGCCCTGATGCTCTCATGCAGATGGCGATACAGCTGGCCTACTACAGGTGAGGTGCCTACTCTCAGTTACAAAAACATACCTACTTATATTGCACACATTTCCTATATTTATGTTCGATTCTTTGGAATACATCGTACCTGTTCGAAATGCTTTTTGGCCCTACAGAAAAACTCTTCATCCACAGTGAGTCATTTTCTTTGGCCTGTTAAACTTTTTGTACAGGCTTTATACTACTGTAGTATTATTTAACCAAGGTTAACTAGAGTGGCAAAGGTTGCATAAAAACCCTTGCCCATACAGTCAGGCAGCAATAGAGAATCTTGTCAAACTGAAATGAAATTGATTCACACATTCAGGTTGTGCTTAAAATCAGGGCATTTGTTTGTTAAAGAAACAGAATGATTTCATTTCCTCATCAGAAACTGGAGTAATGGATAAACACATGCTCTCAGCAAAATCAAACTGGATAGTTGGTGAAACATTACACTCACTGTGTTTGCTGAGCTCCAGTATTATTATTTTTTTGACTGGTCAACAAGATTCAGGGCTCTGTATGTTGAAACACAGTTTGTTAACCACAATCCTCTCCCTTCTTTTGTCAGAAAATACCAGCAGATCCCTGTAGTGCTGGAATATGTCTCCATGCGTAACTTCAGACTGGGCCGTTTGGGTATTACCATTATAAACTTGCCTGCCTCAGCTGCCTTCGTCAAGGCCTTTGATGACCCTAACAAACAGGTCTGAAGAGAGGGAAAGTTGTAATGCAACTCTTATATAATGCAACTCTATGCAATGACAAAGGTCTTGATATCAGAGAGACTTGGCTTGCTTTATAGTATACTATTTCTGAACAGAAATCACAATAATAAACACTAACCAGCTACAAGCGATGAGTTGTAACATTCTTGTCTTCTTCCTGTTTTGGGCAGAACTCAGAGAAGGTGGATTTATTGGAGAAGGCTATAACGGTACACAAACGGCACACTGACTTGGTGAGTATCATTCACAGCAAAACTCAATACGTCAGTTCAGTGTATGTGGAGTTTATGTTCAGTGTAAAGATGCCTTGTAGCAATAACTGTTGTTGGTTTGTTATAAAAAGTTGTCTTTTTACACTATCCCACCAAACTATTTTAAATACAAAAAATTGCAAAGGTAACGAATAACATGCGATGATGAGAGGCAGAAAATCCAGAAGGCTTATTCGAAGCCTCCACCAAAATAGAAAACTGTGTGTGGGAGTTTGAGTGTATGGGTAAGCATGTGTGTGTATGTGTGTGAGTGTGTGTGTGTGTGTGTGTGGAAGATATTGGTTTATACACTGTTTTAACTCCTGAGCAATAGCATTAATAACCATCACTGTGAATGTAACAAATAAAACATGAATACATGGACAACAATACATAGGGTAGAACAGTTTCAAAATATTCTTGACTAGTTAGGGCTGTACCCGACTGTTCAATAGATGAAGTTAATTGTTCGCACAATACAGTAATGTGAGAGCTATTTGAATTAGCTGGATACATGGTTAATCGTAATTTGCATGTATTGCTGTGTGTACTTTTTCCATAGAAAATCCCCACCAATCGGTCCCAAAACGTCCCAGTTAGATAGTGAACGCCCTCTTTTGACTCTCCTGTGACGTCCGTTAAAAGTGACCCGGTGGTCGGCAGCAGCAGACACTGATCCAATAGGAAACAAGAGGGTGGTGCTCTAGGTTATTAGTGATCGTTACAATGTGTAAGCAGTTACTGTAATATACATTATTGCAATGTACCAGCAATGGTAGAGAAGAAGAAGACCTGATTGTAAACAGCGCAGGATCCAAACTTTGAGGATGAATCCAGTTCATTTTAGGCCAGGTTTTGTTTTAAGGAAGGAAATACTGTGAAATAATAGTGGTGGACAAACTGTTGATGATAACACTACAACAATAAAAGAAGTAGGCATGCTTTACTCTATGATTGCATTAGTAGCCTAGATATACGTTGCACATCATGCAAACTTTCTTAGCTTATCTAACTGCATTGGCAGACAAAAACTCATGATAGACCTCTTCAAATTATAGCACAGGGCCTCTTGAAATGATTATATACACACACACACACACATATATATATATATATATATATATATATATATAGTTAGTTTTATTGTATTAATACATGGCACTTTGGCGGAGCTAACAGCGGAGCTAACAGCTAACGGTGGAACTAACATCTAACGGCGGAGCTAACAGCGAAGCAAACGGGCCTGGAGGCCATTTGTGGTCGAGGCAAGAAGGGATACAGCTACGTCCGTGTTTGGTTGTATGTGGAAGGGACTAGTTTGCTTCATGTGGACTCACTGGACCCAGAGTGATAGAGAAAGACTATCGACTGGACCGTCTTGACATGTAGGCGGAGCGCGGGAGGAGCTAAGGGGGGGCTACAGATTAGGCATCCATGTCCCTAAAGAAGCGCGTATCTAACTGTAGTTCTGCATTACATTAATTCATTTGCACATTTTATTTATTTTTATACCTTGTATTCTCCGTGTAAATTCATGTACCGAACTGAGACGGCCATACCGTTTTGGTTCAATATGAATACATGTACCGTTCCACCCCTACTCTCCATCCTAACAGACAAGGGATGGCGTTGACCTATCCAGCCACCTCTTGGCTCTGAAGATGCAGGCTGTTGAGGAAAAAGTCTCCATGCCAGAGATCTTCACAGACACCTCATTCTATAAGACCTTAGACAGGGACGTCAGTTTGCAAATCTATACAAGTCAGGTAAGGACTGGTATCCAGTACCAGTATCCAGTATCATTCACCATACAAATGGAATATGTCACAGAAAATGTTGCTGGTCGGTTTTGCTTAGCCTCAAAATAAGATCCACTAAAATTCACAGAAAATACCTATAAAGTTATCAGTGCTACAACAATAACTAACCGCTGCCTTTTCACTATTGTCCCTTTTCACCAGATACACAAAAAGGCTGGATGTCAGATATTTTTTTTCCATGATCCTGGAAAGTTGGACGTTATCTATGGCATTAAGAATGACAACATTGAACTCCACGTGGCCCATGCTAAGATATCCAACACTTGCGAAGACCACCAGGCCACTGCTGTGCAGGATGCGATGATTGATCTGTTGCAGGATGCACTGTTGGACTTGAGGGCCCTGCTGGAACAAACTACAAGAGCTGAAGCTAATCCAAACCAATAGTGCGACATAAACCATGGACATGCACCAGGGACTGATCATTGTACATGGAATTTATGAATGCACCCTGTTGTAGAAATTTCTGCAATAAAGTGAATTAAAAAAACAATGAGTCGTCTTTCAGAGATCATTGGGGGGTATTTGGGTAACATTACAGTTGGTCCTGTAGTGTAGTTTCATATAAAACTATTACTATCATTATAATGTTTATCACATTGATGTATTTCATGCATTTCATGCTAAAGCCAGAAAACTAGATATTATTGGGTGAGTCTTGTGGAGCTAGGAGAAACAAGACACCAGAGCCTCTTGAGAGGAAATGGTTTCAAGATGTTTAGAGACTTAAAGGCCAATGATTGGGAGCTGACCAGTGGAACCATATGATGTGGAATGTGTAGGAATAACATGAGAGGTGAGGTGTTAAACTCTGATAGGAGGACTCAAAATGTAAACATCTGTTATCACTTATGCATTTGGTTTAGGGAGTTTCCCTTTAAGTAGAGGAAGAAAGAAACAGAGCTTCAGACCACGATTGGCAAGATGGGGTCTCCGAGCCTTGCAGGCTTGTATTTAAGATGCTATATAATAAATCTCATTAATATTCAAATGGCATCTGCGACCATTTCTTCATTCACTCATCTTCATCATTATCAACATCCACAACGATACATCTGACACGACAAATTTGGCGACGAGGAAGATGGGATGTGTTGCGATCTGTTTCGACATGGAGAGCTTCGACGGGACTGACTGCTTCAGGAGCATGCAAAAGGTGAGGATTACTCACTTTCTGAAGCATCAGTTAGTCAGTTTGTGGGTGTCGCACCAAAAAGTACCTTGTGGATGTTGTGATGTTGATGTTTGTGTGGGTGACGGTCGTACTAAATTTATTGCGTTGAGAAACAACAATGCAAAAGGTGGGCTGAGTGTGTATGAGTGTGTAACTATGAAAAGATAAGAAAAGAAATGTGGAAATCTGGTTTTAGTCGTGTATCCGTATGAATCCCCGGTGCGGTGTCTTTTTGAGTCGTTTGGTGACTTATTAAGTCGGCTGTTGATGTTTTTTTTATGTCACAGTATCAGAAAACGTCTAGAAATATGAAAAGGAAAATGAGGGTGACTGCATATGTTAGGATGGTATGCCTAAATTTAGAATGATTTAACTTAACAGCTGTGTATTCGACCTGAACCCCAGTGTGGTAGCCTTATTTAGGTTGGCTTTGAAATGTGGTCAATTAATTTCAATTGCTGAACCCGTGCAGCGTTGACGAATGCTGTAGTGTGGGGATTGATTGAAAGACCCGTTCGAGTAACAGAAAACTTGTAGAGTCACATTTCTTTCCACATTTCTAATGAGGAAAGAATCGATTAAAATTATGTGGGCAGCTGCGTGCCTTTTAGATGGGTGTGCCTAAATTTAGGAAGAGATCCGACTGCTAAATGTTGTTTGTGCTTCTGGCTTTGTCTTTGCTGTGGGCCAGATGTGTCTCTATGTGTGTGTGCTGTGTTTTCATGTGTGTGTGTGTAAGGAGCGCTCATGTGTGCATCTGTGGGGGTGTGAAAGAAAGAAAGAGAGCTGTGTATGTGCTTATCTGTTCTTGGTGGAGAGTTAGTTTGGTTAGTTAGGTAGATGTTGTGTTCTGTTTAAGTTAGAAAACTTAGGTGCTTTGAGGGGTGCTTATGAGTCTGTTAAGATAGGAGGAGATTAGGAGAGATCTGTGTGTTGTGGAGGTCTGTTCAGCTCAGCGTCGTTTCGTTGACTGAACTGCGCATGTCTCGGAATGTTAGGAATTTGAGTTGCCAAGTGCAGGAAGGGAGAAGAGGAGTGTTTCTGTGTGAGATTTCTTTAGGAGGAGAAAATACATAGTAGTGGATATGGACAGAGCATTAAGATACAAAGTTTTGGTAAAAGATCATAAAACCTAGAGAGATGACACTAGAGTTTAAATGGTGCTTACTTTATGTAAGTATAAGAAATTAGGAGAATGGTTGAGAATAGGAGGACTGGATAGAGAAGAGGGTGAGAGAAGAGTGAAGGAGTAACCAGAAAGAAAGCCTAGAGAGAGAAGGTAATGTGTGGGCGTACTCACGTCTGTGTGACCAAAGTACAGTTAGAGAAGTGAGAGAGGAGAAATCTCAGGGGCGAGACAGGAGAGAAAGTGATGAAAAGAAAGAGAGAAAGAAGGTGAAAGGTGAATGATGAACCGTTGATGACGTGTGATTTCTCGGGAGCCCAAAAAGACAGTGACTGATCATCCTGAAAATAAAAAGATTTTCAGCCTTATACCTCAATTGAAAGAGAGAGAGAGGGCTGTTGACTGGTCTCTGGGGTAATATCACATGTGCCATTCTAAAAAGTTGAACTATTTAATTTGGTTGTTGAGGCATTTATAATGATTGAGGAATAAAATAATTAAAAACATGATAATTATATGGAGTTTGCTAGGTTCTTTATAGCTATAAAGGTTCACGTCATTGTGAGAGAAAAAGAAGAGATATTTGTGAAAAAAGAATAAGCGGGAAATTAAGAATTCTGAGGGAAAATCAGACTGATCTGGTTTGAATGTTATTTTAGAAACTATTAGGAATTGTGGAAGTAAATAATATTTTTAGAAACTATTAAGGATAAGAAGCAAATGATGTTTAATTAATGAATACGGTTATAAGTTCAGTTGAAATGAGTAGCTATTTAAATACATAGTGGATAGAACTGCTGTGATTGTCAGTTCCAAAAGAATATGAAGATGTTCTATGAGGTTATAATGGGGGTGTTGAAAGGAGGAAAATATTAGTTGATGATGATCTAGTGTGTTGACAGATTAATACAGAGGGATTAGTGGTATAGATTATACTAAATTACTATATGAGGTTAATATTATAGCAGAATGGCTGAGTAATACATTTTTGATTACTTTGAAGTTGAGGAGTTTCCTCATCTGAGGTGGTAAGATTGACACTTAACGACAATTTGGGGGAAAAAGGGAGAGAATGAAAAGCTATATGGATTAATAATAACATTAAAGCTAATAATAATAAAGATAAGCTACATAGCTTGAAGTAAAGTATACAGTCCCTCCAGAAAAACGCGGAGTTTTTGTGATTGTTGCGGGCAAAAATCCTTGATTATGCGGCACGTTTTCTTAAAAAATGCGATGGAATATGCGGGATATTTATGCCATTTTATGCGATGAAAATGCGGGAACTTGCAAAAATTGCGGGAACTTGCAAAAACTGCGGTTTGATGAAAAAGAGAAAAATAAGTGATTCCCCAACACCGTGTTCTCACTAGGCGACATTACGTCACTTCATAACGTTCCCATGGCAACGGGGGAAAATGGCTGCTCTTGTGTGAATTAAACGCAACATTTTTCAACTTTCTGCTGAGATATATGTGACTTTTTTGCAACGAAAGTGCGGGGATTATGAAATCATGCAAGCCCCGCATATTTTGCGCGGAAATCGGCAATTTATGCGGCGAAAGTGCGGCGTATTTGAAAAAATGCGGCCCCCGCATAAATATGCGGACTTTGGCTGATTATGCGTTGAATTCTGCGATTGCATAATCGCGTTTTTCTGGAGGGACTGGTTATACTTAGTTTAATGAAAATAGTTTAAGCAATTAACAATAACAATATAATTAATAACTAGATAATGCGTGGGAATGTTGAAAAGAGAAATTGCATAGCTAAATAGGATGAATAGCTTAAATCCTTTAGAAGAAGCTGAAGTAGTGAATATAGGGGAAGCATGAATGGACTGGAGTTTCATTAAAAAGTTGGATAACACTACTGAAGTATAAAAGATGGGGAATCCTTCAGAGGTTTTTGGAAAGCTGACGCTAAACTGAATTGTTGGCTATGAGAAGCTCAATGATGTCAAATGATTTAGAACATCGAGAGATCTGAATTATTGTTCTAGCTGAGATTATGAGTGAGTATGGAAGATTTATACATGCTGTGAGAAACATACGTAGATGAAAATGCAGAATTATGAAATGCATTTTAGGAAGCTGAATTGCATTACCTTAACAAACTAAGAGCAGATATATACTGTAGGGAAGTTGAAAGCAACTATAATATTGTCAAGGAAATAAATTGACTAGAAAGTCTGAGAGTATGAATTATTAGAATTATTATCAGACATATCCATTGTATACAACAATCAGATTATGAAGATACTATAGCTAGAGGAGAAGAGAAAATGAAAAGAGGCGAAAGCAATAGGAAAACTATATTTTTCACATAGGGATTCAGAAAAAGACAGTTATATGAGGAGGACATTTATTCTTAGCTTTTAGTGACTAACCAGTAGGACAATTACTTCATCAAAGATGGAGGATGATTAATCAGTAGGGAGAGAATCAAGTGAACTAAAATAAGTATGATTTAAAGTGAAATGAATGCTTCTTGCGAGAGAGTGTTTTGTGTTTATTAAGTGCCTCGATGGATGTCGTATTTGGGTAACATTGCTCCCATTGTAAAACATTAATAAATATCAACACAGATAAATTATACGAACAATATAAATAAGTATGCACAAATATATATACTTGAATAAATAACAATTACAGCTTAAGGAGGATGGAAACAAGGAACAAAAAAGAGAAAGAATAAGTAAATCCTGAAAAACAGAAGTTAATGTTGTAACTCCAAAAAAGCAAAAAAGTAATTCAACTTCTTAACTCACTGCCATTGAGTAATGAAAATGGCCCAACTCGAGGGCCGGCTCCAAGCATGCATTTGAAAATCTCACTGCACGCAAGTGGATAACACTACGACCAATCACAACAATACACCGGGTGACGTATCCAGAGCGTACGCATACGCTTAGCCAGTGGTGTAGTCTGTTTTTTTGTAGTGAGTATACTGTGATTTTCCCCTCCCAGCCTCATACTCGCCTGTCCCAGAGCGACACCCCAGACAGTCGGTACTGTGACGTTTCTGAATACGAACTCTACACGGACAACAGACGTTTCAGTATTGATGGCGTTTATTTAAAGTCCTGGAAAAATAACACTTAAAGTTGAGAAAAGATGAGACAGATTTAACTTTTTGAGAAACGCAACCGAAGCTGAACCCAACAGGACATCACACCACACAAATAAGCCGTTTAACCGACACCCCCCCACTGCCACACAAAACCATGACTAATAATTAGCATCATCATACACGTTTTGTATCGATTAGCAATAACATCTACTGATAAGGGCCTACATTTACTCAAAAGTATTTAATAAAGTGTTTACAACACCATGGCTAACAAATGCATAAAAAGCAGACTCTTTCTAGTTTAGTTAATTATCTGACCATTGCTAACTAACATTACCATATAGTCATTTAATTGTGTAAAGCAATGCATATTTAAGATTTAAGAATGTACTCTAATTTTGCATAGTCATTGACCTTATGAAGGCCGGGAGTTCTCACTGTCTCTCTCATCATCTGAAACAAGGACATATAAACATTGTATTCTGTTTACTGCTGTACTCAGACACACAGGTACACACACACACACACATATAGACACACAGGCAGACACACACACACACACACACACACACACACACACACACACACACACACACACACACACACACACACACACACACACACAGTATCATTAAGCTACTCTCACTTACCAGGTAACAGTAACGTTGCGGTAGAATTTTCGGGCTGTTTTTTTGTAACGGTAACGTTAACGATCGGGTCATCGTGATCTGTGGCAGCTGCAGTATCACCCGACGTGGCAGCAGCTTCAGGGACAGACTTTTGAAAACACTGAAGTAGTGTTATTTGGGTCTATTTAGTAACGTTTCATATCAAAATTATTACTCAAAACTTTGTTCAACTCTACCTAGTTGCGAGAAAGGAAAGATCGCGCAAAGAATGCAACTCGTTGCTTAGTAACGTTAAGTGACTTCACGTCAGATCCAGGGCCACGGAAGCCCCAAAGGTCCAAATGTCAGAGCTTCACACAGACGGGGTGAATTTATGAATGAAAGTGAGAACGTTCTGTCACAAACAATGTTGTTACGTATCATCTTCCTTGACTTTTCCTAGTGGGTATATGGCGTATACCTGTGTATCACATAGACTACACCACTGCGCTTAGCTATCAGAGGAGCTAACTGGTAGATTAAACTCTTAGCTACCAGTGGAGCTTTTAGCTACCAGTGGAGCTAACTGGTAGATTAAACTCTTAGCTACCAGTGGAGCTAACTGGTAGATTAAACTCTTACCCCAGACCCCAAACGTCTCTTTCCCGAGCCACATTAACCAGCTCTGACTGGGGGATCCCGAGGTGTTCCCAGGCCAGGTTGGAGATATAATCCCTCCACCTAGTCCTGGGTCTTCCCCGAGGTCTCCTCCCAGCTGGACGTGAACTGTTTTCCAGTCAGTAGGCTGTACACATCCGCGCTAAAATATCAAGGTGAAAGTCATCCTAGCTTGCGTAGTATCCTATAGACCAGCTCCCAACCCAACTTTGAGAATAGATTAACGGCGATATTTTTTTTATCACCCGATAAGAGTCTCATGTTAACGCAGCACGTTAACGTCGATAACGGCCCACCACTAATATATATATATATATATGAATAAATTGCAGACTTAGAGATTTAAAACAGATGAAAAGATGGAGAAACAGACAGACAATATTCGCAGTGTCGACAGAGAGAAACACGGACAAACGAACAGACAGTGACAACAAAGAACAACATACTGTAGAGAATGACAGTAACAGCATACAAACGGCATAAAGAGGCAGTATGTGTACATTTGTTATAAATGTGTGCGCTTAAAAAAGTGGTAAGCATTGTTTGCCAGTTACATAAAATATTTAAAAATCTGTTACATAAGGTAAGGATATGTTGAGTGGAATACCATTAAATTATCTACTCAAAAATAAATTGTGGCTCCCTGATAATCAATACTTAACTGGCATGCTGGCTCAGAGGAAATTACTATTAATTAGTTAATTGTTTATATTTGTTCCAATTGAGTGTAGACATGCACACCAAATGTGATTACGTGCTGAAGACGATCTGAGGGGAATTTGAGCTTGTTTACCTACTTTGTGATGTAAAGTAGATTTAGTAAAGTATATTCTGTACTGAAGCGAAAGTATATGTGACTCAAAAAGGCAATGCCTGGTTAAAAATATGCTTGGCTGGAGTATTTTTTTATCCACGACAATACCTATATTATATATTTTTTTGAGTTGTGTAGTTACACTCTCCCAAATGTTTCCACCAAACTTCAAACCCAGAGAAATCTGTTATTTTATTTTCAGACACGGCATGTTTCCTTTCCTTCCTAGTCGCCTAACCTTTCACCCTCTAGTTACTCGTAACTTCAAAACATGGCACGGATTGTAAATCATACGTCACAGAAAAAAATACTCCTAATGCTGCTTTTTTGGCACACAGCATCATTTTGTGATTGATAACATGCCACTTTGCAACACAGTAATACAGCAGAGATCTTATTTATTGATACATATCAATATCGATCCAGTTTAACGTTACTACAATGTGTTGGTTGACAAGTAGCTAACATTAATGCTAGCTAGCTAGCTAATGCTTGGTGGATAACATTATACGGTTACCACATCGTTCAACATGCTCATAAAGTTATTGGTAGCATGATTGTTTTCACCACGGATAAAAGCAGCGCTGGGCTAACCCACGAATGAGTTTACCAGTAATGTTAACGTTAGCTGTGTAGATTAGACGACTAAAAGCCAGCTAGCACTACGGTCTGTCTGCCTGGGATAACAGCTGACAACACAGCCGGGACATGTAGCAATAGCCAGTTAACGTTAGCCTACTATACAGCACTTAACTCTGGTGCCGGGTGCTTACGACGCTAACGGCAGTTTAATGAAGTGTCGCAAAACAGACCATATGAAGCCCAGACCCAGATCCGAGTCGCAACAGCGACCATCCATAGCTAATGTTAGCTAGCTATGTCTCCGTAAGCGCGAGTTATCGGTGTTTGTGCCGAAAATCTCCTCCTCACCCCTTCGCGTTTAGCTGTCTTTACAGTTAGCTAAATTAACCCGACAAGCACCAAAACGAATAGTTAAGATTAAAGAAAAGTGAAGGAGGAAATCGTTTCGGCAGCTTGGAGATGTTCTGCTGCTGCACATCGGCCGCCCTCGCCATCCCGGCCGGAGATTTCCCACACCCGTCTCTCAGGCTCGCTGAGTAGCTAGCTAGCGTTACAACAAACCCCGTCCACCCGGTATTGAAACCATCCAAAAGGTGACAGTGACATGTGAAATATATTGTGATAGTCACTGTGATATTAGCTGCTGGCCAACTACCAATACAGATCGAATCAAGAAAAATGGAATTATGTTGGGGGAAATGCAGCTATGTTATTAGAATAAAACGTTACTAAACGTAAAGTGAATAAAATTGAATGGGTAAACTTGTCCGTGAACAGATGCATTCTAATCAGCGAAGGTGTTTACAACTCCCATAATTCCACGCAACTTACCAACGTCATCAAAAGTCCGTGTTTACAATCGATTGTTTTGGTTGAGAGACCCCTAGCGGCAGAAAGTTACATATTGTACGTTTAATATATATGTATGTGTTTAAATTATTATAATACTGGATATTTGCAAGATACATTTTATAACATGTTATATTATAACATATTCTCAAACACGTGCAAAGTCTAGAGCACCTCAAATTTTAATGTTGCTGTGGATCCAAACACTGTCCAGAGGTAGTGGACTTTGGTGATGCTACCAATGAAAACAGAACATTGGGGGATGTCAGGCATTTGCTGGTGACTTTTTACAGCAGCTTTGTGTATTTCTGACCCCCAGAAATACATTGGTATTGGCCCGTATTGGTGCAGCGGGCTTCACAAATGTACTGTTCTCGAGCCAGATCTCCTTGAAATTGTACTTAGCTCTATTAGATGAAAGGACTGTTAAAGGCGTACTATGCAACTTTTCCAGCTTCGGTCTCCCTACAGGTTGCCTCATTGGAACTGCAGCTCGCGAGCTGTAGTTACAATAAGTTCCAATGAGTCCCGGCGGGAGTCAAACTGTAAAGGGACCGAATTGGCGGGGCGCCGCTTCGGTCCCCCTACAAGTTGACTCATTGGAACTACAGCTAGAAGCTGGAAAAGTTACATAGTATGCCTTTAACAGAAACAACTTTAACTTAACTTATTACTTCCAGAAGTAGCTCTTCAAACACCTTTAAAAGTGAGACTGATTAATGCAATTTTATAACATGCAGTGTTGGGAACCAGGCCTCAGGCAAATGTACCAACTATGTTGGGTTCAAAGCATTACAATGGCAATACAAAGTAATTAATAATAGAGCTGCAAAGATTAATCGATTAATCGTCAGCTTTTAAAATAAAGGCCAACTATTTTGATAATCTTAAAAAGTTTCTTCTCTCATCTGTGACAGTAAACTTGTTGTGGACAAAATAAGCCATTTGAGGACGTTATTTTGGGCTTTTGGGAAACATTGATCCACATTTTTTACTATTTTCTGACATTTTTTAGACCAAATAACTAATCGATTAATCGAGAAAGTATTCCACAGATTAATCAACTACGAAAATAATCGTTAGTTGCAGCCCAAATTAATAATGATCAACATGACTAGGAATTACCATAATTAAACAATATGATTTAATGTAAATTAAGTCACCTATTACGGGGCATCACTTACAGAGATCAAGAAAAGATAGCCAATTTAATGACTTATAATAGTCTTATGAAATATACTAAATAATCAATTTAGAATTAATAATTTAATAACTACAGCCAAAATTACCAAATCAATAACGAGCAAAAGTTGAAAGATTTCAGAGTTCTTGGCACAGAAGAGGTTGGTAGGATTCACTTTTGTACAAAGATACAGAGACGGCATGCATTTTCCAGTGTTTATTCACAAACTAAATAAAGCAAAAGCAAAACACACAATATCTAACTAAACTACAACCCCAAATCAGAAAATGTTGGGACAGTATGAAAAACACAAATAAAAAAAGAAAGTAGTGATTTCTAAATGTACTTTCTAAATGTAAATGACAATGTGAACACAAAATAGTTCATGTTTTGTCTGGTTAACCTAATTTAATTTGTAAATCTACATCCTTTCCTGTCATTCAGACATGCAACACATTCCAAAAAAGGTTGGGACCGGAGCAATTTAGGGCTAGTTATCAGGTAAATTGGTTAAATAATGATGTGATTTGAAACAGGTGATGTCAACAGGTGATTGTAATTATGAATTGGTACAAAAGCAGCATCCAAGAAAGGTCTAGTCCTTTAGGAGCAAAGATGGGCCGAGGATCGCCAGTTTGCCAACAAATACGTGAGAAAATTATTGAAATGTTTAAAAACAATGTTCCTCAAAGAAAGATAGGAAGACATTTGCTTATTTCACCTTCAACAGTGCATAACATAATTCAAAGATTCAAGGAATGTGGAGGAATTTTGGTGTGTAAAGGACAAGGGCGCAAGCCTAAGCTGAACAACAGTGATCTCCGATCCCTCAGGCGGCACTGCATCAAGAATCGTCATTCATCTATAAGCGATATTACCACATGGGCTCAGGACTACTTTGGCAAACCTTTGTCAAGTACCACAATATGTAGTTACATCCACAAATGGCAGTTAAAACTGTACTGTGCCAAAAGGAAGCCCTATGTTAACAGTGTCTAGAAGCGCCGTCGACTTCTCTGGGCTCAGAGGCATCTGGGATGGACCATCACACAGTGGAAACGTGTACTGTGGTCAGATGAATCAGTATTTCAGGTATTTTTTGGGAGAAATGGACGCCGTGTGCTCCGGACCAAAGAAGAAAAGGATCATCCAGACTGTTACCAGCAACAAGTCCAAAAGCCAGGGTCTGTCATGGTATGGGGTTGTGTCAGTGCCCTTGGCAAAGGTAACTTGTACTTCTGTGATGGCACCATTAATGCTGAAAGGTACATAGAGATTTTGGAGCACAATATGCTGCCCTCAAGAAGACATCTTTTCCAGGGACGTCCATGCATATTTCAACAAGATAATTCAAAACCACCTTCTGCACACATTACAAAGTCCAAAGAGGAAGAGGATATGGGTACTTGACTGGCCAGCCTGCAGTCCCAACCTGTCTCCAATAGAGAATGTGTGGTGCATTGCAATAACGCATGCAATCGCATTGCAACGAAGACCCCGTACTGTGTGTGTGTGTGTGTGTGTGTGTCTGCAGAATCCCGTCTATCTTCCAAAATGCAATGCTTGTATCCAAATGAATTGTGTTTGAAGCTGCATGGCATTTTGCTGGTTTACCTGAGTGTTGTCCATTTAAGTGTGACTTAACGTTAGATCCGCAATTCCTCTCCCTATGGAATGTTACCTACTCTGAATGCTCGAAAAATGACCCAGTCTGCACTCAGCCGTATCGTAGCACCAGTACTGCTTTGCTACAGCACAATTTACTGTAAAGTGGGCGGAGAAAGACGCTGATTGCCTGATGGGTGTCAGGTTTGATAAATACTACGCAAAATGTGGAAGCATAGCATGCGCTATTACCGAACTCGCATAAACAGACACAGCGAAAACTGCGCTAGTGTAAATGAGGCCCTGAGTTGGTTGGCTGTTCCTTGTGACTACAGAACAGCTGCCATTTTGGAGTGGGCTGGATTGACTGACTTGCATTTCCCAACAAGTCCAGTTTAAGTTCTATAGATCTTAACAGTAACTTCATAATCCAATCAATATATAAGACCTGTCAAAATTTCATGTCAGACATTTTAAAGACTAAGATTCTAATTATTGGATTTTGGACTTATATGACCAAAAGAGTATCACATCTTAATTAATTCATTTTTAGTGTTTAACTTGACAGAGCTTCTCTGCTCTCCTCCCAGACTGAAGCTCCACTTCACTAAATAGTTTCCCTCCTGTGTGGATTCTCATGTGTTTCTGTAAATGTCCACTCTCTGTAAAAGCTTTCTTACAGACTGAGCAACTAAATGGTTTCTCTCCTGTGTGAATTCTCATGTGTTTCTGTAAATTTCCACACAAAGTAAAAGCTTTCTTACAGACTGAGCAGCTAAACGGTTTCTCTCCTGTGTGGATTCTCATGTGTGCCACTAAATGTCCACTCACTGTAAAATCTTTCTTACAGACTGAGCAGCTAAATGGTCTCTCTCCTGTGTGGATTCTCATGTGTCTCTGTAAATGTCCACTCTCTGTAAAAGTTTTCTTACAGACTGAGCAACTAAACGGTTTCTCTCCTGTGTGAATTCTCATGTGATTCTGTAAATGTCCTCTCTCTGTAAAAGCTTTCTTACAGAATGAGCAACTAAATGGTTTCTCTCCTGTGTGGATTCTCATGTGTGTATGTAAATTTCCCCTCTCTGTAAAAGCTTTCTTGCAGACTGAGCAGCTAAAGGGTTTCTTTCCTGTATGAGATCTTGTGTGTCTCTTCAGCTGTTTATTGGTGTCAAATCTTTTCTCACACTCAGAGCAGCTAAATGCTTTATCATCAGTAGTACATCTTGAATCACTAACAGGGAATCTATAATTTTTCGGAGCCTTTAAACCTGACTGAGGTTCTCTGGTCTCCTTCCAATCAGCACTGTCATCAGTCTCAGGTTCAGAAGAGTCTCCAGTCTCGTCATCAGTATCTGGTTGTAAATGTGTATCTGGATCTGATTTCATGGCTGGTTCTGGTCCTCCACAGTCCTCTCCATCAGCTTCTGTTTTTGTCGCTTCAGTTTGTCTTTGATGAAGCTGTGAGAACTCAGGTTTCTCTTCATCAGCTTCACTCTTCACAGGGACAGGAGTGAATGGGAACTTGGTGATATCAGCCTCCTCCAGCCCTTGAAGCTGCTCTTCATCCCGACTGGCCTGGAGTTCCTCCTGTTCCTCTTTAATGTGTGGGGGCTTTGTGTCCTCCTGGTCCAGACTGGAGCTCCACTCCTGCTGATGTTCTTCACCAACAATCACGTTCTGGACATCTGGAGGTAAAGGTGAAACAGAAACTAACTGCTATTAATGTAAATCTTAACTATATTTTGAGTTAGTAAGTAGCTCTATTCACTCTCATAATAAAGAGGGGTCTCTGGATTTTCAATTAAATCTTTGATTTAAAGATTTTACCGTGCCATTTGCCGTGCGTGAGGAAGTGTGAGAGAGACGAGGGTGCATGCGTGTGTGTGTGTGTGTGTGTGTGTGTGTGTGTGTGTGTGTGTGTGTGTGTGTGTGTGTGTGTGTGTGTGTGTGTGTGTAGGGGTTCTTTTGTTAGGCTATACTCTATTGCAATTGAGTGTGAATAAGTTTACTACTTAAAACATCAAAGCTAAACATCATATCTAGTCACACCGCATCGCTACAAATACAGTATGCAATTAAAATCAGCGGCTGCTTAGGCTACGTTACCTTGTTTCAGCGACGCTTGGTGAAACAGCGTGGAGTGGATGTTTTCGGTTCAGATGCTGAATCATTGAAGTCGTAATGCTGTGGTATGCCAGGTCTACTTAATGTTGCACCTTGTTCTCTTCCTTTTTTAGTATGTAATGATCCCAAACTTTAGACATTCTCTGCCGTTTCTGGACGTCTTTACTCTCCGCCATCGCGCCAACTAAATTCAAAATGTATCACGTGCTAGTGGTGTGCTTCCTGAACAACAGTCCGTGTGGAACAATCAGATCCCTGCGCGTATAGTGCGCGTCATAAGAATTTAATGAGGCTTCGAGGCAGAGTTTTTGCCTCGAGGAATTTTTGTAATCGAGTTATTCGAGTAACTCGAATTGTTTCAGCCCTACTTCCGTTCTCCTTGTTCTGTAAGTTTAACGTTATACCTTAGATAACGTCCATACTGTCTGTTCAGCCTAGACTTCAGACATTACCAGTAGTTTATTGCAGTGAGACCGCTGTTGGTATTTTGTGTTTATTTACATGATGAGGCATTACAATTAGCGTTACCATGGGTTACTAGCTTGCTAACAATCTAGGTTAACACAAGTAAAGTAACTTTGCTAAAGTTAGCCTTATTTACTGCTGGTTGCTCACTAATTTACAATGCTAGTGACAACTGCGAAGGCAGAATAATGTCTGAGGTAAACACACAAGCATTTCAACCCCTTATCAACCTAACACCAGTCAGGGAAGCGTCAATGGGAAGCCATTAGCCAACTGTAATGTTATATACTCTCGTTCTATAGCCTGTCAAAGACCAAGTGATACAGTTTTGTGATGTTCATATGCATTTATTCCTCACAATATGCAGACAAGTTCCGTCAAGTAAGCCCACAGGCAGTAAAAAAAATTGGTTGTCTAAAATATAAACCGCTCATTCACTTTGCTATAATGTTAAGACACAACACGTTTTTTGTGCAATAACTTTTTTTGATGTGAGGAAACCCAGGCTGAAGCAGTGGATGTTGAACATAAGGAGAAAGAAGTGTTAAGAATCAATACTAGGAAATGGTCTTTATCCACAGTTTGTTTATTCACATGACGTCATAGTAAAGTTTAAGGTGACACTATAGGTGAAAATGGCAAACATTTTAACTTACAGATATCACCGTGAACCAAGCAGCGTTGGACGGGCCCTCGCGCCTCTGCGCGCGTCGAGGTTACTGGCGTATACCGCTCCTTGCGACCATGCATTTCCGCGGCACTTATACACAGCACATGGTCACCAATGAAAAGGGAACTCCCTGCCAAGTTCAATGATACCTCACACAAGACTCTACGGGCCCTATCTTGCACCCAGCGCAATTGACTTTGTACACTGACGCATGTGTCATTCCTATTTTGCACCCGACGCACGGCGGACTTTTCCCTCCACAGACGCATGTCGGTAAATTAGGGAATGAACTTGCGCCCCTGGGGGAGGTTCAGCGAAAAGAAGAGGCGTGTTCCGGCGCAAATGTTCCCTGGTGCTATTTTGCAGTTTCAGAAAACAATTCCGCCACTGACCAGAAAAAAACTGGTGCAGGTGGTACGTTTGGAGGCCCACGCTCCATGGCTGCAGCAATCCTCTCCAGACTTGAGGAGGTGCGCCCGAGAGGCCGCAGCAACATCGCCACCCGATCAAGACGAGCATTTATTACTTTGCTGCATCCCGGACAGCTCCCGCTCCAGCCCTGACGAGAACGTCTCCTCGGCTGTGAACCCGTGCGCCAGGCAAATTCGCCGCCATAATAGCAATCCGCCATGGAACAAGCGCGCCTGCTCTTAAAGGGAATGTGAGATGACGCTCTGATTGGTTTATTGCATGTTACGCCCAAACCACACCTAGCTACTTCAGACCAACCCATTTTAGATTTGCGTCGGGCGCAAGACTCATTTATCCCGCCGGTAAAATAGCAACAGCGCCCGAGCTCCGCCCACAAAGCTACTTGCGTTTTGCGCTTGATACTTGCGTTTCAGATCGTTAAAATAGGGCCCTACGTCGTACAGTTCAATTGATGTGAAAGGGGGCGTGGCCAAAGCATAGGGGTCAGGTCAAACCTTTACCAATATAAAAGGAAGATACTGCTGAGTTCATTGATACCTCACATAAGACTCTACCTTAAACGGGTCACCAGTTATGAAAGGGGGCGTAGCTAAAGCATAGGGGGCAGGCCAAACCATCAACAATGAATAACAAACTCTCTGTTGAGTTCAATGATACCTCACACAAGGGCCTACATCAAACGGATCATAAGTTATAAAAACGGGCGTGACTTAAGCATAGGGGCGGGCCAAACAATCACAAATGAAGAAGCAACTCTCTGCTGAGTTCAATGGTACCTCACACAAGACTACCTTAAACGGTTCAAATGTTATGCACGGGGCGTGGCCTTAGCAAGTGGGCGTGGTACAACTATATGTGGCGGCTCAGTATCACGTGTAGACCAAACATTATAAGTTGAAAATCGGATGATGTTTGACATATAAGGCGGATTTCCTGTTGCCAGTGGTGGGCGCTATGACCAATAGTCAATATTGGCCTGTAGGTGTCCTCACGGCTGGACCCTTGTCAAACGTGAGAAATTTCAAGCAGATATGACAATGTATACTGTAGTTACAGCCACTTTCTCATTCATCGCTGAACACTCAAAATGGCCGCCACGCCCAAAAAGTTTTTCTTTTAATAACTTTTCATCTTTAAGGTGTTGAGATGGTACAGACCAAATTTGAAGTCCATCGGATGAAATCTCTAGGAGGAGTTCGTCAAAGTATAGCACCTTGACTTTTAGGCCTACTTCCTGTTGCCACTAGGAGACGCTATGAGTAAATATCGGCCATTATATGTCCTCAGGGTTGGACTACTATGATTCCTGAAAAGAACACACACGGAGTGTGAGGAAAAAACTCATTGAGAAAATGGCCTTTAAAGATTTTTATAGCAGAATTCCACAAATGTCTATTGAAAGCCATGAATTACAGACAAAATATGCTTTAGGTCCAGGTAAGATCCATGTATCACACTGTTTACCATCCAACACTCATTATTGCTTCATCCATCACTGATCAAAACATCCTAAACAACATACCGTAATTCCTCAAATAAAAGCCGGTGCCTTCATTTACTTGAACTGCAGAAGGTACCAGGGGCTTGTATTTGAAGCAGGCCTCAATTTCTAATTGTACCTGTTTGATAAGTATAATTGTTTTAAATAATAAACTGTTTTAAATTAAAAGCCATAGCTTTCTAGTGGACAGAGATCATTCATTTAAGAAACATTTGCAAAAAGGGCACTCAGGAGATTATCCACACTATTTTTTCCCGGGCTTTAATTTGAGACCGGCCTTTATTTGTCCGTGTTGACCACGCCCCCGGCCACTATCAGAGGCCCGGCTTTTAATTGACTACCGGTTTTTATTTGAGGAATTACGGTATCGACACGGCCTTCAACTGAAGACTATTAGGCCTACATCACAAACTTCGAACTGACACATCACAACCATTACACAGCCTAGTTCCCCCAAGGTAGTTTACAGTCTACATATCCATGCCAGCACCATATATAGGGCCCTCCTCCATCTCCTGCTGGTGTCTTTTCACTTTCTTGGCTGTGCTTACACTTTTACGGCTCCGTTTTGCACTGGTGGAATGGACAATATCGGCTTTTGAGATCCTAACCATGTCGTCATCCCTCATTGCATTGACAGTCTGTGCTCTGAAGCCACAACTTCTCCATCACAGCCAGCATGGCAGAGGCACCCTCATTGAATATAGAAATAGCCATACTGGCTGCAGCCTCAACCCTGCTTTTCCCCACAAAGACAGTTTTTGGACATTGGGCCCATATAACCAAGTTGAGGCATTCGTTGGCATTCTAAGTGCCTCCATGCTGCATGCGGTTCAGCAGGCTGTCACTGGACATCCAGTGATACACAGGGATGAGCGTCTTATGAATCATTCAAAAGACCAATATTTAGAACATTGGAAAAAGCAAACAAAGTAGACTAAATTGTTTGAGTATCTTCACACTGTCAGAGATACGAAGAAGAGACAGATCCTGACTAAATACAGGGTCAGTGACCACCAACTGGGTCAGACAGAGATGCACTTCCTCCTCCACTGGGAAAAATTAAGAGATATACACTAGGATTGTGCCGATGGACGGTATCATCATCCTTCGTGATGACTGGCCGACATTACGATGGAGAGCCACCGTCACGAAGCCAAGCCCCCCCTACCCTGTTAGACACACTAATCCTAGTTGCGGGCAGTGGACGGGAAATTGACAACTATCCTTCTCCATAAACAACATGAAATCAAGGAGGGTAAACTTTTCCTGCTCCAGATTTCCCACCTTGGTCAAAAAGAACAGGGGAGACACTTTGTTTCTCTCACTATGACTCTAGAGTCGCTACTCGCTCCAAAGCTAATCGCCGTCACTCTCTCACTTCCTCCTCGCTCTATCACCCCCCCAACACACACACGCAAGTATAAACATCAGGCCACTTGCGTATGCTGCGGCGAAAGCTCTGCGTGGAGCCTCCGCAGAACTGTAAAAGAGGAGTTAATGCGGAACGCTTCACACTTTCCTTTCTCCCCTCAAGTTTGTGGACACAACTGCGTGCACGCATCAATAAGTAAGTCTGATGACCTGTGGGTACAGGACGATGTTATGTAGGATTTATGAATGTACGTTAACAACAGTAGGCTAATTAACGAGGGTGCTATTTTGTGTGAGCTAATATTGCGCATGTGCGCGGCAAGAGTTATGTTTCTGTTTATTGAATGCGTTATTCAGTGCAAATATAACCGAGAATTTAGTTTAATCTCAGTAATGATGGTATATTAGGTTATTACTGTCGCTCTGTTAAAGGCAAACGTTCAGAGCACGGCATCTGCAACGTAGTACCCAGCCAACATGTACATGTGGGCCCCATATGGGTTACAAAGGGGCTGCATGGGTACTAAGTGGGCATGGGCTTGAACTGGGCAAAGTGTCTGGGCCCCATATGGGATATGAGCGGGCAAAGTGGGCATGGGATGGAAGTAGGCGATTTATGTGGGCCCGAGTTGGGTTACCCAACATGAGCCCCACATGGAAAGCCCATGTGGGCCAACTCTAAGGGCCCCATAGGGGATATAAGTGGGCAGGGTGGGCATGGGGTGGAACTGGGTATCATTTCTTAGGCCCCATATGGTTCCTTCAACATGGGCCCACATGGGAAGCCCATGTGGGCTGACCATGTGGGCCCTGTAAGGGATAAGATTGGGCTAAGTGGGCATTGGCTGGAAGTAGGCAAGTTGTGTGGGCCCTATGTGGGTTCTGTAACATGTGCCCCACATGTGAAGCCCATGTGGGCCAACTCTAAGGGCCCCATAGGGGATATAAGTGGGCAGAGTGGGCATGGGATGGAAGTAGGCGAGCTATGTGGGCCCCATATGGGTTACCTAACATGAGCCCCACATGGAAAGCCCATGTGGGCCAACTCTAAGGGCTCCATAGGGGATATAAGTGGGCAGGGTGGGCATGGGGTGGAACTGGGTATCATTTCTTAGGCCCCATATGGTTCCTTCAACATGGGCCCACATGGGAAGCCCATTTGGGCTGACCATGTGGGCCCTGTAAGGGATAAGATTGGGCTAAGTGGGCATTGGCTGGAAGTAGGCAAGTTGTGTGGGCCCTATGTGGGTTCTGTAACATGCGCCCCACATGTGAAGCCCATGTGGGCCTACTCTATGGGCCCCACAAAGGACCTAATTGGACAAAGTCGGCATGGGGTGGGACTTGGTGATAATATTTGGGGCCCATGTTGTTCCAGTAACA
The DNA here is from genome assembly GCA_023631565.1 of Gymnocephalus cernua. Taxonomy (NCBI): domain Eukaryota; kingdom Metazoa; phylum Chordata; class Actinopteri; order Perciformes; family Percidae; genus Gymnocephalus; species Gymnocephalus cernua. Next base: position 6,731,492 of record CM042448.1, on the reverse strand, counting down.
TGGGCCCCACATGGTAAGCCCATGTGGACCGACTATGGATCCTATAAGGGATATAAGTGGGCAGAGTGGGAATGTGGTGGAACTGGGTAACATTATCTGGGACCCATATTGTGTCAGTAACATGAGCCCCACATGGAAAGCCCATGTGGGCCGACTCTAGGGGCCCTATAGGGGATATAAGTGGGAAGGGTGGGCATGGGGGGGAAGTGAGTATCATATCTTGGGCCCCATATGGTTCCTTCAACATGGGCCCACATATGAAGCCCATCTGGGCTGACCGTGTGGACCCTGTAAGGGATAAGAGTGGGCTAAGTGAGCATTGGCTAGAAGTAGGCAAGTTGTGTGGGCCCCATGTGGGTTCTGTAACATGCGGCCCACATGGGAAGCCCATGTGGGCCTACTCTATGGGCCCCAAAAGGGACCTAATTGGGCAAAGTCAGAATGGGGTGGAACTTGGTAATAAAATGTTGGGCCTGTTGCTTTAGTAATTTTATTTTTTGTATTTTCTACAGTTTTGCTCACCCAAAATTTTGTAAAATTGTAAAGGGCTGCAGTTCGGACCCCAAATTTTTGGTATACACTCTTGGCCACAGGATTTAGCAAACCAAATTTGATGCATGTACATATTGGGGAAACATCCCTTTTTTTTTAGAGCACAAAGGGTGTTCAAGTAGTGCTTGAGCATTGCAACATGCATTTATTGTTAGCATCTTAACCCTCATGTTGTCCTAGGATCAAATTTGACCCGTTCTCAAAGCTTCTATATCAGAAATATGGGGTTCTTTTTAACCATCTTACTCAAAAAATGAAGTACAATTGCAAGTACTTGATTACTATTTTCATTGAATTGTGGGTATTTAATTTTATAGTTTTTAAGAGAAATGTAAATGTTTTCAAAACCTGACTAAACTTTGACATCCACACATCTTTCAAAATTAGGTATAATCTCCTAGAAATGAGATTTATTGACCATGAATTCCAAAAATACGTGTAAAACTAGTGGTGATAAGTTGGTGTTAGTGAAAAATAGCACCAAAAACGTTGAAAAAAAGTGACAAAAACGTGTCAAAAATATCACCAAAAAATGTTAACTTTGACCCAGAAGGACAACAAGTGCGTGGTCGACCTGAAGACAACACAAGGGTTACTATCTTTTATGACCATAATTAACGTAAATACAGACATGATGATACATGGACATGTGAAACATTCTCAGTTCAGAATAAAACATGGTATAAACCCTGATTAAAATCTACAGGCTATAGTTTCCTTCTTAATAACTCTGTGACTGAAGACATGAAAGCAGCAAAAGTCAGGTGTGCTGTAACAAGGTGAAATGCACCTCAATCTTTTTTGGACCGACTGCCAATGGTGTGAGACTGGATTGCTCTGTATTCATACAGTCAACAGTCAAACTTGCAAAACATGACAGCATTGTCAACAGCATTATCGTGTAGGCTGTGGCATGTTCGGGAGGTGGCTTGTGGTTGGACAGGCTTGTAAAGAGAGCTGGCTCTGTGGTTGGCACAGACCTGATAAAACTGTAGACAGATTGCTCTTGAATGGTTTGGAATTTTAGTGCTCTCTTACCTTTGACACATCTATCACACATTGCGGGGGGAAAAAAACACACAACACAAGTAAGCAGCTGCAGTTCTGTGGGGCAGAAGCGTAATGGAATGGAATAGCCAGGCAGGTTGAAGCTGACAATTGTCTACAACAGCATATCCTTAAGCCACTGGATAGCCTATAGATTTTCACAAAAATAATTGTGTTACCTTAAGAGAAGAACAAAAAAAAAAAAATAAATAAAAAGAAAATGTATATATATATATATATATATATATATATATATATATATATATATATATATATATATATATATGATGAATAAAAAAATGATATGTAAAAAAAAGAATATTGATAAAGTCTATTTTTAAATAAAAATGAGTTATTTTTCAGGGCACAAGGTTTTTGCTTTAAATTTTACTGTTTCTTAAAAACATTTCAGAAGATCCAAGATCAGCACCCTGTCATTTTTTGTGAATTATTAATCTGTTGTTGAAATGTGCTGGCATATTCATTGCTCCATAGTTTATGAGCAGAAACATTGTTTTTGACAAAGGCAGCTGGCCAGGCTTTTCAAAATTATGAGTTTAGTTTATACGCATGCGTATTGCAACATACTGTAACGGTCACACTACGCGCTTTTATTTTGAATTTCTACGGGTCAGCGCCGACAGCAGCAGAGTAGAGCAGCAGTCCGCAGTAGCAGCAGCGCGCTTTCAACACTGGTGAGTAGCATACCTGTCTCGCTATTATGTCAAATAATGTAAAATTCTTGTATTAAATCATCATTACTATCGAAGTATTGTGAGCTAAGACACTGGGGAATTTGCAAAAATGCTTGTTTAAACTCAGCTAACGTTGAGTGTTTTAGCTAACTTTAGCTAATGTTAGTAGTTAGCCCTAATCAACCTAATTAGTTGACATAACGTTACTGGTTTTTCGTTTCGAGGCATTATTTTAAAGAATTTCGAATACAAAAATGCAAGCTGAATTAGCTAGCTCAGCTGCCACATGGTGGCTCTTTTTGTTGCCTCTGCTGCTTTTTTCCTTTTTAGTTTTTTGTGAATGAGTTTAAAGACATTTTGTAATACTGTACAAAACAAGCTGTGTAAGCAGTGATGAAGTAGTGTTACATTAAATTAATTGTTTAAGCTATATCCGTTTCAGCTGCAGTTGTATGATTCTAGGCTGTTAATTTTTCCCGAGAGTTCAGGTATGCATTTTAAGAAAAAGCTGTCTTTCTCAGTGCAAACACAAGAAGGCTACATTTTATTACTGGGATCTTGTTTGTGTAGCTATTTTACAATGTGTGCAACACTTTGCGGGTCCGCTGTCAGCGTCTCCCCAAAGTTATGCAATCAACAGCGCTGCTGCAAATAATCCCCAAACGCAATACATTCACTTTTTATTAGCCTAATTGTTTCGTACATGAAACAAAGTTATGATTTATCAAACATATATTTCTTCAAAATCGCTTGTTTACTTATTAAAGTTAATATGTAAGTAAACGGTCAGGAATGTTCAATTTCTGCACAAATTCGCTTTTCTCTTGATTTATAGATAAGGCCCATTATGAATTGGGTCACAATGGTTTGTCTTTTTGTTAAAATGGGTCCCCGGTAAAAAGTTTTGAGAAAGAATGATTCAATGGATAGTTCTGACAATTTAACTAGACTGACATCTAACAGCCATGCTGGCCCTTTGTTAAAACTAATCGTTCAGTTTAGTTCAAGTCCAGAAGCATTATTCTGCAATATTACATATAGGCCTATCAGTGTTCATCCTAGCTATTATTTATGAGAACCGCCATTAATTAACAGCTTAATGTAGCTGCCAAGGAGTTTAATTATAGTCTTATCAGTTAACATGTGTGAATGCACCTGACATAATTACTAAGAAAACATATGACAAATCCAAACAAATAAGAACTCTCCCATTGTTCTATTTCTAGGGTGGCTATATGTAAGGGATAATGTAGAGCGAGGCGGTTGTTATTGCGAATACAACCCCGACAGGGTGATCAGGACCCCGACGCGAAGCGGAGGGGTCTTGAATCAGCCTGAAGGGGTTGTATTCGCTATAACAACCGCCTCGCTCTACATTATCCCGCTTATTACATGGCTACTTTCCAAATAAATCAATAATTTGACACAAAATATTGATTTAAAAAGGAGTTTATTGATTTAAATACGATTGTATTTCTTCCGCTAAAGAAAATAGTCCGTTCCGTCTACGGTTGGAATCCTGCGTCCATAGCAACGTAAACTCTGTATCTGTTAAGCTAATGCAACCCTTCATCTACTACTCAACACCACCTTACGGGCTGTGGTAGTAGCCGTATATGTTATGGGGTGCTGCCGTGGTGGACAAATGACCCAGCTGCTGTTTTAATCACTGCAGGAATTGACACGACATTAGCTGACGCGTTGTAGTGAGCTAGCGGGCTTTCGGCTGCTCGTATTCACATTAAACTGAACATTTCTGTTGACAGTGAAGTGAGACGAGGAAAATGGCCCCCTGTCCTCATTCATCTCGTTTACTTTATCCACAGCCGCTGCATATTGACACACCTAAACGTGCAATGTAAGCTAACTAATTAGCGTTGTTGTTCCTATACTACGGCTGAAGTTACTGCGTAGCGATCATAGACCGTATATATAGATGTAGCGATCATAGACCGTATATAAAGATGTAGCGATATGCGCTCACCAGATCTGCTGTCATTGCTTGACTTGGAGGACAGAAGTTGCTCGACGGCGTTTCTCCACTTTTTGCCACAGCTGATAAATTATCCGGACTTCTTTCGGCGGATTGATTGATAGCTGTCCTCCAGAGTGAACAGAACTACGTCCATGGCAACGCTCTGCTTTGCATGGCAACGGTGTGTTATGCTTAGCAGCGGTCTGTTATGAAGAAATTACAGACCGCATTCTACATTAGAATTCAACCAAGCCATGTAATAAAAGTGTGTTAAAATTGTGAATTTAACCACACAGTATTTACCTGTGCAAAAACATAAATTATAAAAAGTGCCTCCTGTTGACTTCTCTCAACCATTGTCTTCCTGTCACATTTAGATTCGTCCAGATCACAGTCAGTTGTTCAAACACTGTTGGAAAGTGTTCTTCTTTGCCACGTAAGTAATTTAAATTTAATAGTTTGCCATATGTGCATGATGTATCTGTTGTCAGTTCATGCTCATTGGTCATTTTCAGTTCTGATATTATTGCACTTGCAAGCTCAAAAATTGTAGTAGGCCACATGAAGTGCATGGTGGTGGACAGTCGCTGCCTCCCTCTGCTCATTTTCATTCATTCTGTAAGCATGTGTGTGTAAGAGGAGGAAGGAAAGAACCGTGTCAGCAGACTTTCCAGTGCTAATGTTTTGATTGATGGCCACAAAATTGGATTAAATTAGATAGAATAGTTTTGTTTGTTTAAGCTTACTTCTGAAATAATATTAACCCTTGTGCACCCCTTTAAAAAAGTAATGTAGAGATCCCTCTCTGAAAAAATATTCTCCTCCTAAAAGTGCTGTAAAAATATTATTTATGAATATCTTTTCCACTTTTATTGAGTAAGATCTTTTCACCAACTGAAGTCCTGATCATACCTATTATATTTTAATTAATTTCAAAAATAAGTTTATCCTTTTAATGCCATTTTTGGAATATAAAACCAGATTTCCTTGTGAAATAAACACAAAATATTTCAGCCACTGAGTAGTGGGTAGTTTTCTTTTAAGTTTCCCACTTAGATTCCCACTTGATATTAAGTTGATATCAGTTTATATTAAGTTAACTACCAGTTCCTCAAACCAATCGAACAAATTAATGATGTAGTACTAGTGTTGTGCCGATGGACGATACCATCGTCCATCGTGATGGCTGGCCGACATCACGATGGAGAGCCACCATCGTGATGCCGCTACTGTGTGTAGCGGCATATTTTATGGCCCTCTGGATTCAGTTTCATGTTTTCCTTTTGAGAATTATTTGGGACAGTTGAAAAAAATGGTTAGAAGACCACAGGGTCCTGTGCAACAAATTGTCAGACGTGTCTATGAAAGGCAATTATTTCCTCACATGTCGAAAGACACGCCTGAAGGTGTTGAACTGAAACAGCCCCATGCATCTGGACCACTGCCAACAGGTTTTTCCATGCATCAGGGTGTTCAATATAAGATGTATAAACTCAAAGATACAATAATCTCAAACTCCAGTGGTTCCAATTGTTTGGAACTGGGGGGCAGAGTTGCAATTGTGAGGAATATTGTGCATTCCACTGCAGAAACACATGTAGTGTATGAACTTTTTGAGTCAGGGGCATGTTTTTTCAACTACCCCATTGATTCGACATGTCTTGGAGTTTGTTTACTATCAAAACTGTCTGGTCAGCTTGCCAGTGCTCCAGTAACAGACTTCACAAAACCACTGCTGTTATTGCCTCTTCAGAAAATGTTTGTGGCATTGCCTCAGCTACACAGCACATAACATGATGAACTTTGCAGGATGCCCTCATTCAGTGTGGTGGAGTTTGTGGATGAAATTGACCGTGATGGCTGCAAGAAGGTGGACATCATTCCATCAGAGTGGTTCGAGGGCACTGACGGAAAATTATGCTGGTGGCCACCAGCCACATTGCTCAATGTGACCAAGGCTGTGAAAGAGGCCACACAACCAGCTCAAAACTGGATTCTGTGTAATGTGCGTGTGATGGGAAATGCAGGTAACTTTAATCACTACTGCTCTATTTCCTTTACTTACTTTAAAGCCCCTGTGATCCCCAACTCAGTCTTTTTTGTGTTGAGTTTTCTCTACAGGGTTCTTTGAGCAAATTGGTCAAGGGCTGGTGTAGCCGCAGATCATCATTCCAAACAAGCAGGATCACACCAAACTTGATTCATTCAATTCAATTGATTTCAGCCCTCACACGTGATATAGGTGTGCTCTTGTTTGGTTGTATACATGCAACCACACTATCCCTCTGCAGATTAGACATCTGCTTCATATTATGTATGCTGTATGTGCATGTTTCTTTTTTTCAATTAATACTGCTACATACAGATGTGCACTGATATTCTCTCTGCAGCTCATGTCTGTGTGACAGCAGAGGAAGACTGACTTGTTTAAAAGCCGTCACACTTCTATCAAGTGAATTCCTGAACATGAATTTGCGCATTTACAGCCGTGATTGTATTTTACAGCTATTTATGCAGAGGCCAGGGTAAAGCTACATCAAGCTGAGTATACATCAGACCTGACAGACATCGAAGATGGCTTGATAAAGAGAAAGTAGGTGTTTGTGGGTTAATACAGGTTAAAAGTAAATTCCATAAGTAGGTATGGTTTACTTATATATTCATATTAACCTCTCTAGGACAAGGTCAAAACTCTTCCAGAGTCAGAGCAAGCAACTAGAATCAAGTGAGCATTCTGATTCAGAGGACGAACTTCCACCCACTCCCCCAGAAAAACTCCTTTGGCCAGCAGCAAATAAAATGACCAGCCGGATCACCAGCCCCACTGCCCAGCGAGTCGCCAGCCCCACTGCCCAGCGAGTTGCCAGTTCCACTGCCCAGCAGATCGCCAGACCCACTGCCCAGCGAGTCGCCAGCCCCACTGCCCAGCGAGTTGCCAGTTCCACTGCCCAGCAGATCGCCAGCCTCACTGCCCAGCGAGTCGCCAGCCCCACTGCCCAGCGAGTTGCCAGTTCCACTGCCCAGCAGATCGCCAGCCCCACTGCCCAGAGGTTTGCAAGCCCCAGTTGTGAAGCCATGTTCTCTAAACTTCTTACAATTGTCGAAGAAATTAAGGAGACCCAGAAGGTTCATGGCAAGATGCTAAATGTCCTGCTGAAGAAGCAAGATACATCAGTGATGGAGGTTCCTGATGGTGTGGTCTTCCCGCTGCAAACTCAAGCAGATGTTGAGGCACTTGAGGAGCAACTGGGGGACCGCAGTCTAATGTCTGCTGTTGTAAGTTTTTTTTGTTTTTTTTACTTTTTTCCAAATTGATTTGCATTAGCCTACAAAATAAAAATATGTATTACATTACAGTAAATTACACAAAGGCTACAACTTCAGTTAATGTAAGCCTTTTTTTCTCCTTTTGGCTCTCATCCCTAGGTTGCCATGGTGGCAGATATAGGGGGCACAAATGTAGATGATGCAACGAGGCGAATGATGAAATACATTCTGTCAAACGAGCTGGCATTGGACTATAACGTGTTTGGCCGTCACGGGAAAAAGAAGTTTAAGGACTTGTGTCTTTTCAACGTTGTGTATGGTAAGTAAAATAGAGAAGTTCTTCAACTAATGAAAATCATTTGTTGAAGAAATTTCCATCTGCAGGGATTAAAGTTCTCCGTTGTCCTGAAAAATGAGAGGAAAACAATTACAATGTGCGCTTTTGTTGTGCAGGGCTCGACAGTTTAAGTGTTTCACTCGTATTTGAGACAAAAAATAGATGTGTGCGAACTGTAAAATGTATTTAGGGGCACGTGTGTGAATAAAAAGTGTAATAAAATTCAGCTGAAGCAGATAATATTTTGCCAGGTGCATTTCCTATGTGGCAGTGCTCCTAGGCCCAAGGAGTCGAGGTCCGCAGTTTTTTTTTTTTTTTTTTTTTATCACTTTTGTAAAATCGTCTGTCTTGCAGTCAAACCACTGCAGGACAGACACAGTGGCTGTGAAGAAAGCAGCGAAGGCTGTCTTCATGGTGCTGTGTTTGATGTCAAACTTCGCTAAAGTGCAGGTGAACCTGTCTCCACCTTTGCTACGCCCATCTACGCCTGTTTTCAGAAAAGTGCAGTAATATGAGTTGATGCGAGTTGCGACACAGTACATGTGAGTCTCACAAGAAACATAACACAAAAAGAGATCTATGGATGCATTCCTACTGAACCCCGAGATCCACACTGCAGCGATTTCAGTCACACAGTGGTGAAAGTAACAGTTTCTCAGATCCTTTTTAGGCTACTAAAAATACTGCCGTCTGAAAATACTCAATTACAAGTATTCGAAAATGTTACAAGAGTAAAAATACATAGGTATAGCAGCAAAATGTACATACAGTAACAAAAGTAAAAGTACTCGTTGTCCAGCAGTGTTATATTATTAAAGTATATTTTATGTTTTCTTGTGTCACTAACAAACATGAGAGATTTGAATGTTCTTCATCAGTGTTGGGCCCCTTTATATATACTTTGGGTAAATTATTAACTACTGCATCATACTATATACAGGGTTTCCGCGGGAACTGCTCATCTAATTTTTTTAATACTAAATAAGCTTAAATCAACATATAAATAGCAACATTTTTACCCAAATAATGCTGGTTCTATTGGCATTTTAAATCTGAAGCCTGCATTGTACCATTGAAGCCTTGTGCATCAGTTATTGCTTTTAGTGCATTTTGGCATTTTAATGTGAAAAAATGTGCATCATTTTATTTTATGATTATTTGTACACACCTCACAAAGCTATTATATATTAATTGTGATTATGAGGGAGTAATGAAATGTTTTGTTAAGTTCAAGTACTTATAAATAAATATTTTCTTGTGCTAAAAATCCATAACGATGATCCATCATATCCTTCATACTTTTGCCAATATGGCCCTGAAGTTGGCCATTGTTTAATTCTAAATGGTGTTTATAGAGAATATGTTTTTAATGTTAGCTTATACTGTCAACCAAATTTGTTTTACAGAGGCTCTTAAGAAGAATTCATTGACGGCACAGGTGAACCAAAAGGAGGCAGAGAGGGCACTGTCAAAATGGTTCACTGGGGCAAGAGACAGAGGAGGACGAAGGGCATCCAGACAGCCAGTGCCAAATGAAACAGTACTGAGCAGTGGTGGAATATGAGTGAGTGCAGAAAAATTGTATTCAGGTACAAGTACAGTTAAACTGTTAAAATATTACTCCGTTACAAGACAAAACGTTGACACACTGTTACATTGTTTTTGTGGAACAATTATTTTCATTACCAATTAATCTGTTGCTCATTTTGTCTGTTAGCAAAATATTCGTAAATAAAAAGTTGAAATCAGAGAATGTGGCCATTTTTTAAAGCCTGACTCAAACTGGTTGGTGATTAATAGTTAATTTTTTTAAATTAATTGTTGCAGCTCTAGGTTGGATGTTTATTCAAACTGTACTCAGTACTCAATTAGGATTTTTTTAAAGCATAGCTTGCCCAGCTGGGGCCGACCTAAAACCTGGTGTAATCCTGCCTTAAACCCACATGAGCTCGGGGCCAACATGGAACAATCCCACTTGCAACCCATATTTCAGCCAATACTGTCCCCATATAGGCCCAACATAGTACTTAAAGCTGGGACCAAGATGGGACTTGTCTCTTTTGCCCAGCTGGGGCCCATCTAAAACCTGGTGTAATCCTGCCTTAAACCCACATGGGCAATTGGCTTGGGGCCAACATGGAAACCACGGACAATCCCACTTGCAACCCATATTGCAGCCCATACTGTTCCCATGTAGGGCCCACATAGGACTTAAAGCTTGGACCAAGATGGGTCTTGTCTGTTTTGCCTAGCTGGGGCCCATCTAAAACCTGGTGTAATCCTGCCTTAAACCCACATGGGCAATTGGCTTGGGGCCAACATGGAACCCACGGACAATCCCACTTGCAACCCATATTTCAGCCCATACTGTCCCCATGTAGGGCCCACATAGGACTTAAAGTTGGGACCAAGATGGGTCTTGTCTGTTTTGCCCAGCTGGGGCCCATCTAAAACCTGGTGTAATCCTGCTTTAAACCCACATGGGCAATTGGCTTGGGGCCAACATGGAACCCACGGACAATCCCACTTGCAACCCATATATCAGCCCATACTGTCCCCATGTAGGCCCCACATAGGACTTAAAGCTGGGACCAAGATGGGTCTTGTCTGTTTTGCCTAGCTGGGGCCCATCTAAAACCTGGTGTAATCCTGCCTTAAACCCACATGGGCAATTGGCTTGGGGCCAACATGGAACCCACGGACAATCCCATATGGGTGTGATCTGACAATCCCACCTGGGGCCTATGATTCTGCCCAATTTTTACCTACATGGGCCCCACATAAAAATGTTGGCTGGGTAGTGAAAGTAGGTCAAGTTGTAATTTACTGCCCCTAGCAGCAGCAGCATAGCCATGTAATACTGTCTATTTACAGAGAGCATTTAAATGTAGGTCTGATCGTTTATGTTCGTTTCTGTTAACTGTTAGCCCATAGTAGTAGCAAAAAATATTTATGTAAAGAGATATAGTAAAATAAAAACAACCCATGAATCATCATCCGTAGCTACACACAGGCTCACCCACCTGCCAAATCCAACTTTACCCTGTTTTGGATGCTATAATTCCATTAAGTATTTCAATAACGTTAGTTGGCCGGTCAGGATGATAAAAAAACATATAACCAGAGCACGTTTTTCCTCCATCCCCACATGCTATGTTGGGTAGTCAGACCCTCCATCAGGGCGCTTTGGAGCGCCGCGGCTCCAAACCGTAATGTTAGTTGGGACAGTTGCTTTTTTAGGCTAACTATATTAGCTTTAGCAGTGTTTCCCCTAGGACTCCAAGGCCGGAATTTCAAATCAAGAAAATAAAAATAATGTATAGCCTACCTATTATGCCTATTCTCGTTCAAAATGTTCATTTTCTTCCTGAATTAATGCTATTTTTTTTACATACAGTACATTAGTGTGAGCAAACTCCTCAAAAACATGGAAACTTCATAATGATATCTGGCTCTTTAACTAGAACAAGATCTCAGACTTGGAGGCAGTTAACTGAGTGATTGTTAAAGTCTGTGATTAAGGAAACATGGTTGTAGTATGCAGGAAATGCTGGCACAAAGAAAGGCTGTAAAAATGTCACAGTCAAAGAGGCTGAAGGGAAAATTGACGTAGAAAAGCCTTTAATGATGAATGGACTGATAAGCAGGCTACCATTCATACTGTATGCCTCATTTGCAATGAAATGATGCTGTTGCAAAATAATACAAACAGCAACTTCATCAAGAATGAAGAACGCGACGGTAAAGATCGCGTCATTCACGTGCATATTAAGTAGCCACATGTATCTGTTTTGGTCTTATAATACATCCATAGATATACCGCTCCAGGAGAGAGGACGGTTTCTCAGCCAGCAGTTAAGTTTATAAGAATTTGTCTAAATTTCTAGATTCCCTAAAACTACGACTACAACCGACGGCTTTATTTGTTTTAGCTTGTTGGTAAAAATGAGCAGAGTAGAGATGAGTTTGGTAAAACAGCCCGTGGACGAGAGCAGACAGCAGATTAAAATATCGCTTCCTACATGTTTATGCCGGTCTATACAGGTGAGTGCATTGATAATTATCGACTTTTACCGTAACCTACTTACAGTAACGAGACTAGCGTTCATCTGTCCCCCCAGCGGCCGTTGGTAATCCTCGGTATCGTTCCCAGGTGCTGCGTGTGTTTTAGATGTGTGTGAGCGTTAACGTTAACACACATCTCGGCTGCGTGTGTGTGGCGTGCAGGCAAGAATCCCGGCATGTGAATAGAGACGGGGGGCTGGGTTTGTGCTCTACCTGTGAAGCGCGTGTCCGCGCTATTCTCCGACAATCAACATTGACACCGTGGCGGCAGAAATTTAACTGTGGCGGTGCGCCACTTGCCAATCAACGTAGGGGAAACACTGTTTAGACTGGCTGGTAGCAACTTTTGCAGTGAAAAATGACCAGGAGATGATGTGATTATGTTGCATTAATCTGGTGATTTAGTTCGTCTTTGCAGCAAACATAAAACACTGACTACTGTAGCTTCATTACCCATGGAAAAGTATGTGCATCACTGTGTCAGCTGCAGCTTACGGTACTTTTCTACACACGGAGAGCATCACTTCCCATAACAAACCCTGTCGGACTAACGTTACGTCACATACACACGCTGCCCACATGGCCCCCCCTGTCTTAAAGGGGAAGGCTCGGCTGCTAACAATCATGTAAAAGGAGAACGGTGAAAGTTGACTTTTCTATCAAGCAGCAAAAAAGTTTTAGCGTCAACATCGCAACGACCTGCGATGTGACTATCACACACATGCACATCGCGATGTAGACTAAACAAAATATCGTGCAGCCCTAGCTCCAAACTATTTTTTTTTACTGGGAGCACTAGGGGTGGAGCGGTACATGTATTCGTATTGAACCAAAACGGTACAGGCGTCTCGGTTCGGTACAGGAATTTACACGAAGAATACACCGTATAAAAATACATAAAACTCACGTACAAATGAATTAATGTAATGCGGAACTAGTGTTATTCTTAGGGGCACCTAATCTGCAGCCCCCCCCCCCTCCCGCCTCTGAAGCTGCAGAGCTCCGCCTACATGTTGACGGTCCAGTGAGTGAGTAAGAGCTAGCAGCAATAAGGACCCGCCGGCCTGATCGCAAGTTTGGGAAATCTTGGGTTTCCCAGTCAGTTCCAGTAGTACAGGCGAGACGGTGGTGGATAAGATGAGGACTGTGTCGGCTGTTCAGCAGTTGTTGGGTATGTCAGTGGAAATACAGCTAACATGCTAACACATATCCAACGCCATCACCCAGATGTACCAATCACTATATATATATATATATATATATATATATATATATATATATATATATATATATATATATACCAAATTGGTCGCACTCTCGAGCCCTGTTGTTTTGTTATTATTCCACGTAATTTGCACTTTCATAAAAAAAATAGATGCTGTATTTTCAGTTTTATAGCTGATTGTCTTATTTTGTTTCCAAGTTCCAGATGGAGTCTGGAGATGATGTGGGGTACTTACTGTTTATTGTTTACATCTTACTTTATACGCTTCAGGCTGTTGCAGCTAGCTCAGGGGTGAGACTGTATGACTCTAGGTGGTACAGTAAAAATATTGCCTTCTGCCTTTTTGTTTAGTTCTTCCCTCCATTGTACCAAACTGAACCGTGATTTCTGAACCGAGGTATGAACCGAACCGTGACTTCTGTGTACCGTTCCACCCCTAGGGAGCACTGTAGCCCCCAACTGACACTTTTTAGGGGCCCATGCAGAAAATGTGAAACCAACCTCCAACGCAATTTCTTTTACATTTCCCAGAATGTAACTGTATTACTGATTAATGCATTGGTAATGAATACAGAAACTCCAATCTGTTGTCATATTTTAGTTCAGTCACTGAACTTTATTTTAATGGTGCTTAACAAATGCACATTCAGAAATGTAAAGTATTATTATTGTCATGTAGGCCTACTGTATTATTGCCTCATCTTTTTTTGTTAACACTGAAATAGCAATCATATCTCACGTGATGAAACTTCCATGGAAAGGGGAGTAGGCCTACTGCACTGTAATTCCTGACTGCACTTGAATGCAGCTTTATTTTACTGAGAAAGAAATGAGACAGATCGACTGTTCTGTTTGTCAAACATTCAGCTGGACACAAACTACTAGTAGACCGGTATGTTGCTGATTAAATATATAACTATTGACCTCGACAAAACAAATAGTTCCTGTGTGTTTTGAGCTCTGTCTCTGGCTCCATCATCACTCAATGTTTCCCCCACTGGATGCTTAGATACAGTACTCCCCTTTCCATGGATGTTTAATCACATTAGATATGATAGCCATCTCAGTGTTGACTAAAAAAGACAGAGAGGAGGGAGGCAGAGCCTGTATGAGGCTGGAATACAGTACACTGACATCGAAAAGGTGGAGAAAAGTGGAGCAACTCCTGTCCTCCAATTCAGGCACTGACAGCAGACCTTACTTATTAATGTACTTTTTCAGTTAAGCAATAATAAAAGTTATATGGCATTATAAACCAGAGCCAGCTCATACAACAATGACTCTCACCCAACAGGGTAACGTTAACGTTAAGTAAGAAAACATAGAAGAAGAATATCTAACATTGTAAACGTGTCCCACCTCTCCGCTGGCCAGCTGACAGTTTCCTCTCAGAGTTCATGTTGAAGTGTCTCTCCTCAACTTCTCCCCGACCTGGAATTTGAGAGAAATACGAAGCTCACAACTTATCCAATAACACACGTTAGCAGGAGCTAGCTGCGGCTAACGTTAGCTTAGCGCGCGGACTCCCTGCAACAACAGCAGTAAACGCGTTTCCGGTCAGAGAAAGAAAACAGACCTGCTCTTTGTAGCTTCGTTTCAGGTTTTAAAACCTCATGCAGCAGTTTGTGATGTTTCTCTCTGGAAGGACACCAAACACTGGCGACTTTTACTCCGCCGTCCTCATCACGAGCTAAAATGCTAACAATGGGACGGAGGTCGTAGCATCTTCCGGGACCCGGAAACACAAACACAACTTCCGCTACACTCCTCTGACCTTCAGAATAAAATAAAGCGTTTTAAGAGTCGATTTTACCCACTGTCCTTAGTAAGATAAGATCAGTGGTTGAATGTAACTTAGTACATTTGCTCATGTACTGTACTTTTAAGGTATTATCATACTTTATACTTCTAATGAATTGTACTTTTTGACTTGGATTGACTGCACAGCACAGATTCCGGCAGTACTACATGAGGTCTCTCTGTTCTCTAAAGCCTCTGGTTGACGTTTAAATATGACAAGATGTGAAAGATATACACTATTCACAATTACCCTCTGATTATTGTGTATAATAAACCTGTAACTTTGAAGTTAAATATTTAAGCAGCATAGTTCAAAGAATGAGAATATAAGGGAAACATCTGCTGTAATATAGAAAATGATATACAGAACAGTTGAACTATTCTAAATAGATGCTTCAGAGGGACTTATCCATCTTTGGATTTATTTTGCTTTCCAAGATGGAGAATTTATCTAGTCGTATCTATCCAGCTTATTACTTGGATATCCATCCATCCATCCATCCATCCAACCATGTACATATCGGGGGCGGGTCACAGGGGCAGCAGCTCTAGCAGGGGACCCCAAACTTCCCTTTCCTGAGCCCCATTAGCCAGCTCTGACTGGGGGATCCTGAGGCATTCCCAGGACAGGACGGAGATATAATAGGCTTGTTCGAGATGAGTCAGGTCTGTGCAGAATCGATCGCCGACCACTGCATGGTTAGATTTCTGTCCGACTTGATCCCGACTTGCTCTGATATCATTCACACGGGGGCAACGATAACATCACAAGATCAAGGCGGCCGCAGGTTTGAGACACAGGTAGCGCAGTTGCTTTTCACCGACTGCATAACCCACGCAGACCCAGGGCATGCTGGGAAACGCCTGCCTCTCAGCTGATCTAACAGCTGATTGGTTTAGAATCGACTCAAAATGATGACATTTTATAGAAACCTTTTATTGTTTTTAAATCGGAGTGATTTTAATTGCCATTTGTCTGATTTAAAGGCATATTCTGTACAGAACACATGGCCAGTGTTGGGAGTAACGGCATTAAAGTATAACGGCGTTAAAGTATAACGGCGTTAAAGTATAACGGCGTTACTAACGGCGTTATTTTTTCAGTAACTAGTAATTATTAGTTATCTAATTAATTACTTTTCCCATCGTTGCAACATCGTTATCGTTACTGAGAATGTAAAGTGGCACGTTACTACACTTTGGTTGAATGAAGTGCGATGTGTCAGGCTTTGGCTACACATCAGCTGTCTGGAGAGAGCAGGGGGGTGGGGGGGTGATGACACCGTTGCAAATGCGATGATGATTGGCTGGGTGGGCAGATGACCTGCTCACAATGTCTCACTTCATGCTCTGACTACCACTAAACACAAGACAGCGACAATGGCGACGAGCCAGGGAAGTTCAAAGGTAGCGTTCTGGAACTGGAAGTACCGGATTTGATCAACTGGTCCCTCAACGCAATTGACACCATCTTCTCGACAAGAAGCTTGGGTTCGGGGGAACCTGCTTGCCCTGCCGGAACGTTTGCTGCTGGCTACACGATGGACGCGTGGGAGAAGTGGCGGGTCGTGTGTCTGGCGGCTCTCTCCGTCGAGGACGTCAAGGATATCTACCTATTTGGAACCATGATAACAGGCCTTTTGCTGACCGGATTAAGCATTGCCCTGGTTTATCGACAAATTGCCAAAACTATGACAGCTGTTCAAAGCCCCAAAAAGCTGCCTGGAATGATTGAAGCGGTGGGCAGAGCGGTCAGCATTCAAGCTGGGACTATTAACCGCATTATGGATAACAACATGGAGATGAGCCGCAATTTGGATATTATCTTGGATAAGATCACCGCTTTTCAAAGAAAGATTGACCAAAATGAACTAAGAGAGTAGCTGTGGAAAAGGAATGCAGCTGCTTGCTCCGCGAGAAAACAACACCAATCTTATCAACTTACGGCCCCCTTATCCAGCACTGGCCTCGGCCAAGGCCACTGCTGGAACATCAACTCCCCTGAAGATTACTGCTTAGAGACGCTCTTGTATTTCCTCCCCCCAACTTCCCTCAAACACCTGCTGACTGTTGACTCTGCTTGGGACCTATTCAAATTTGTCTCCATGGCAATCTGCATGTGTTAACGCTATGACATCCGGACTGATGCACCGAGATTAGAATGCCAGGCAGAGTGACTCTCACCGGGCCCCCCTCCACCCCAATACCGCCGTCCCACGCCTTCGCAGCTTTTTACCCCCAGTCTGTCAAGGGGTCTGTGACCAGCGCCTTCCCAGCCTGACAAGCGGGTGTCGGCTGCAGGTCCAGATGGCTGCTTGCCGTACTGGGTTACCTCCACCCCCCCTTACAATAAAAACAACTGGAGATCTCCTGTTTACTAGACAGGCACTTTAACCAACTAAGCCACAGCACCACCCTGAGGACTTCTGTAATGTTAAGTCTTAATTTCTTTTACCTTGTATAAGCTGTATAATATACAGTATACTGACTGATTGATACATTCTTCCATTTACTATAACTGATATTTTGCTGAGGTTTGCACTGTTAAAGTCCCCAAGAACAATGAGCAGGGAGTCTGGATGTTAGAATGTGACATAATTCTCAAAATCCTCTTCTGAATTACTAGTAGGTAAAAAATGAAGGACATGTAGCAGCTCAAACAATATTACAGTAGATATAGGGAAATAATATAAACTATAATAAAGAGTTAAATCAGAAGGATGTGTAAAAGAACAAACCTTCCTCAATACACCAAACATCTTCATACACCACTTCCATTCATGTTCAATAAGAAATAAGACTGTTTTTTATTATCCATATATGATCCAGATGCTGAGCAGGTTTTTCTGCTGAGAGTCCTCCTCGTCTGGTACGACTCAACGGTGGAAGGAATAACCAGACCAGTTCCTTTTCTTAAGTTTTTTTTGAATTTCAGTATGTGTGTAGTCAGAGATGTCCTCCACTCAAAAGTATCATTCTTTGTCTGGAATTATGGAGCAAAGTCACTTCTGATTTCAAGTAATTCTACGGAAGGAATGTGGGACTTTTACTTTGTAAAATCTCAAAATTGATACATTAAAATGTTTGATTTTCAGTATGTGTGTAGTCAGAGATGTCCTCCCCTCAATAGTGCACTATGTAGCGTGTTCGCCATTTTGTAGTGGTGTTCAAATTCACCGTGGTTAATGTCATTCACTATATATAGTGCACTATAAATACCCACAATGCACTGCTAATTTGAGTGTACATACGATGTTACCCTACATTTTACTCCCATATACCACAATGCAACCCAGCCCTGTTTTCCCAGAGAAGAAGAAGAAGCCGAAGTCACAGCGAAAACTGAAAAGGAAAAATGGAGCGGACTTTCGTTTCTTAACAGTTGAAATGTAACATGCAACATATATGCAACCTTTACTTTCCTCTGGGTGCTCGGTTTGTTTCAGGGCCGTATTAGAAGTATTTTTGTTTCGGTTTGTTTACACCTGGCTTCGTCACATAACGGGCGCATCTTCTGACGCAAGTGACGCAACAATGTGTTTTCAGTGAGTGTCCGAAATCTCGTTTGGTCGTTCCCTGTATGGTTCACTATTTAATAAACACTATATAGGGAATAGTGAGTGAGTAAATGAGGGAACGGTGTCCAACACAGCTATTGTCTGGAATTATGGAACAATGTCTTTTATTTGCACCTCAAGTTCCAGATCTGAAGTCATTTCCCGGTAGAGGTGTGGGACATTTACTCTGTGAAGTCTACGTAAATATAGGTGGTATTTTGCTGCTTGAACAAACAGCGACTGGGAGCAGTTTTTCAGCGGAGGACAGTCCTGTTAGATCAGAAGGAGACTGTAGCATCAAGCTGACGTGGGTTGTTGTTCAGAGTCTGACTCTTGGGTTGTGTAGCTGTTCTGACTGTGACACAACGCTGACATCACTGCTTTATGAAAGATCTGATTGGCTGTATCAAATAAGGTCTCTATCTACATGAATGTAAAACTAACAGTATATCGACAGATTCATACAAAAAATAAGGTCCGCCATCATAAAACTATAAAATATGAAGTTTAAATGTCTCACGTTTGGTTTCTGATTATTTCTTAAAGGAGAACATAAACTGACAAAGGGCTCTTCCTTGGTTATCTTCCAGGTCCAAGACGGGCAAATCCAGAGAGGAACGTCCCAGCAGAGGGCAACGTCCCAGCAGAGGACAGGCTGTTGTTAATTCGGACACAATTTATAAACTGAGTATCTGATCCTGTTCTGAACCAGCTTCCTGAGAAACTCGTTGAGCGTCGACTGTTATGACTGATGATGAAATGCAGCCAGTCAGAACAAAAGCCAGAGCAGGCAAAGCACGAGACATGATGGACACGGTGCGAAGAAAGGGAACTGAAGCCAGCTCAGCTCTGATCGCTGCTCTCTGTCAGCTGGGTCCATGCCTTTCCAGAGGGCTGAAGTTAAGCTGAAGCAGAAACAAGAAAATCACATGCACCTCTAAAAAAAACCTGACTGTTACACATTACTTATTGTCATCTTTAAATGAGAAGCTATTACAGTAAAGTTTGGCTCTGGCTATGAAATTAATACAGTCAAGTGAAGAAGGGAGAAAGGGAGAAGAAAACGTGCTGTTGTTTGTTTCAGCCACTAGATGGAGGCAGAACTTCACTGATGGACTAACAGGATGCAGAGTGAAAACCAGACACACAGTTGAGAAAGATTTCTGAGTGAAGATCATATACCTGATGTTTAAATACATACTGTTTGGTCATTTTTCTCATCCTTTCTTAGACATTTGTACAGCCTCTGTTGTCATCGTTATTTTAGAAAAATAATAAAAAGAGAAACAAATTCTGCTGAATGCAGCGCAGCATTTTCAGGCTGGAGGACGTTTGGGCTCTGGACCATATTTTTAATCTTTGACATGTTTTCTCGTGGTGACATGAATCTCTAGTGGTATTCAGATAAAAGGAACAGTAGCTGTATGGGTTGACTGAAGTTTGCCTGTTTTTAATGCTGAATGTTTCAATTGACCAACAGTCTTGCACAAACTGTAAAGATATTCAGTGGCGGCGCCATGGAGGAGCTAGGTGGTGCTGTAGCTCCCCCTATAATAGCCATAGCACCCGCTCAGCACCGCCAGCACACATTCAACTTTTGACCTTTGTTCCGCAGTAACATATTCACACTGAAGAAGAGTAGCGCAATATTTGGAGCCGTTAGGATTAGCGAAGTGAGAGATAGCAATAGATCGTTTTTTTTGCTACTTAAACGTCAACGTGTGGAGACTCTCAAAACACCTGTAAATGAGACTGTCACCAACCAGGACGAAGAAAAGCGTCCGGAGGAAGATGGCCTTACCGCGGTCGTGATTGGTGCTGAGGTTGCTTAACGTTACCTGGCTGTAAATAACATTAGACCAGGGGATTGCACAACGAGGCCACAGTGGGTGAGGAGTCAACTAATAGGGGTCTATGCAAGAACTTCACTCTTATCTCTGTCTCGTAGTAGAACATTACAGTGAAAATGTGTTTTACAGAACTGTGAATAAATGGATCACCAAAACCAAAGTTATACCGCACACAGGACATTGGTTTATTTATAGCCCTGCAAACGAGATACATTAAGCCACTACAGATATGAAAAACATTACGTTATTGTTACCATGTGTGCAAGTATGAATACTGTGTGAGGATGCATGCGTGTATGTTTTTGTGTGTAGTTGGCTGTGTGTGGTGTATGTAACTAATGTATTTTAATGGGAAGCATCTTTTTTGATCACAGCACAAATCTTTCAGCTGTATACAGCTTCTCTATTATTGGTATTTTTAGCCCAATAACCGCTGTTTTTATCAACATTTATTCACCAGATCTTATCTTTTATGTATTTCTTTTAATGTTATTATTTCGGTCTAGTTCGGCCAGGGAAGCTGGATGGCTTTATGCTTATTGATATTTTTTAAACGATAACGCTACATCTATCAACATTTATTTAGATGTTATCATGGTATTCATTTCTTTATTTTAATATTATTCTTTTGGTCTTATTATCGGTGAAATATTACAGTAAATAAGACAGTAGGCTACGATATGAGCCGAGCTGGGCACATTCAAAGCAGATATCCCACAATGCAATGCAGGCATTCATATCAGAGAATCAGACAGCGATCAGCGGGTCTTTAACACCAGTATCGCTTCAATGTACATATATTTAATCAGTGGTTTTATCACCAGCAACAACACGTTGCTCAGCTTTGTTCCAGTAAGTTATGCACTGTAATAACGTTTTTAAAAAATCAGGCGAAGACTCCGAAAGTGACGTAGTACATATTGCTCCGCGGATAGGAAAGATACAAATACATAATATTCGTAATATTGATGTTTTTGTCTAAAATTGTATTTGCTGATTTAAACTGATTTAAAATAATAATAACATACATTTTCATGCATTTGTCTCATGTACTGTTTGCTCGGTCGGCCGGTGGGCAGCGGCAATCTGAAATGGAATGAATCCCATTCACGGCAGGCAGGAGAAACACAGGAGCCGAACAAGTCCAGCTGCCCACCCCGGAAGAACTACAACCCCAAATCAGAAAAAGTTGGAACAGTATGGAAAACACAAATAAAAAAAGAAAGTAGTGATTTCTAAATGTCCTTTTGACTTGTATTTCATTGCAGACAATACAACAGCACATAATTTGATGTGTTCCTCATGATTTTTTTTCTTTTTTTTTCAAAAAAACAAAATTCCTATTTTGGTTCTTGCAAGACATTTAAAAAAAGTTGGAACAGTAAAGCATTTACCACTTTGTAATGTTGCCATTCCTTTTCACAACACTTAAAAGACGTTTAGGGACTGAAGACACCAAGTGATGAAGTGTTTCAGGTGTAATTTTATCCCATTCGTGCTGCAAACAAGTCTTAAGGTGGGCAACAGTACGGGGTCTTCGTTGTCGCATTTTGCACTTCAAAATGCGCCACACATTCTCTATTGGAGACAGGTCGGTACTGCAGGCAGGCCAGTCAAGTACCCGTATCCGCTTCCTTTTGGCACAGTACAGTTTTAACTGGCATTTGTGGCTGTATTAACATATTGTGGTACTTGACAAAGGTTTGCCAAAGTAGTCCTGAGCCCATGTGGTGATATCGCTTATAGATGAATGACGATTCTTGATGCAGTGCCGCCTGAGGGCTCGGAGATCACGGTTGTTCAGCTTAGGCTTGCGCCCTTGTCCTTTACGCACTGAAATTCCTCCTCATTCCTTGAATCTTTTAATTATGTTATGCACTGTTGAAGATGAAATAAGCAAATGTCTTCCTATCCTTCTTTGAGAAACATTGTTTTTAAACATTTCAATAATTTTCTCATGTATTTGTTGGCAAACTGGCGATCATCGGCCCATCTTTGCTCCTAAAGGACTAGACCTTTCTTGGATGCTGCTTTTGTACCAAATCATAATTACAATCACCTGTTGACATCACCTGTTTCAAATCACATCATTATTTAACCAATTTACCTGATTACTAGCCCTAAATTGCTCCTGTCCCAACCTTTTTTGGAATGTGTTGCAGGTCTGAATGACAGGAAAGGATGTATATTTACAAATGAAATTAAGTTGACCAGACAAAACATGAAATATGTTGTGTTCACATTGTCTGCAATGAAATAAAAGTCAAAGTACATTTAGAAATGACTACTTTATTTTTTATTTGTGTTTTTCATACTGTCCCAACTTTTTCTGATTTGGGTTTATACAAGTATCTATCTAGTCTATAATGGGAGTTGTAGTTTTTAAATATATTGGTATATTTCTCATAAGTAGAAGTTGGTAGTGTTGAATTTCATACACACCCTGGGTTTTTTTGGGATGGGGAACACACTGGTGCCATCAAATTTTAAGAATCAAATCATTAAATAGGTGAAAATAGCTTATTACCATATTTGACAGTGCTTACAGTGGGTAAACTTTGGAGACCATATCTACATGACAGTTGAGGTCCAGAGCTTTCTAGAACAGCTTGTCCTATGTGTGTAGCACCTTCTGTTGCATGTAGAGCCAGAGGTGGGGTGTGGAGAGAGTCAGGGTGGGTTCTGGGCCTTGTTGATGAGGCTAGTGGCGGAAGGGAAAAAACTGTCCTTGTCACGTGAGGTTTTGGTCCTGATGGACCTCAGCCTCCTGCCAGAGGGAAGTGGCTGAAAGAGTTTGCGCCTGGGGTGGGAGGGGTCAGCCACAATCTTTCCAACACACTTCAGAGTCCTGGTGGCGTAAAGGTCCTGGAGCGGCGGCAGATTGCAGCCAATCACCTTCTCAGCTGACCGAATGACACGCTGCAGTCTGCCCTTGTCCTTGGCTGTGCTAGCAGTGTACCAGATGGTGATGGAGGATGTGAGGATGGACTTGATGATGGCTGTGTAGAAGTGCACCATCATTGTCTTTGGCAGGTTGAATTTCTTCAGTTGCCGCAGGAAGTACATGCTCTGTTGTTCTTTCTTGACGAGGGAGCTGATGTTCAGCTCCCACTTGAGATCTTGGGAGATGATAGTTCCCAGGAAGCAGAAAGACGATGGGGGCAGGTGGGGCTGAATTCTTCCTGAAGTCCACAACCATCTCCACTGTCTTTAGAGCGTTGAGCTCTAGGTTGTTTTGCTTGCACCATTTCACCAGGTGGTCAGCCTCTATCCTGTAGGTCGACTCATGTCCATCAGAGATGAGTCCGATGAGGGAGGTGTCCGCGAACTTCAGAAGCTTCACGGACTGGTGACTGGAGTTGTAACTGTTGGTGTACAGGGAGAAGAGCAGAGGAGAAAGAACACAGCCCTGGGGGATCCAGTGCTGATGGTCTGTGAGTCGGATATGTCTTTCCCTAGCTTCAAATGCTGCTTCCTGTCAGACAGGAAGTCAGTGATCCACCTACAGGTGGAGTCAGGCACACCGACCTGGGAGAGTTTCTCCTGGAGCAGAGGCGGGATGATGGTATTAAAGGCAGAGCTGAAGTCCACAAACAGGATCCTGGCATAGGTTCCTGCGGAGTCCAAGTGCTGGAGGATATAGTGTATGGCCAGGTTGACTGCATCATCTACAGACCTGTTGGCTCTGTAGGCAAACTGCAGGGGGTCCAGGAGGGGGTCAGTGATGTCTTTGAGGTGTGAAAGCACAAGGCGCTCAAAGGACTTCATAACCACAGAGGTCAGGGTGACTGGTCTGAAGTCATTAAGTCCTGTGGTCCTTGGCTTCTTGGGAACAGGGAAGACCCTTTGTTGGGATGTGTTGAGGGGGATGGTTACAGATGGACCCATTGTCTATCAAAGCGACAGTAGAACTCGTTAAGGTTGTTGGCTAGGTGTCAGTTGTTGGTAGAATGTTGGGCTATGGGCTTGTAGCTGGTGAACTGTTTGAGCCCTCTCCAGACAGAAGCAGAGTCGTTAGCTGAGAACTGGTTTTGGAGTTTGGAGTACTGTTGTTTAGCCTCTTTCACCACTTTGCTAAACTTGTAATTTGCTTCTTTAAGTCTGTCTTTGTCCCCACTCCTGAATGCCTCTGCCTTGTCTAACCTTAGCCTTCTGAGTTTGGCTGAGAACCAGGGTTTGTCATTGTTGAAACTCACCCTGGTGCATGATGGAACCCAGCAGTCCTCACAGAAGCTGATGTATGACGTCACAGCCTCTGTGTACTCATCCAGACTGTTGGTAGCAGTCCTAAATATGTCCCAGTCAGTAGAGTCCAAGCACGTCTGGAGATCCTCCACAGCTACACTGGTCCACTTTCTTGATGTCCTCACTACAGGTTTGCAGAGCTTTAATTTCTGCCTGTACGCGGGGATCAGGTGGACCATGACATGGTCAGAGAGTCCCAGTGCAGCACGGGGGACGGCGTGATAAGCATCCCTGACTGTGGTGTAACAGTGATTCAGAATTTTCTCCTCTCTGGTCGGGCATTTAATATGCTGTATGTATTCATTTAGGTAGTACGTGAGTGAGGTTTCCTTTGTTAAAGTCTCCAAGGACAATTACTAAGGAGTCCGGGTTGGTCCGCTCCACACATAGTATCTGGTCGGCGAGCATGCGCTGTTGGCCTGCGGCGGCATGTAAACACCGACTAGAAACAATGAATGGAACTCACGGGGTGAATAAAAAGGCTTACAGTTTATGATGAAAAATTCCAGGTCAGGAGAACAATGCTGCTGTATCACTGTCACGTCGTTGCACCAACCACTGTTGATGTAGAAACAGATTCCTCCACCTTTAGTTTTGCCGGAGAGGTCCGTGTCTCTGTCCGCTCTGTAGAGTTGGAAGCCTATTAATCCACAGAGCCACGTCTCCGTGAAGAACAAAACAGCAGATGAAGAAAAGTCCCTGTTTTTCCCCAACAGCAGTTGTAATTCCTCGTTTGTTGGGCAGTTAATGCACGTTAGAGAGAAATATGCCCGGTAACGTTGTGCATAATCCTTGCTGGCGGAGACGCAACAGCGCACCGGCCTGTCTCCCTCTCCTCCAGCGTTTCACTGCGTGAGCAAAGGTGAGCGCACCTTTGACTAGAATGTCCAAAATTTCCAGTGTATGGAGAAAAGTAGGAAATAAATTCTCTGGCGTTGTTCCCCTGATGTTCATGAGCTCTTCATTGGAGAAAGAGATCCGGGTACCATTTATACAGTAGCAGTTAAATATAATATTTAGTGTAAATCTCAACTTACTGACCGCTGTCAATCTGAAATAAAGAAATTCAGTAACTGGATAGCCTACTTCTCCTATAATATGTTTTCAGAAACACATTTTGGTGAACTATTTAAAAAAAAAAGAAAAGAGATTCTATTACAAATGAGCCGCCATTATGTTCCGTTTTAAAATCCGGGAGTAGACAGCCCCAGATGACGTGTACATCTATTCACAGGGTCCAACATAACACTTCCCCCCCACTGGCCACCCGGGCCAGTAGATCAGGGTTTTACTAAGAAAAAAAAAAAAACTTCTCCAAATTGTTAAATGTATTAATTAAATATACATTGTAATGATCCATCCAAACAACAAACAAAAAAACTATTCTTCATGTACAAACATGAGTTTGTCAATTTAGGTGGATTTGGACTCTAATAATTCATAGTTATTCTACAGTAATGTAGCGGGGGCCACGGTTGTTTGTTGACATTAGCAAACTCCATTTCTAATCAATGTTAGCTAGTGTTGCACCTAACGTTAGCACCAAATAACAAACAACTGACTTGTGACTTTGATTGGAACAAACAATATCAATGCCTGAACAGGCCAGCAACTGGCCAATCAACTTGCCCGACATGCTGTTTTGCTGGCCCCGTGCCATCGTGCCATTGGCTATGTTAAACCCTGCTTCAGGTGCAGCCATCGGCAACCTCCTTTCTTTGCTCATCCGTGGCTGCAGAGCAAGCCGTCGGGGCAGTGGAAAGTTTTAGTTTAGTAGCGGAGATATCAAGTGAATAAACAGCACATGGATATATATTAAGAATAGTTCAGCAGACTATCATTAGCAGATTTGCACATTCAAAACCCAGCATTTATCCGCTAATATTTGGTGGGAAAAGGGTATAAGAAAGTAACAAGACTTGTGATTCTCTAACAGGCCTTTTATGGAGTCACATACCATTATACAGACAGTTATCCTGCCACTTGGTGGAGATCCCAATACACTACAAACAAGAAAACTGGCCAATACTATAATACAGTTAAAGCGTATCAGCTGCTATAACTAAACAAAACACCACAAAAACAATCATTCACTGCTTCATAAGTGTGGTGATGTCACAGCACTTCACACTTAGGTGTCAAGACTGAGCATCTGCTGGGATACTGAGTTGTGTGGCTGCTCCTTCTGACTACAGATTAGCTGCCATTTTGGAGAGGGCTGGGGTTTACAAAGATTTCTTATTTCCAAACAAGTCCAGATTAAGTTGTAACAATTAACAAGTTAGTCTTTGGGGTTTCCAAGAGCTCCAACAGTAACATTACCTTCATAATCAAATCAATTTATAAGACCTCAGACATCAGACATTTTAAAACTTAAATTTCAAATGATAGGATTTTAGACTTATGTCCTTTTAAGGAGCCACAGATTATTAGGCTACATCTCATATCATCATTAGATAATTCATTCATTTTCATAGGGTTTAAACCTGACAAAGTTTCTCTGCTCTCCTAGACTGGAGCTTCACTTCACACTGCTTAATGATTTACCTTCAGTGTGGGTTATCATGTGTCTATGTAAACCCCCTGTCTGTTTAAAAGCTTTCTTACTGAGCAGCTAAATGGTTTCTCTCCAGTGTGGCTTTTCATGTGGTCCTTTAAACTTCCTCTCTCTGTAAATGCTTTCTTACAGACTGAGCAGCTAAATGGTTTCTCTCCTGTGTGGATTCTTATGTGTTTCTTTAAACTTCCTCTCTCTGTAAAAGTTTTCTTACAGACTGAGCAGCTAAATGGTTTCTCTCCTGTGTGGATTCGCATGTGTGTCACTAAATGTCCTCTCTCTGTAAATGCTTTCTTACAGACTGAGCAGCTGAATGGTTTCTCTCCTGTGTGGATTCTCATGTGTGTCTTTAAACCTCCACTCTTTGAAAAACCTTTGATACAGACTGAGCAGCTAAATGGTTTCTCTCCTGTGTGGATTCTCATGTGTGCCTTTAAACTTCCTCTCTCTGTAAAAGTTTTCTTACAGACTAAGCAGCTAAATGGTTTCTCTCCTGTGTGGATTCTCATGTGTGCCACTAAATGTCCACTCACCGTAAAAGCTTTCTTACAGATTGAGCAGCCATATGGTTTCTCTCCTGTGTGGATTCTCATGTGTGCCTTTAAACTTCCTCTCACTGTAAAATCTTTCTTACAGACTGAGCAGCTAAATGGTTTCTCTCCTGTGTGGATTCTCATGTGTGCCTTTAACCCTTGTGTTGTCCTTCGTGTCGGGGAGACTTATCTAGCTCTTGCGGTGCCCTTTGTGTCAGAGGGACCCTCACGGGTCCCCGAGACCAGGGTGTGCAAGATGAGGGTGGTGGGAAAGCGTTCGACTACACGGACGGGTCTCGGGGACCCCGGAGGACGAGATGAGGGTGGTGGGAAAGCGTTCGACTACACGGATGGGTCTCCGGGACCCCGGAGGACGAGATGAGGGTGGTGGGAAAGCGTTCGACTACACGGACGGGTCTCTGGGACCACGGAGGACGAGATGAGGGTGGTGGGAAATGCGTTTGACTGCACGGATGGGTCTCCGGGACCCCGGAGGACGAGATGAGGGTGGTGGGAAATGCGTTTGACTACACGGATGGGTCTCCGGGACCCCGGAGGACGAGATGAGGGTGGTGGGAAATGCGTTTGACCGCAGGATGGGTCTCTGGGACCACGGAGGACGAGATGAGGGAGGTGGGAAATGCGTTTGACCGCAGGATGGGTCTCCGGGACCCCGGAGGACGAGATGAGGGTGGTGGGAAATGCGTTTGACTACACGGATGGGTCTCCGGGACCCCGGAGGACGAGATGAGGGAGGTGGGAAATGCGTTTGACCGCAGGATGGGTCTCCGGGACCCCGGAGGACGAGATGAGGGTGGTGGGAAATGCGTTTGACTGCAGGATGGGTCTCTGGGACCACGGAGGATGAGATGAGGGTGGTGGGAAATGCGTTTGACCGCAGGATGGGTCTCTGGGACCCCGGAGGACGAGATGAAGGTGGGGGGAAATGCGTTTGACTGCACGGATGGGTCTCCGGGACCCCGGAGGACGAGATGAGGGTGGTGGGAAATGCGTTTGAGCGCAGGATGGGTCTCTGGGACCCCGGAGGACGAGATTACGGTGGTGGGAAATGCGTTTGACCGCAGGATGGGTCTCTGGGACCCCGGAGGATGAGATGAAGGTGGGGGGAAATGCGTTTGACTGCACGGATGGGTCTCCGGGACCCCGGAGGACGAGATGAGGGTGGTGGGAAATGCGTTTGAGCGCAGGATGGGTCTCCGGGACCCCGGAGGACGAGATGAGGGTGGTGGGAAATGCGTTTGACAGCCGGATGGGTCTCCGGGACCCCGGCGTGCGTGTGTGCGTGCAAAGGTGTGGTGTGTCACATCATTATGTCAGACAGCAGCCGTATACAGCAGCCGTATCCCAAAGGCTTTTATTCAGCATAGCATTAAAGTGGAGTAGTAGAGTCGAAGCTCAAGCCAGCGCGCGGATGCCTGCGGTATCACACACAGTCCGGGCAGTAGGCGCGCGTGCAGCTCCCGCAGATGTATCTCATGCAGCCGCCGCACACCGTTTGTGTTTTGCGGTCCTTCTTCGGTTGACACAGCTGACACCTCTTTCGCTTGCTGGACACTATCGGCCCGCTCGGGTCCGCACCCTCCTCGCCGTTGTTGTCGTCCTCTTTGTCCTCCTCCGTGAGCCCAACGCCAGCATCTGCGGCAGCGGAGCCGGCCCCGAGGCCGCAGCCGGTGTCGAGGCGGACACCGGTGCCCGCGGCGGACCTCATGGTCACGGCCTTGACGAGCGCGGCTGACGCTGTCGTGCGCGGGAGACGCTCGCGCCTCTCGATGAGCGGAGTCACCAGCGCCCTTCCCAGCTGCTCGAGGAATACCCTCCTCTTGTTGAGCTTGCCGCGTAGCCACTCGGGCCTGAGCTCTCGCCACAGCACGAAGGCGTTGTAGGCGGACACGTCGAGAATGTTGTGGAACACGGCGAGGGGCCAGCGCGCCGTCTTCCTGCGGCAGCTGTACGTGCCGACCAGCTTGTCCAGGTTGTCGACGCCGCCCTTGGTGCTGTTGTAGTGGAGGATGATGTCGGGCTTGGCCTGTCGGCCGTTGCTGACGCGAGCGTCCCCCGCATGCAGCGTGCTCAGCAGCAGCACGTTCCTGTTCCTCTTGGGCACGTAGGACACGAGAGCGGCGGTGGGCGTGAAGGCGAACACGGACGAGAAGACGGCACGGCCCTTGGTGGCGAGCAACGCGCTCGGCAGCTCGGGCTTGTTTTTGCGCATCGTGCCCACCACGGTCAGACGCCTGTCGACGAGCAGCTGCTGTGCCAGTTCGTAGGAGGTGAAAAAGTTGTCGCACGTCACGTTGCGTGGCCCCCGCAGCCCCTCTGTCACGTCGAGCACCACCCGGGCGCCCAAGTTCCTCTCGGGGGCGCCGCTCACCGACTTGCCCGTGTAGACTTGCATGTTCCACGCGTAGCTGGATGCGGCGTCGCAGGCCACCCACAACTTGATGCCGTACCGGGCGGGCTTGCTGGGCATGTACTGGCGGAAGGAGCATCGACCTTGGATGCGTCAAAGAGCGACGACAAAGAAGACAAACAATGAGACAAAACAAGAAAAGAAAACGAAGACAAGACAAGAAGAAAAAGTTGAAAACGACAATCACACACACACACACACACACACACACACACACACACACACACACACACACACACACACATAAAAAAAACAATTGTGCAATGATGATGATGATGATGATAATGATGATGATGACAACCACCTCGAAAGGGAACCAGCTGCTCGTCCACGGTCACGTCGGTGCCCGGGTTGTAGAGGCGAGGCAGCTGCAGCGCCCACGCGTCCCACACCTCGCGTACGGCCGCCAGTTTGTCCGAGGCGCGTCTGGCGTCTCTCGACTCGCGGTCGTCGAATCGCAGCAGTCGTGAGTACGCGTGGAACCGTTTGATTGGCATAGTGGCGCGGAAGATGGCCCGGCCGCTCTCCTCGTGCCACAGGCTCTCCAAGGCCTCGTTGCGGGACCTGTAGACGCCCGCGAGGATCAGCAGCCCCAGGTAGGCGCGCAGGTCCGTGGCGTCCATGGCTTTCCACTTGGCTTCGCCGTGTCGCCGTCGGCCCTCGAGGTTCGTCGCGGCCACTACAATGTCTTGTATTTGCCGCGTGACAAACAGGTCAAACGCGGAGACTATATCGCGGACGCGGGCCACGGCGTACTCCGTGGGTCCCGGGCTCGGCGGAGCAGTAGCTTCTTGTTCTTCTTCTTGTTCTTCTTCTTGTTCTTCTTCTTGTTCTTGTTCTTCTTCTTCTTCTTCTTCTTCTTCTTCTTCTTCTTGTTCGTCTTCCTCTTGTTGGGGTGCACGGCCGTGAGGTCGAGGACGGGGATGATACGTTTTTGAGGACCATTCGATTTTGCCGTTCTTTGACAGGAAAGTTTCATTCTCCTCGTCGTCATCGTCCTCGTTCTCACTGTCCTCGTCTTCAGTATCTCCTTCGCTATGTTCTTCTTCTCCTTCACTAGCTTCTTCCTCTTCTTCTTCTTCTTCTTCTTCTTCATCTTTTTCCTCTTCTTCTTCTTGTTCTTCTTCTCCTCCTTGTTCAACTCCATTGTCTTGGCCTTTGTCATCATCGTCGTCTTCTTCGTCTTTGTCATCATTGTGGTCTTCTTCGTCTTTGTCAGCATTGTTGTCTTCTTCGTCTTTCTCTTCTTCATTGTCTTCAACTACTTTTTCGTCTTGTTGTTTTTCCACTTTGTCTTCTTTTTCGGGGCCGTTGTAATTGTAATCGCTCACAAGAATCCGATGCAGCTTCAATTCTAGAGTCAAACGACGGGCCATGTTGGTGCAAAAAGTACAAAGATTGAAAAAAATACATACAATGACAGCAACAAGACAGTGTACGTGTACAGTGTACATCTGTGTCTATGAGCCAAAATGTTTAGTATGTTCGTGGGCAAGATGACGGTGGCGGGAAATGCGTTTGACCGCAGCATGGGTCTCTGGGACCCGTGAGGACGAGGGTGATGGGAAATGTGTTTGACTGCCGCATGGGTCTCTGGAACCCATGAGGACGAGACGGTGGTGGTGGCAAATGTGTTTAAGCCGCAGGATGGGTGTCGCGGACCCCTTTGGACGAGATGATGGGGGCGAGAAATGTGTTTGACGACAGCATGGGTCTCTGGGACCCCTGAGGTCGAGATGACGATGGTGGAAAAAGTGTGTGACTGCAGCGTGGGTCTCCTGCACCCTGGCTGACGAGATGAGTATAGTGGGAAATGTGTTTGACTGCAACGTGGGTCTCTGGGACCCCGGAGGACGAGCACAGGGTGGTGGGAAAGCGCTCAACTGCAGCGTGGGTCTCCAGGACCCCTGAGGATGAGATCAGGGGGGTGGGAATGTGTGACCGCAGCATGGGTCTCCAGGACCCAGAGGATGAGATGAGGGTGGTGGGAAAGGCCCTTGTCGTTACACGTGAAATTACATTGCGTAGTACGCGAGGGTCACCGGGGACCCGATGCACCACACCAGGTCAATACAAAAAGTCTAATAAATTGAACGGGGTCCCAAGGACCCGATGGACAACACAAGGGTTAACGGACCGGACAATGGCGTTTTTACGGCATCTCGCGGCAGAACGCGGTACAGCCTGCCCTAAAGCCAAAGTTATCACCACAGGAAACAGAGATAGATTTGTTTCGACCCGTTGGATGTTTTTTATTTCGATGAGATGTTATTCCTATATTTTGAGAAAATAAAATCCATATATGTATGTATATGTGTATGTATGTGGTCTACAACGTAGTGACATATCTAAACACATCACTGATACAATGATATGACAGACACAGATGCGTTCATTATCATGATCAGGTTTATTTTTTTTCATTTCAATGGGAACATTTCATGTTTCATTGTGGTACACAGGGCACTGTGTCCGAACCCCGTGGCTCCACTGGGTGACTGCAGGTCTTCACTCTTGGCTTGGCCTCGCCTCGCTTGATGCTGGTGACGATGCAAGGTTCACTTGCGTATCGCCCACAAGTCTATGGGGATAGTCGTAAAGGCTTTTGACTGTGGGGTCTACGTAGCAACACAATAAGGCCAATAGGTCTCCGACATTGTGCTGGTGTGTAAACTCGACGAACAGGGGTCTGTCGAGTCGACTGTCTTGAGGACCTATTAAATCACATCCGCCTCGGGTGACACATTTCACGTGGACACGGCCCAAGTTTTTCTTCTCATGATCCGTCAGGGTCCTGTTGTTTAGGCGCAGACAGTCATACCACATGGACATTGTGTTGGTTGTTGAGCTTTCTGTCTTGACACATTGGTTAATGTAAATACGAGGCAGTTACGGGTTGTGTAGCACTCGGTGACAGGTTCTCTCGGTCCTATCTTTCATGTAGCTCCTCATTTGGCCCCGGCAATTTGCGTGTGTATACGTAAACTTTGTTGAACGCATCAGATAAAGCTGGACATTGAATTGTACGGCTCGTAGTAGCTTCTGTGGTCTCGAGCGGAGGCTGTAGAGTTCAGGAATGCTCTCTGACCATCAACCTGGACAGTCTCGCGTCTGTCCTTGAGAACGGTTGAGGTCATGACCATGGTCACCACGTACATGGCGTAGATTATGATGTTGAACACGGCGATGGCACACTCCATGTTGTGCATCCTCTGATCGTTGCTAATCAGAGGTCGATACAGTAACTCCATGCATCCTGCTATCACTGCCATGAGGAGCTCAATGTTCATCATGATGAGGCACGTGATGACAGTCCTGGTGCTCTTGGACCCGGGACCCCTGTGTGGATCTGACACGTCGTCCATTTTCAGTTTGCTCTCGGCTGCGAAATAGCTGAGCACCATGCTCACGACCATTGCCAGGCATCCCAGTGTGATGAAAGCTATCCCTGCGTGGATGTAGGCATAGTCGTATTCAGGCTTAGCCTGGGCCAAGGCAGAGTCTGCCGATGGGCATCCCGTGGCTCTGGTGCCGTGTTTGCTGTCGATGAAGTACAGGATGTTGTTGGGGATGGTGAGGAAACCCACAATGAGAGAAGTGATGACGGCTATTGCCGCTCCCAGCTTACCCTTAAAGCGGCCAGCGGCTCCGTTCAATAGGGCCGGCACTTTCTTGGTGTTGGCTACCAGAGTCTCGAGGCTCATCGGGTTTCTATTCCGATGCATATCTCAGGGGGAATCCTTCCCCTCTTGTGAGTTTGCTGTTACTTACTCTCAATGCGTTTCTCCCACATACCGGTGAGCCAACGATCCCAGCACTTTAATACAATGAAGCTCCAAGACCCCGCGATCGAATTCCGTGGCTCACATAGCACCCTGTGCGTGAAATCTACTGCAGACCACCGTTGGTACAAGGTTCAGGGTATCACCAAAAGTCTTGAGTCTATCAAGTTATACAGGAAGCGAGTGCCCAGCCACAACATGATAAGCATGGACATGTTCACCAGGGTGGTCAAGGACCTGAACGCCAACCCGGACAGTTCACTCGAGTGGGTGCCAGAGTACGTGAGAAACCTGAATGTGCCAAACGAGTCCCACGGGTTGGCACTCAAGGAAGCGCTGTTGCAACTGTTGAGGTTAAAAGCGCTCACTCCTGCAGCCTGCAGGCTCCTGTGGGACAGGAGCCACATGTCCTCCATTATAGGCACTGTGGTAGACGCTCAGTGCAAGGATGTGTTCAACGAACAGAAGACAATACTCGAAGTGGGTCCGGTGTCTCGCCTCATTCTCACACAACTAAAAGCTCTGCGCCTGACTCCGATATGCGCAGGCCTGAAGGTCGCCGGTGTGCCCAGGCCCGATCGGTTGAGCAGCAGCGGCAGTGATGGCAGCCTACCCAGAGCCTACACGTACCACAACGGCTGTACACGGTGCACGTCAATAGACGAAACGTGGGGCTTTTACACTGAAGTGGACCTAGTGGCCCACGACACGGTAAGGGACAACATAGTGCTGCTCGAGCTAAAGACCAGAAACAACGACGACCTGGATCCGGTCACCTTGTGGCGATACAACACGCAACTGTGGCTGACATGGTTGATGTTCTCACTCACGTACCCGAGCATGGCGGAGCGGTCCGTGGCGTACCTGGTGATTGTCAGACCCGGGACCAACCAGGTTACCATAAGGAGTTGCTCACGACCCACAATTTCTAATTCCCTGCGCACCAAGTTTCCGTGGCTGAACAGTTTCTGCCCACAGGTGCTTAATTGTCTCACTCCTACGTGTGTGAACATGAGAGTTGAGACTCGGCTGGCCTCGGCAAAGCGGAGCGAGGCCTCCCGGTTAGACAAGACCGAGTTGAGTTACAGGAACATGCTTTTCAATGAGGAGAAGAAGAGTATCGTGACTCGCGCCTCCCTGAGCACAGACGCGTTATGAATGGAGATGTTGTTCACAGTCAAGGCTACAGGGTGGTACATATACATATAACATATATCCATATAACAGTTCAGAGACACAGATGCGGGGCTCAGGGCTGGCAACTTAGATTAGCTGGATCGGGTCCTTTACTCGGATGCCTTGGACGTTAGTCTTATAAGACTGCCGAGCAATGGTTCCAGGGAGTTTACACATGTATAGTTCTCCTCTGTGGCTGATAGTCAGATTGTGAGTCGTACCTGGTCTTCGGTTGAATACGCTGTCCCCGAGTCAGATTGATCTCAAGGCCGTGTACTGTCTCTGACCCAAGTGCTTCAATAGGCTTTTTGTCCACCGGTTTTGCAAACATGGGGTTGAGAAACAATGCTATCCACGCAATGCTCGCAAACCCTCACCTGGCGCCATTCGAATTGATCGACAGCCCGTGTCAACAACAGGATTGGACTCTGATAGACCATCTCATGGTAATCCACAAAGTCAAAGAGAGTGACTACATCGAGGACGATTCACAGGCATCCATAGTGAACATGGCCAGAACGCTGGCGTGCGGCTACATCTCAGAGAATGAGGGTAGTCGGTGTGTGGTGCTCGTCAAGGATGGGACTAGGGCTCAGAAGCCAGCCGTGAGGGAGCTCAGACTGAACCGCACGCCTGCGCCGCACATGGAGTTCTGTAAGCGTAATCTACGCACCATAGAATACACAATGATGAAGCTTTTGGCCCACATGGGTATGAAAAACAAGTTCTTTCTAGTGACCGGGGCCAAGGGAGAGGGTGAGGGAACCTCTGTTGAAAACCTTGTGTCGTTCCACAAGAAGTACACAGAGTACCGGGATGACAGCGTGTTGCTGAAGACGCTCAACGCTCTAACACCTGCGGTGTATGAGCGCTGCGACGTATATCCTAGTTACGCAGATGGAGAGATAGAAAGACCTGATGGTCTCGAGGGCGTCTTTGTGGCGACCTTCGCGGACCCCGCAATTTCACAAGTGTCTTTGTTGCGGGACGCGTGTCTGTTGTGTAGAAGCACAGAGGCTGACATGCTGCTCGTGGAGTTGGCCAATGTCCTCACGGGAAATGTGACCGTGTGCAGCGGAGATTCCGATGTAGTGGCTGTGCTTACGGCTCGTGGACGGGAAGGAATTACAATGCGGATGGACAACAGGAGCTACCGGGAGGGTCGAGACATGCACATGTCTTGCTTCGGAGACCTGTTGTTTGCTATTCCCGAGAGACGTGCACCGCAACTGCCGTTTGGGGAGCATTCTTCAAGCGAGGATAGGTTCCGAGTTCTGTGTGACATCGCTGCCGGGGACGAACACCTGCTACCAGAGGCGCGAGCGCAACACAGGAACTTTGAAGCCAGTCTGGATGAGCACGGGAAAGACAAGGGTAGAGTCAACCTAAAGCTAGACGTGGCTAGGTACCTGTACCTGGCCGGGATCAGGGGATCTCTGTACGTTACGTTTCTGCCTACTT
Source organism: Gymnocephalus cernua (assembly GCA_023631565.1). Lineage (NCBI taxonomy): Eukaryota > Metazoa > Chordata > Actinopteri > Perciformes > Percidae > Gymnocephalus > Gymnocephalus cernua. The sequence continues at coordinate 6,694,937 of CM042448.1, read as the reverse complement.
TTTTGAGCAAAGTGGAAAGACTAAGTGAATTGTGTCGCAATGTGGACGCAGACTGTGTCAACGCAAAAACAGTCGGTTACCTATACGAAACACTAAGGCACGCATCTGACCAGGGTGTGACCTCAAGCTCCTATACGGAGCAGCCCAAGTGTAGCGGTGAGAAGAGGAAGCTCTCCTGTCTGCAGGAGCACGACGATGCCCCTGAGGTGGAGCTAGACAACCGTGTAGACGTGGCGGACCTGAGCAAGGAGCAGAAACAGCTTTTGAGCGGTCTCAGGCACTTGAGCAATGCGTACATCAAAGGCCTGGTACAGAGGGGCAGCCACGGTCGTTTTTTGAGATTGAACCGGGCAGGCAGGTATTTTTTCATGCGCATTAAAAGAGACGTAATCAGGGATGATAAGGAGCGTATGGAAAAGCTGGTGTTCATGGCGCTCTGTGGAACCGATTACAACAAGGTGCCAACGGGACTGGGGATTAAGAGATTGATGACCGCAGTGGTGACCAAGTACACAGAGTTCTCCTCTTGGTGTCATTCGCTGAGGAGTCTATGGGACTCAATCGACACGTGTTCTCTTCGGGACTGCTACAAGGTGGCTGCGCAACTCTCGGAATTGACACAAGTACCAAAGTCAGTCCGGTCTACGTATTGGACCGAGTTTAATTGCGCCTTGATGGTCAGGAGCATGAAATATGTATACGAACTGTGGAACCTGATGAAACCGAGACCTGGTCCCGATTACGGGTTCTCTGAGCGTGACGGTGTAGTCTGCTTTATATGTGAGGACTCCACACTGGACTCTGAGCTTGTCCCGAAAATGTAACACTGGCTGCGTCTCGATAACCAGGGCAAGATGATGTGTACATTGTGATATGTATATGTTGTGTGGTGTACAATAAACTCCTGTAAACTATCCTTTACTGTCTCACAGAGTTTTTCCTCTACGTTTCAATCAGTCTAGGCTGACATTTCCACTCCGTGTGTGCAGCATGCACCACACTGCCCAATGTCCAAACCTTACTCTACAGAGTTGAACCTGTATGTTGTTGTATCAATAAAGACATGTCAGCACTGAAGTGAACAAACTCCATGTCATGTTTATTTTGTCTTTTGGTTGCACATGCAAAAATATCTCACAGGGAGACCGAGGCATTGGCGTTCACTTTCTAACCCTTGATGCAGTCGCGGTGTGAAGATAACAGTGAACACAATCAAACAACGCCGTCACACTGTGATCCAAACATAGGTATACTTTATTGACTCAAAAGTACATTGTATAGTAACACGTGGTTAGAGCTATAACAGCATAATTATAGCAGAACACAGATGGAGTTACACAGCAGAACTCAGAGTTGGTAGCATGAGAGCAGCTCACGCTGGTCACCTTTATTGACAGTGTGAGTGCAACAAGCATCCATGTTTACACGGGACCATAGAGGAGATTCACCAACGATAGCATCTATGGACCACCGGAATATTGACAGGGCTTTATAGTCATCCTCAGTGACGTGGGTCTTGAGAGCCTCGACGATCTGCCTTGCACTGTTTGCGTTGCGGGTATCTCCAAACCTCTCAGCATTGTACATGTCCAGCCAAGAGTGGACGTCTTTGTGGCTCTTGCTTCTCTCGAATATGCAAGCCAGTCCATCCACAATAGCTTCCACAAGGTTCATGTCATACATAGCACCCTGTATGAAGTGCTCGGGGTGATGGGGGTTTTCCTTGTAATGGTGCTTGAGGCCAAAGTTGGCCATGGGTGTTATCAGTGCATCGGGGTCATGGTAGATATCATCCCACGAGCAGGCTCTGGCGTCCTCTTCGGTCAGCTTAGATCCACATCGTTTGTTGAGAGCCTGTCTCTTTTTTTTTGCGTTGTCAGCCAGGGCATTCATCTCCATGTTCACGGCCATGATACCGGCATATGCAGCTGCTTCCATCTTACTGGTCTTACTGGAATCGTGACACAAGATGCTTCTTACGTAGTGCCTATCGGCAAGAAGGTCCACAGTGTTTCCACCATTCCTGGTGTCTTGCTCCAGAGCTCTGGCAACCAAGGTCCCGATCATGGTCACAAACATGGTGTGTGACAAGAGGGCCTTGTGGTGCTCCCTCAAAGGGAGACATGTCCTCAAGGCTTCCTCGCACTCGTTGGGCCAGATATTTGCGGCCGCAGCCGAGCACAGGACATGAACCAGTTTGCTAGTAGTGTGCCGGGTCACAGGGAGCGCAATCCTCAATTTTTCCCTATTGCATGCAACTACGATGTCACGCGTGGACTCCATAATTGACTTTGGCTGGTAGCGATATTGCTTCTGTTCGGGGATCAGTGGTTGTATTTTCACTTGTGTACCAGGATCCTTCTTCGCCATGTCCTTAGCGGAAGCGCTTGGTCTGCTTGTACAAGGTTTAGTGGATGCCATGTCCCGAGTCTATCGGTGACAGTATTATGAGGATTGAAGGGGAAAGCTGTGTTTCACAAGGGGCTGCTGCAGGCAATGTTAGTAGACAGAGACAAAGTGAAGTAGTGGTCCAATTGCAAGCACGAGACTCGAAGATATCAGGCTCATTGATTTCCCAAGAGCCTCGGCCCCCTCATCGGATGCAAGGCCTGGTTCAATGACAACGTTGCAGTCGGCCACTCTGAAAGTGTGCCGTCGACTCTCGTATCCCCCTTTAGCAGCCCTCGAACACTGGTAGATTGCTGTGTGGCTGCAATTGTAATCATGGATCTCTAACGTCTTGGTCGTTGTAACGTTGTGTGTCACGTTGAACTCAGAGAGTCTCTTGTTGGTAAGCGTGTGTATTGTCACAACGCCTCGGTCGTCAATGTGAGCCAAGTCCAGGCCTAGAGTCTCCCCTTTCACTGTCATCAGATACCAGGTAGTGGAGTGGAATCTGTCAGGGTTTTCACTCGGACAAACCAGTTCCACGGAATTGAGACTAGGAAGGTCCATCACAGGATGGGAAGTGAGCATGGTGGTCACGTCCACATCCGTGGATGCGGCGGCAGTTGCTCCAGTGTCGGTGACCGTCGCATCATTTTCAATAGTTGCAGTGCCAAGCTCTAGAAGAGGCTTTGTGTGAAGAAACATGTGAGCAAACATGTTATGAGAACACTCTAGGATCACACTCACTTCTGACACTGTGGTTGCTGCCGGGATACCAGATCTACTGGTTGAATGGGGTGCTGGTGTGACAGAGCCGTAGCTCGCAGACAAAAGTGTCACAAGTAGATAGATTGTAGGTATGTGGGCCATGGCTGTGTCTTAGGACTGGAGAGTAATGTGTGAATAGCGCATCTGTAAGTACTTGTCCTGACAGCACAGTGATACGTGTGTGCCATGCGCACACCTACAGTAAAGGCTCAGTTAGGCCCCTGTCTATCCTCACAGGGACATGTCGGTTCCCGCTACACTTCAGTGTTGTGATTATAACAATCAATAACGTGCAGGTTAGAGCGGACAGAGTAACCGAAGCAGCGCCCGTGAACCGAATTCGGGCTATCGTGCGCTCACAGTCTACACAACCCTGAGATCGAGCGAGTGTCTGCGCAAGTATTTTGTCAGCGTATTTTCGAGCTGCGTGATCCATGGCGATCACGGTCTGTGACACGGTCTCCCCTCGCTCCAGCAATTGAGACGAGCGGTCAGCTCGGTCCCGAACGCTAGCCAGAGACATTTGCATCTCGGCCTCAGACAGAGAGTAGACCTTGGTGACTATCCTGGGGCTCTTGGTTGCCTGGACCTGACGTGTGGTTGCGTAGACACCATGAGCTCCCTCGGGCGCGGTCCTCAGCGTATACGTGTCCCACTGTGGCTGGTAGCAGATAGGACCGAAGCACGAGTGCCCGCACACCACCGGGCACTCAGAACTTATCTCGCCCCTCTGGTTCACTAGGCACGCCGGGACCGTGGTATTGTCAACAACCAGAGGCTCGCATATCCCGTTCGAGTCGCACAAGGGCACCCTGTAGTTTGCGTCTGCATCGCTCACCATGGGCCTGTTTAGCCAACAAGTCCTGTTACCGTTGGAAGAATCGATGAAGGGCATGTACCAACGTGAGAGAACCACAGGCTTCCAGTGCTCCCTCTCGACAACCACGATGAGCCTGGATGACAGCGAACGGCTCGCCACGGGTATGTCCGTGTAATACTCGGTAATGAATTTTGGCTCGCAACCCGTCATGTCCGACCTCTTGACGCCCTGCGCACACGAGACTAACCGGCGGTGAGCTCCCTGTAAGGCAAATGTGACAGCGTTGAGCTGTATGGCCAACTTTAATGCACGGCTCTTCCAGGTGTCCAGCAATGCGTTGAACACACTCACATCATTGGATCCCAAGACCGGCTGGCTGTGTACGGACTCCGTAGTCTTGACTGCGTCGTTTGACAGGTGTTCCGCTACAGAGCTCAGCGCATCCTCAATCAACGTCCTGTAGGGTCGCATGACGTCCACAACTTGCGAACCCGAGCCCCTGTTTGCCAAGAGTTTGAAAACGCCCGGGTCTAAAGCACTCGAGTGGCCAACGACGTCCACGAGAGCGGCTACATCGCCGAAGGCTGCTTCTAGCGAGGACGTGGCCCTGGTGTACTCACGCTTGGCTGTTTTCAAGGCGAGCTCAGCCTCATTCCAACTGCCACTGGAGCACAGTCGATCGCAACGTTGACTTGACTTGTTGTCCTCTGGTAAGCCTTTGCAGGCCACTTGGGAGCACTCGGGGTACTCGAGTTGGAGATGGGTCAGGTTCAATTCTAAAAAGAAATGGTACACTAAGAAAGGGTTTCTTCCAGGCATGCGGATCTTCCATTTACCAGGGGGGATTATCACCCTGTGATCCTGGGAGTCGAGAGAAGCTTTGCCTGGGGTCTCACCAGACCTCGTGTTCAATGGTGCCGAACGTTGACAAAAAACCGGGTATCCAGCCCAAAACAGAGTTAGCAGTAGACAGACGGTCTGCGAGGCAGTAGTCATCTCCAATTATCATTTCAGTTTCCTGAACCGTTGTTGTCGGTATGTGCTGCACATCGAGCACAGCATTGCCAGCAACGCGATATTGATTAATAAAGCGAGCACAGTAGCACTCAGACATAGCGCAGAGGTGCGAGCCGAGATGTACGCCACGTGTTGTACTCTCACTTCTGTTGCCCTCTCTTCCTGCATGAGCACTGTAGCCAGTCGAGAGAACATGTCCCCTAGAGTCCCAATCGAATTGTTCATTGTGGTCACACACGCGTGGGCCTTTTCTGCAAGATCTTGGTTGAAGTCAGGGCAGTAGAGGAATGCAACGGCTTCCACAATCCTGGAGGTGAGCGGTCCCAGGGCTGCAATGTAGCTGTCCATACTGGGGACCAGGAACTCATCTCTTTGTGTGTAGTAACCCGGTGCGGGCTGAGGGACTGAGGGCCGCTGGGATCCGAAAGAGAATGGCTCCAGGTCACAGGGGATCTCAACGCGCCTCACACCGTGGTTGACAGCAACTATCATCTTAACCAACATGTTGTTGCACGTGTCATCGCTGCTTGAAATGGCGATCGGGTACCCCGTGCCTCCTCGGGGCCACCCGTTATGAGCATAGTCTCCCAACTCCATGCACGAACTAGAGCCCCTGATGCACTCGACTGTCTTCGATCTCAAGTGCATACTGTCCAGGATCGATGTCAGCCCCGAGAGTGAACATTTGACCGATGGGAATGTGGAGGTGACGTTGTGCACGTGCTTACTGTAAAGCCACTTGTCTTCTTCTCCCGTGAGCACGGTGTACCCGAGCCAGCGACTCGCTTCTGATATGCTTTGGTGAACAGCAGAGTGCATAGATCCGGTGACCGGTACTTTCACAGAGATCCTAGCGCGATGCTGAGCCCCACTAATGTAGTGGTGGCAACTGTGGCGCTGGTTCTCACCTTTACCTAGTTCCTGGTCATCTTGTTGGTGGACACCAAAGGAGGGCAACCTGAGACCGTTGCTCCTCACAAACGTGTCCGGTGAATGGACGCAAATTGTCCCTGTGTTGTGATCAACAAAGGCCACCATGTCTTTGTAATTCAGGTCGACAACCTGCATGCCCTGCGGGACGACCTCAATCTGGTCAACAGTGTTCTGGGCAATGAGCTCATTGCCAACGGGCACCGGAGCGCCTACATTCATGTCTGAGGACAAGCCCAGTCGTAGGTTCGGCATGTCGGGAACTGACACAAAGCTTTTGGTCGGAGACATGCCCTGGGTCACGTGCTGGAAGAACATACCGCCTTCTAGCTTATACACTCCGTCCACATGAGCGTGAGACTGTCCGCCGTCTCCAAACGCCGGGTCTCTCGTATACCGGTAGTGTAAGGTCTGGAGCTTTACGGCAGCAGAGTCGATTGCACGCGAGAGTTCAGTGAAGGTCGGCTCGTGTTCCGCAGAAGAGGTGCCAAATGTGTAGTCAAGGTATCCCAGTGAATATCTACGCACACCCCACTTGGCCATGTCTTCGATGATGCCAGTCAGGTCATGCATTGAGTAATGGACCCTGGCAGAGTCCCCGGGGCCCTTTCCACTGTGTCTGTTGAGCAAGTTCATCTCAGCGCAGCTCTGGGGCACATAGTCGGCCGAGGGCACCGAGACCACAATGCCTGCGCGGTTGTTTGATCTCTTGCATAGCTCCTCGAACACAACGAGTCCTATTCTCTCCGGGTGCTGTTCGTCACGCGGTATCTTGATGGCATATTCCTCCACCGCATCTCCCACGGTCCAGCGGGCAGGCTTTACTTGTTCACAGCCCGTGGAAAGACTCGTGGGAAACACAGATATGGTGTCCAGGTTCAGGAAAGCCCCGTGTAACGACACAAGCAGGCCTAGCTCGCGTAACACGTTCTCAGATTTCACCTGCTCAGGCAACAGGGAGCCACTGAGCACAGATTCTGCACTGTTCTTCACGTGATAAAAACCCAGACGTCTTCCTGCATGATTCACCACAGTGGCTGGTTGATAGGCGTTTGGACAGATGATGCCGATGGTCATGTCTTTGTGTCGGCACACATTGCAGTCCTTGGGAAACTGTGGAGCCTCACGACAATCGGGTATGGGAGCGTTGACATCTTTCCGGTACAGGAGGGTTTCCTCCGCGTCGTATATGGCTGCCAGTCTGGAACAGCTTTCCTTACCAACACATTTAAAGTGATTGTACTCATGTGATTGTACGTCATACCGACTGATCCTGATGACTTCCGCAATCATATCTGCCGACAGCCCGGGAATCAACTCTAACTTGGACCCGTATAGATTGTTGATCATGACAAAGTCCGCCAACTTAACGCCCAGGTCCACGTCAATGACTACCACCGTCAGCCCTTGCTCGGCAATCTTTGTGGTCAATATCCAGTCGAGTACAGCGGCGATATCTTCCTGGTGCGGCGTAACTCGACTAGACGAGTGTAGAAATCTGAGCTTCACGCCGATCCTCTTTCCCCAGCCTTGGTCGATGACAGTTTTCAAGGTGTCCACGGCCGCAAGTGGCATGTGCAGCTTGGGTGTTGTTGCGTCGTTGTCCTCCTCCTTCGCCAAGGACCGTACGGCTATGGACAAGTAGTGCTGTTCACCGTACGGACCCGGTGCCCGGTCGTGTGTCACGATGTCAAACTCCACCAATACGACGCCACATCGCCGCACATCCAGAGGCGCTGATGTCGCGTGTCGTTTTGGTCCCTGAGGCGAGCGGGTGAAAATGTCCATCTTGACTAGACAAAAGCTTTCAGTCATGGCATGCACCGACCCGTACAGGACCCGACCACGGCTCCTTAATGAGGTGTCAGGCGGCACGCGTGTGATTTCCAGCGTCCAGTCGTTATTGCTACCCGCGAGTCCTTTCAACAGGTGGGCGAATGGGCTCGAGAGACACGTCGGCGAGCACAGGCCTTCGGGGTTGATGTAATTCAGTAGCGCCCGGCTGCAATTGCAGGCTGCGCTCAGTTTGGGTTTCCACATGCAGTTGACACTGAGCGGTGCAGATATCCACATCGTGGTCCTGCGCCGTTTGTCTGTAAGGGCAACCTGGGCTTGCAATGTGTCAAACAGGCTACAGTGGAACCTTTCCACAACCAGTGAGATGTCCAGCGTGTCCACCAAGAAGCCACTTGACGAGTCCCTTTTGGTCCATGTGAGGCCTCTGGTGATGCCGTAGCGAGAGTTGTATTTCTCGACCGTCTTCTTGTTTGCCATGAGAACTATCCTGGTCCACAACCTACCCGTGTACCAAGTGAGATCATTGAATGTGTACCTGTCGGACATGCCCACGGGGATAGTGATTTTAGTGGGTATGATGACCGTGTTGTGTTCTGCCAGCCACAAGGGATTGGACTGCATGAACTCAACTGACACCTTGGGTGCTGCAGAGTGCTGCTGCCCGCCGAGTAGCGGCTTGGCTACGGTCTCATACATGGCGTTTGCCAAGTCATAAGATGATATTTTGTTCAACGTGTAGTACATTTTCTCAAACAGCATACCCGTGCACATGGGCTGGTGCTCAAAGTCACACGTGCACGTCTTTTGGTCCAGCCTGGAGAATTCAACGCATAGATCATCAACATCCTCGTCTGGTATACCCCGGAGCCACACCATGGTCAGTCTGTTGAGCGTGTCGAGAAACACCTGGGATTCTATCCTGTGCGCGAAAGTTGCCGGTGCCACGTAATCCCTCCAGTGTCCACATATTGTGTCATGCCAGGACGTTCCGGGTAGTATCACACTCTGACCCACGGGACACGGCAGACTGTGTGGCTCACAACGTTTGTCAGACTCCCCATTCACAAATTGCCCGCTGGGACACACCGCTGCACATCGTAGTCCTTCTCCGCCTCTGGGATGTCTAACGGGTCGCCCCAGAGGACAGCGGCGCACACAGCGTGCTTGGCGGCTTGCCGTGCATCCGATTAGATATGGCGTAAACTTTGTGCGGCAGTAGTTTACTTTGAGACTACACTTGTCCAGATTGACAGTGTCCCATGATGAAGGCACAGCTTTCAGACTCGCAAGGCTCACAATGATCAGTGCTGCCAGCAACACATATGCTACGTTTAGCAGCTGCATTATTATTCTTGTCACACACTGATATCGTAGCCCGGTTAACACATTTGTCAGGAGGAGCTCGCACAGTGACACAAGGACTGATTGTGTAGCTATGGAGGCTATACTCTATTATATACAATAAAGACTCTCACTCTGGGCTTTTTCATATTTGTGTTTTAATTTTATTATTCAATACAGACCAGGGTACAAATCATTTGGTATTAGTGAGTGTGTGTGTATGTGTGTTAAAGGCCACAGCACCCAGAGCCCCTATCAACTCCTCCGAGGACTCAGTTTATGTTACCGTGTTGCTGAATGTCTGTAAAATGTAAACCAAAACGTTTGATGACACTGACATTGACAATAAAGACACTCACTCTTGTTTCGTATGTGTGTTTTCATTTTATTATCCAATACAGACCAGGGTACAAATCATTTGGCATTAGTGTGTGTGTGTGTGTGTGTGTGTGTGTGTGTGTGTTAAAGGCCACAGCACCCAGAGCCCCTATCAACTCCTCCGAGGACTCAGTTTATGTTACCGTGTTGCTGAATGTCTGTAAAATGTAAACCAAAACGTTTGTTGACACTGACATTGACATTAAAGACACTCGCCCTGGGCTTCTTTGTATGTGTGTTTTTTATTTTATCATTCAACACAGGTTATGATACAAAACATTTCGGCTTAGTGAGTGTAGCAAAGACCACAGCGCCGAGCGTGGACCTGGAGTGTACCCTATTGTGTATAGGACAAGGGTATGTTGCAGACGTTTCATTCGCCTGGACACAAAAGAGTCCCGATCCAGTCTTCCTAATAGTCACAGGGACACTCCAGAGCAAAGCCAGTCTCCGGGCTTCACTTTCCACATGGGCCTGATCCGGCGCTTCGGCAAGCCTGGAGACAACCGAGGGTTGAGCGCATCCCCCGGCTCTCAGTATTCCTCGAAAACGGTTTCCAATCGATGTCACATCGTTCGATATAGAGTTTGAGGACAGGCCCACAGACAGGGATAGCGGGTCATCAGAGCCCGGGTCTTCTAGGTCTTGCTTGTTGAAGGTGTCCACGTACTCGAACCCAGAGTCCTCCTTGTAGCAGTTGGGGAGCCGCACACACTTTCTAAACAAGTATGGGGCCTTGTCAATAGACGAGTGCCTGTTTGACACATGACTCGAGTTGAGTCTCAGATACCTGGACCCCGAGGAGTTGCAACCTCCTCTTACCATAGCATTGCCCAGGTCGCAGAGTCCGCACAATCCTGCGTCCTCCGGGTAGGACAGCAGGACGTAGTTGAGAGAGACCTTCTCCATCTCGTCGAGCAAAGGTCTGTATGCCTCTATGCCCTCGAAAGCACACAGTTCCACCGGAAGATACCAGAGCATCCTCAGGCTGAGTTTTGACTTGGCTGCGGAGGGTCTGATGTACACAGCTATCTTACCCACAGCACTCGCGAGCCTCATGAGACACGGGTCACGCTCCCACTCGGTCCTTTTCACTTTTGCAAATCTACACAGAGACTCAACTATCACGGAGATCAGACTCGTAGTCAAGGCCTCAGAGACCTTGTGCTTAACAGAGCCCTCTGCGTGGGTAGCGAATTTTTCATTGCATTTCCGACAACACTTGAGGTCCACGTCTAGGTTCAGTCTGCTGACAGGCCTTCCAGGTAGAAACACCTCGTTGTAGCACAGAGAACGCTCACCATCTCGGTTTGCCACAATAGTACTCAGGTGTCCTCTGGATGTTACAGCGTACCGGTGCACTGTCTTACCTGTAACAGGGTCTACAGGGTCTTCCATGAGCAGCACGGGGTTGACAGAGCCCCACATTTCACGTGACGGTAGAGCGCGCAACGGCTCACGGGTGCGCGTTAGACAGTAATTGACCAAGTCGTCAAAGGTCAGATCGTGGCCCGTGTGCACACTAAAGATGTAAGGGAAGGCCCTTGGTCCGTCCGTCAGGGTGCCCGCGAGGTTGTTGAACGTGTTCACTGTTACAATTTCAACACATCTCATTTTCCTGACACTGAGCTCAGCCGGTGCAGTTTGACCGTCATCGTCTACTTCGTCGGGGTTGTCTATTGTCACATTGTGACAACTCGATGATGGTCCATCTCCTCCATCTTGCCCTTTGCGTTCTTGCTCCCTTTCCCGCTCCCCAATGCTCTGCCCATTTGGTGCGGTGTTGAAGCGTGTCGACGACGGTTCCTCTCCTCCGGACAAGCCTTGACATTCGTGGTCCATTTCAGATTGGTCGTCTCTGTTGTCTGGATAGTTCCACTGTGAAAACACGATGTGATCGTCCCCGGTCAACGAGATCCCATGGAGGGACCGATGAGCCTCGACACTCCTGTCGAGTAGCCCTCCTGTAGCCATCATGTCTCTCGTGTCTGGGAGTTCTGAGTTACCCTGATTGGAGTAGTGCAGTCCTAAGGCTCGGTTGAACAACGGATAGTGGTGCATGATGTCGTACTTTGCGGCGAGCATCTCACTTACCGTATCGATAAACAGTGAGCACACTCGCGAACCGAGCTGCAGTTCCTCATCCTGGGGGTTGTGTGTGTAATGCTCTAAAAAGCTTGCACACTTGACACCCTTAGACATGCACATGTCCTCAAGAGCAGCCTGTGTAGCCACCGGTTGCAGGTCTTTGATCTGCTCCTGGAACTCTATCTCCTGCGCCAGTATAAAGACTGAGCTCCGCTTTCCGTCGATAGTGAAGTTCCGAAGTACTTCTGCGGGGAGACAGGTTGTAGTTTCAAAGCTAGAGGCAACCACGCGGATGTGCAGCGAGTCGCCTTTGTGCAAGACGAGAGCTACAGCCGAGGTGTTCCAAATGTACCATTCCTCCTTGGCGCGCCCTCGCGTCACATAGCATGTAGCAAGAGGCCTTGGCGAACGGTCATCTCCGACGGCCAGAGATTCTCTTTCCTTCAGACCGTGTGCTTTTGTGGTAGACGCCATGGCTTACTAGGGCAGACTAGTGTGCACAAGTAAGCAGGATATTCGGGATGGTAGGAGAAGTGTCGGCAGACCTCTCGCCTATGTTCAACAGTTATGCACGTACATCAGATGTTTCACCTGCAGTCGGATGTTTCACACCCCTGGTGAGATGTAATCGGACGTCATCGGACGTCATCGAGTTTCAGCCGTGCTGAGACTCACTTACCAGTCAGGGGAAGCACCCTGAGAACCCCGGGAGATTACAACAACTTACCCGTGCCAGGGACAGACCCGGTGGAAGTACAGAGTATAGAATAGAAAAGTAATAGAAAGAGAAACAAGGGTGTATGTGTACTCAAATGAAACATGTAAAGTCATGGTCACACTGGCATACTCACGTCGTTACTGGAAGATAAAAAGTGAGCATGAGAAGGTCCCTTGTAACCCGCGTGGAATTTGTAGGTCCTGTTCTCTGGGTTACCGCAGATGTTTGTGGGTTTCTCCGCGTGTCTGAAAGATGGCAGTTGCTGCAGCTCCTCCATGGTGCTCTCCACGCCCAATCTCAAGGTGGTGCACATGTGCTTATTTTGAGCCTGTACCATTACATTGATATCCAAGTGAAGGAGCACCGCGGCCAGCAACAGCCTCATCATCAAGCTTTTGCCACACTGTCTCGGAGCGAGGCAGAGGGTGTAAGGGTTGGCGTAGTGAGAGAACTCTCTCTCCACGTGGTAGCAGTGACTCAGGGCAGGGTTGACGTGGTCATAGCTCTCCGAGCCCAGCGGGGCTAAGCCCAGTTTGTCCAGCAGAGCGTGCTTATACTTGAACAGAGCATCGCCAAACTGCTTCCTAGTGACACCCAACACCACACCCCTGAAGAGCTCTAGCTGAAAGGGTTCCATTCTCATGCCCTTGACTTGGAAGTATTCAAACACTCTGTAAATCAGCCGTTCGAATCGGCACATGACGGGGCCGGACGTGTCCTTGACAGACACACCGTGAAGCTGTAGCCTGCGCATCCTAGCCTTGGCACCCTCGAGTCCCAGCTCCTTTATCAGCGCGGCTTGGGCCACACGGTCCATTATCAGGCGATTGTACTCTGTCATTCTCTCGTTCTCCATCTGCTCCCTTTCTCTGTTGCTGTCATCCTTGGAGAGCCTGATTCTCACACAGTCGACAGCCACGCAAACAGACACGGACCTAGAGTTGTCAATGGGATCCCGCACCATGTCGCTGAGCAGCCACAAGCAGTCTTCCGAGTTCGTGGAGAGCGCTCGCTTGGGATATCGCAACCCTGTGGATGTGTTGCACCCAGAGATCAACTGGAGCTCCGGCGACGATGAGAGCATCATATTATGCCCCAGAGAATGCATCACAGACGGTTCCATGTGTCTCACGGACAAGGAGCGAGAGAGCCCGACCCAATCTACAGTAATGGAGTTTGTGTTACCGCTGAAGATTCACTTTAGATACTGTTGGCTTTACTCCGGGGTGCCATGCCATACCACCAAGCGCCTGGGAATTAGAACAGAGCAGTTAACCGACCGAGAATGGCGCCACGTAAACCGAACGCTGATGACACACGAGAACGCTGAGCTGTGCAGCCAGGTGTGTTCCGTCGAGAGAGCCGAACATCAGCACATGAAAGCCTTCTGGTTGACTGCGGATGGGCGACTGGTCTACGTGGACCGACTCTCTGAAGACATCAAGTTCCGCAACCTCAGGCAGCAAAACCTACGCGTGGCGCTGTCCTTGTGCATTAGCAACCCAGAGCTGTGCAGAAAAACGATGCAAGCGTCAGGCTCGGCTCATGCTAACCTGATTAGAATATGCGGCGAGGCAATGACTTTGAGCAAGGGTAAGTTCTACAACGTGTACGCCCGGTATCCTCTGCCCATCAACACACACGGCAAACAGGATGCCTCCTTCGAGGTGTATAATGTGCAAGAGAAGCACATTGATGCCAGGGAGATACGGAACGGTCAGGCGTTACTCATCGAGCTTCATCCTCTTTACACGGAATATTTCACCTTCCTCACGGACCCCTCTAGGGTCCCCAAGATCAAGGAGAGAGTGTGGCTTCTGGGTGCCCAGTGGTTGGTACAAGAGGATCTTGCGGAGTTGTGGTTTTCACTGGACCAGAAAGAAAACTGGTTTGCAAGAATCTTCACTGGATTGGCCTTATGTCTACATATGTCATGACACAGGAGTAAAAACAAAACAACAGCAGTTTTCAAATTGCCAATGTGCGCAGACGGGCAAACAGCCGTGCTCGGACAAACCACGACAGTAGGACATGTTTATCGTCACCGGTCCGCCTCCCTTACACAGAGAGGCATATAACATGCATGGTTCATGTCCACTGTGGCATTGGATATCACAGAGCACACAGGGTCTTTGGTCGAAAAGCCTTACATACGCTTTGGGGTTGCAACACAACTGACAACTATCATGGAGAAGTACCTGACAGGCGCCAAAATCGGCGAAGGTGCCTATGGAACCGTATATAAAGCCACGTGTCAAACAACTGGAAAAGAGTTTGCCATGAAATATCACATGCACGGTGTAGAGGATGCAACTGTGAGAGAGTTATCCTGTCTCACGGCACTACAGGGTCACCCTTATGTGATCCAGATCCACGAATGTGTCATACACAACGGAATGATTGCCATGATTATGTCCTATGCACCCTACACGTTGTCGAATGTGATTCACACTGGACACCTTCTCTGTTACGAGCAGGTCCGGCCACTAGAAATGATTCCGTTGAGTTTCGTGGCTCGTTTTTCAGTTCAAGTGGCTCAAGCACTGTCTTTCATGCATGGACTGAACCTGGTGCACCGGGACCTGACGCCATTCAACGTGCTGTTGACAGAAGATCTAACTGTACAAGTGGCTGATATGGGCCTCTCTAGACATTCCTGTAAATGGATGAGCACACTTGTGGTCACGGAGGCGTACAGGGCCCCTGAATTGTTTGTGAAAGGTGGCCTCTCAGAATACACCTGTGCCATAGACATGTGGAGCCTGGGGGTAATGATTGTCGACGCTATGGAAGGGCGAGTGACATTCTCGAAATCTGGTGTGTCCACGTACGAGATCATTGTAAAGACATTGTGTCCCAAAGACCACCCTGGTGTATCACTCACCCCTTGGGACCCTAAAACTGTAATGCCCAAGGTGATGGATTGTGCATTGGTCAAAAGAATCGTCTTCCAATTGCTGGCTTTTCGCGAGAACGAGAGACTTTTGGCTCACAAGCTGCTGAAGGACAGAGAATGGACTGAGGCTGCTCATATGACCAAAGAAGACGGAGACCTGGTCAGAAGCCGGCTTGATCGACAGCGGTTGCGAGTACGAAAAGACAAGCAATAACATGAACATGATTACTTTATTCACTACATGTGTACATGATTCACAATGTGTCAGTGTGTGTATTGAAAATAAACATGAAATCAAACTTGATTGTAATTATTGTCCCTGTAGAGTTGGCAGAATCAGCATGTGGTTCACAATCACATTGCCACAGGATAGTAGGTATACAAATCAGGATATAGCATAGAGTAGCTTGTGCTGTGAGCATGGACCTAGCAGAGCCCATAGGCTAGTTGAAAATACCACATGACAAACTGATATGATATAAGGTTTATTATTTGAAAAGTACAGATAGTAACAAATTGCACATCAAATTGCATTCAAGTCACAGACGTTGAGTGCACAAGTCTGCAGAGTGGGAAAGTGGAGTGGGGAAATACAAGATCCACTTGTCCACACAGTATGGGTTGCACAGCGAGTCTCAGGAGATGTTCACCCTAGCTCGGTCACCGGCTTACTGATAAGATTTTAGGTCTGGGTGGCTAGAGTGGGCGGAGCTACCTTAAGGCATCCAAACTGTGGCTTAGAATCCTAGCTGTGACTGAGTATCCCATATATATATCCCTGGATTGGGGATCTTTCCTGGATTGTAACAGAGACAAGAGAGAGCCGTCCTGTAGCCTGTTAGTTCACTACCATGGATGTCAAACTGCTGACACTGATGGCTGTGCTGGCCATGGCCACACATGTACCAACCTACAATGCAAAGCCCCTCAGTCTGGTAGAGCGGTGCTCTTGTCGTTCAATCCTCAACACGGTTCCTCAACGCTTTGTCAAAGAGCTCAAGTTCCTCCACACACCCAGCTGCCCCTTCCAAGTCATTGCCAAGCTAAAGAACAACAAGGAGGTTTGCATCAACCCGGAGATCAAGTGGCTGCAGCAGTATGTAAAGAACGGCATTGTCATCGCGAAAGCTAGAAGACGCAATGACAAGAAACTCTAAACAAAAAAGGGAAGACATGTATGTTAACAGAACCACTTATATATGCAATACAAACCATTGTGGCATCTCTCTACAATACCATACCTACCACACCTTTTAGTGTTTCTGATATTAACAATGCTCAACACAAGTGGTGCAACACATCCGATCACACATCCAAACTTAAACGCCTCAGCATGGAGAACCTCGAGCCCAGGGTCCAGAAGTTCCTTGATGATCACGGCTATACGAATGAGAGTTCCAAGTTTCTGGGGATGTCTTTCTGTTTATTTACCACACTACCAACGAATGCTCTACGCGCCATGGGTCTCACCGATGAATTCATACATGACCGTAAAAAACTGGCAGATAGTTTGACAGAAAAGTGTAATCGTGGCATACTGAGGCAACAAGGAGAGATGTTGCTACAAGATAAACACCGTGTGGAGCACCAGGGAGCTGTTGGTAATGTCAGGATGCGCTCCAAAAGTCCAGACTATGTGTATCACACTCCAGCAGCAACTGCTGAAACAATATATGCCACATATCAATCCAAGATCGGGGAGAATTGCCGCGGACACTCTGTCAGAGCTAAATATGTCCGGGACCAGAGTCACGAACCCCGGTGGGCTAAGCCATGTCAAAGCAAACTGCAGCTGGGCTCCGAGGGGAAAGGTGGAATGCTGCTTAGGTCTGATGTCAGTACAGATGAGAGCCTGATCAGGTCAAGAGCAGCCGGTGAGCAGCTTAATCACAACAGCAGTGTCTATGAGTATTAGACATCCCACCACAGAGCTTGTTCAGTCGTCCACACAGAGCCCTGCTCATTCAATCATCTGCTCATAGACATCCGAGCAAAGAGCTCTCTCATCGCACCACAGAGCTTGTTCATTCATCCGACCGGAGGTTTCTACTTGACTCAGCGGTGGGTCTCTTCACCAAAGGGTCTGGAGTTAGATAAAAGGGCGTCAAACCCTGACTGGAATAAGAACCTACTACAACATCTCTGATTGCACACGGGACTTGATACACCTAGCTAGCTAGCACCTAGCTCTTCCGGTAAAGACTCAGCCTTCAGCCGACGGTCTCTGGTGAGATTCAATTCAGCAGTTGTCACACAGCATTAGATTCCGCAAAGTGCAGCAGCATGGACCCGGCTCAGTCAGATTGCCCTTACACCAGGACTGCAACCACTGGGAACACTACTACTTGTACATATTCATGTGCCAAAGGACCTACATCTTCCGTGGTACTCAGTAGAATGATGTTATTGTACCAGACAGACCTCAGCGTTATAAAGGAAAGCGACGAATTGTACAATGATGATGCTGACACCAGGGACCAGGGACCCCTTGCCGAGGACTTGTCTGTTGATCGAGACACGGACATCGGGTGCAAAGGACCTGGTTACGAGGACCCCGTGCCTTCTTCCGACGAAGACACGGACACGGCCGAGTATGAGTCTTCTTCCGAGGAAGACACAGACACGGACGAGTCTTCTTCCGAGGGAGACACAGACACGGACGAATCCAGTGGTGGATGGTTCGTCAACTGCGATCAACGGCCTAAAGGAGTTGTGTTTGAAGAGGATATGTGTGATGATTGAATTTGTCAACTTTTTGCTGCTTCTTGTACGTTACTTTTGTGACTCAATGTGGTTTTGGCTTTGTCAACTCTGTGCTTATACATGACCCATTGTCTATTGCATGTGAAACCCCAACTGCCCCGTGATGTGTGTTTGTAAAAAAGGTATTCAATAAAAAATCACAAAAACAACAGAGACTCTATGTGGTGTACTTTTTAATCATCAGATCAAGTCGCAACAACACACAAACAATCACACACACACATACACACACACACACACATGCTAGTTACAGTAAACCTCACCGCCGAGTCTGATAGAGCTTTCTCGGCTGTGTATCTCGTCTCTCGTGTGACATAGAAGCAGGAATGCAGAGAGCATATCGTCTCTGGTGTACTCTCCGTTTACAGACTTCTTACCCCCTGTGGTCACTGTACTACCTTTAGCGGACTCAGTGATAGTGACCAGTGACAGTTCCTCTCTCAGTTTCCCGAGTAGAACTTTCCCTTGCTGTGCATGGGTCTTGTCCGTGAGCCTAGCCTCAGGCAATGCTATCACGTCGCGTGTCTCAAACACACTCGCTGTGATATCTGTGGCCAAATTGACTCCCCTTTGCGAGCGCCTGTACATGAACACTTCCTTATTGGAGCCCATCTTGTTACTTGAACCCGCACCCTGTGCCGTGCCCATGCTCGACTCGAGTATGCGAGTTTTATTCATGGCCTCAGATAGCACTGCCCATCCCAGGGACATGACAGCATCACAGTAATATAGTGTTTCCCTATTGATTGCCAACACCGTACTGAGAACCATAGCCAGTTTGGTCCTGGCGCCCACATGCTTCCCTAGCATGTACTTGTTGTTGATATGTGACCACTTGCTGTAGAACAGCACCTTGAACCCGGAGCGTGCTAGCGAGTGATCAACTAGATTTTTCACATCGACCAGGGCGTTGACGTAGGTGTTTTGTTCAAATACTATGACCACAGGGACTTCCTTCCACATGACTCTGGGCATGAGAAGCTTCAGCAGTCTGACATGAGAGCTGAGCAGAGCAGCATAGACTCGAGTAACATGATCCAAATCACGTATCTCCAGTTCTTCCAGGGCCATAACCTGTGGTGAGAAAGAAGGTATAACACAGATTGTTAGGGCCAGCAGGATTTTCTCTACAAACAAGAATTATCATCATCATCATCATCATCATCATCATCATCATCATCATCATCATCATGTTCTGTCCCACATGTCAGGCGGTTCGAGGGCAAGTTGATACGCTGATGAGAATACCATGGGAGTACCTGATATCGCAGTACGAGTTCATGATAGCGTTCACTACGTTCCATCGCAACATACTCTTCTACGCTAACATGGATCACGGCCAGCTCAGAAACCTTTACAGTCAGCTCGTGTCCTTCTCTCCTGCTAGGATACTCGTAATCGACACCTTGGTGTCCGTGTACAACAAACGAGGACTCGGCAAGAATGCATGTGATTCTCTCCATGTCCCCGGTGACTTGTCCAGGGTTATAACACTCGCACTCGGAAACCGTGTCCCAGAGCAGTTGGTGCACAGGTGTATCTCGAGCTGCAACTGGAAGGCGTACCGCGATATGGTGCTAGGGGTGTTCGCCTCGGCCGAGACCATTCGTAGCGGCGCCCTAAAGTACATGGCCATCATCAAGGAGAGCGTGCGAACAAGAGGATCTCTTCAAACCATTATTTCGTTAGCGGTAACAGGGTGGATGTTGACACTCTCGAACTCCAAGTGCACGTGCGGCATCTGGACCCAGGCCCTGGACCTGATCTCATGCTTTGTGCCCGACACGGAGACCACATTGACAATACAGGACGAGACTCGTATCAGCGCGTACATCTGCACCCTGTTAGACCTAAGACCGGTGGTTAACAACGGGCCGCAGCATAGCGAAAACTACAGACCTGTAAATTACGATTACATGTTTAGCGATCTTCTGGTCTCGGGCTTAGATTCACCCACGGGAGATTGTGACAACTCACCACTAGATTGCCACCTGCCAGCTCCACGGCACAGCACACTCCAGCACAGGACCTAGAGCCTCCTCCGAATGTCGGATCGAGACACAGGTAGGCTCTGACCACGGACGCCCGTCTCATAAAGTCCAGCGTGACGCTGTTGTTTGAGAGGAACTTGTTTATCACCGAGGGCTCAAAGGGAGTGGTGTTGTCGGTCTTGGTGTCAGTGGACGACATGCTGCTGCTTCCCGTAACTTCGTTCTCGAATCCCTTTGGCGTGACCATGTTCATCAGCTCCTTCAGATGGTTGTCTACGGATATGTGTTGAGGACAGTACACTCCGAGGCAGGCGCAAGTCAGGCCCGGCTCCCTCTCGTGACGCCTACATTTGAAGCTCTGTGAGACTACGTGGTAGGCTGGCTCACCGTTGTCCCCGCGGATGTCGGCAACTCTGTGCAGCCACGGGGTGTTGTTGACGTGACTAGTGATGTGCACTTGCTTGCGCCCTCTGAACGCGATGTTTGGCAACACAGCCAGTAGCACCTTGGCACCGACAAAACCCACTTCATCCACGAGAATAAGGTCGGCGCTCTGTCCTCTGCTAGCCTGTGAAGACACGAGATGTGGACATGGGAGCGGTGGGTTAAGATCACATTCATAATGACACTGGTTATTGCAAAAATTCACATTTGAGAGGAGCAGAGTTGGCTCCCAGAAGAAAGTGGATCGAGAGGCGATAGAGAAGAGGGAAATTAAAAGTGAATAACGAAAAGACAGAAACCGGGGGCGAGTCTCAGCAGACCCAGGCCAGCATGTACCATTCCCATACAGAGTTAATAGAGGATCCGCAATGGGTGAGCTACTGCGTCGAGATGGAATGCTCTTTCAGAGATCACATCGGGGGCTACATGTGTCCAACACACTGCAGCAGGCACGTGTGCTCGGCTTCCATTTGCTCTTTGATACAAGCCATGGCCACGCGAACCCAATATCAGGCACGCTCATCAGAGTCGCCATGCCCCGTTGCAGCCCTGCACATATTTCAGAAGCCGCATTTGGAGTTCAGAGGAACATACTACGTACCGGCTAAAGGGGACCCTGTCGAAATGGGCTATGGTGCAATGGAATATGAACCGGGTAGACGTCTCTGCGACACGGAATTTGACGTCAACGTTCTCATACTGAAAGCTAGCTTGCCTGCCATGATCGCACTGTTCTCAACAGCACTGACCGATGAATTTGCTTGCCAATACGAGATGATCGCCAAGAGTCAGGTGTTGAACACCTCGTTGAGAGACCCCCGTTTCTCGTGGCCGGCCAAGATATTCGAGCTGGCCGAGGCGATACAGTTCTGTGGCAAGCCTACGCTGCATTGCTCCAGAGAGATGTCCTCGGTTGTGAAGGACGCAGTGTTGAAGAGCGCCGTGGCTGTAGCAACGCTCTTCAACTCGCGTGATGACAAGATCACCAGGTTCATGAGGAAAGTGACATGCAAGTACAATGATATACACAGCAGGACAGCTGACTTCTACACCATGGTGATCATGCTGGCACTGTGTCTTTTCCCATATTTAAAACATCGCATACTCGGTGACCTATTTAACAACAGGACATTAGTGATTATGTGCTTTGACAAGGCTCGCACCAGACACAACCAGTGGTCTACGCTCTCCACGCATGTCCACCTGCACGCGAACAAGCCTGAGTTTGTAAAGCGGGTGCTAGCGAACATCGATCTCAGAAGCTCCTTGCCCACTGTGGTCACAGTCACCTTGGACAAGTACTTTTTGGACGCTAGCTACTCCGAGAACAAGATTGAGTCCATGTCTTACAGTCAGACTCCCAAAGACCACAGTGAGCAAACGAGGAAACCCCGGGAGGCTCGAAATCGACCCGAACCTCGCCCGGAGTCATCTTTTCACCAAACAAAGACCAGTGCGCCACTGACAAGGAAAAGGAAGAGACCTTGCTATGCGGGGTACTACGAAAGGCACGACGGGAGACTCGAGGAGAAAGTGATGTGTTTAGAGCACTCCTAGCCTCGACCAGGACCGCATAAACTTTGCTTCAATTGATTATGGTGCATTGGTGTTCAATTGTGATGTACAAATGGCTTACGTGTTGTTCTATGTGACTGTACAATAAAATATCACTCTCATGACAGATTGTTTCCTTGGTTGGTTTATTCATATGAGACACAAAACAAACTTAAGAAAGGAACTTGATTCATGTTTGGTCAGGGTACTTTATTCGGACACTTGCCTGCGTACATAGAAAAAGACAAAAAAAGGAACAACAATCAGGAACCATTGAGTCTCTGTACGATTGGTTTAAGGGGGTACAGACAATCCTTGCGGCTCTGGTCCTCTTCGCCTGGCTGTTTCCTCAGAGTTTTTGTTCTTCTTCTCTTGCATGCAGACAGGTCTCTTCCACCTGACTGTACCCTTAGCTCTACGCTGCTTCTGTGACAACGGCTTAGAACACTGGGAGCTCATGGTGTGTCGATTCTGCCTGCTCGCCACGTACTCGCTGAGTATTTTGTCAAACACGATAGCAGAGTATTTCGAGCGCTCAGAGCTGTGTCTTTCCATAGCCTCGCATTTCCACTGTAGATTCACCATGCCGGTTATGGGAGCGTTGCCGAACTGTACCAGCGCCTCGTAAGACTGCTCAGGTCTGGCTCTGATGACTCTATTGGCAAAGTCTCTCCTGAACGCTATCCCGCAGTGTAAGCAGTTCCATAATCTGTGAGAAGGGCACATACGCCGAGGCTGCTGGTCCTGTTGTGCGGACATCGGTTGCGGCTGAGAGCTCGGGTCCCGGGGACAGTTTGAAGCCCACGTGATCTTGGTCGAACACGTAGAGCCCATCGCAGGCCATGTCCTCGGGCGAGTCTCCCATTTGTACGTAGCCATGACTCAGCTGTCGAAGTGTGCAATATGCAGTGATGTGCGAGAATAACCATATGAGGCAAGCTATCTTTCTGTTATATGTGGTGGGCTGAACGGTCTTTTTCAACTGTAGCTCAACCCCCTTGGCCAAAGGTAAAGCAATCATGGACACTCTCTTGGAATCGCTTATACTCTTCACCAGACTCGATGCAATCTCTATAGGAAAGCCAGAAGCTATCAGGTGCTTGAATAAAACCACTCTCTCGGCCGTGAAGTTGTACCTAGGCGTGTATCTTCGCACTGGACCTATCATCGCCATGCACACGTACGAGAGCAGCTTGTCATTGGTACCTGTTGAGGCTGTCGACCTTAGCTTCAGTCTCAGTTCTTCGACTTTGAGCTGTGCCCGGAGCCTGTCACGGCTAAAGTCGGGGTACTGTTCCGATAGGACTTGGGCTCTCACGCGGCTCCTGTTCAATGAGCCATAAAATTGGTAGAGGCAACGCAACGGGTATGCGCTCAGATACCTGGGGGCCTCTAGCTCCTTGAGTGTGTGGCTGTGCGACTTGAGCTCGTGGAATATTTCTTTTCCCAACGTTTTCTGCTTGGTTATCTCATCCTGCCTCTTGAGCGACTCCAACTGCTCAAGAAACCGCATGGGTTTTAGACATTCAGCCGCATCGTCATTGACCTCGTCAGTCATGAACATGGTACCGCAGGGTCCGGCTCTCACCATTTCCCCGTTGTCGTCAACACGGAGAAAGCTCCTGTCCTCCGAGGCCGGACCTCTGTCTGTCCGTGTGCACAGGAACTGTTCGTGCCTCAGCGTGAAGTGGTAGCATGACATCTTTTGCCTCACGTCTTTCCATGTCTCGGCGGTTATGTCCGCTTCGAAGAAACACTCGGGACACTCCTTGGTGTCTATGGCCAGCTTCGGCACAATGGGGTACCGGAGCATGAGCGATATAAAGTCCTGTAGCAAATTCAAGGTATTCAGGGACTCTTCGTGAGAGCACGTGATGAACTCTCTGCTCAGTTTTGCGTATGCACCAGTGACTTCAGACAGTGTCAGCGGTTGATTGGGGTTTCTTACTATGATGTCTTGGTTCTCTACGCCTCGCACCGTGAGCCACACCGTGTATTCGTTTACACGTTTGTTACAAGGCTCTTTGGGTGTCAAGGCTGATCGCCTAGGCTCCTCAAAGCCGTCTACAAAGTTCCGCAGTTGCGGTTCAATCTCCCCGAGCAACCTCGCTCTGCATGCCAGCTCGTACACCTCGATCACTCGCAGCCTGTGGCCTTGGCCAGGCCCGCTCTCAGAGCCTCTAGCGCTCCCGGGGCTACAGCATCTGCAACCCCCGTCTTCCCCTGCCACTCCGCGAGACACACCATGACTCCTATCCATCTGGGGTCCGGTGAGCACGTGGGGTGTTTTATGTCACCTCTCTTGCATACAGAGGGCCAGAGGGTCGTTAGTTGAGCAAATGCAGATATGCCACTGTCACCGATAAACTTTTCAGGCGAGGCGTAGTGTGCAGCCAGCTGGCTATATCCCGTAAGCAATGAGCAGCAGGTCTCCCTTTCTATGTTGTGCGGCAACTCCCCAAATGTATACACCAGGGCACCTGCTCTCTTCCTGCGGCCGACAGTCACGACAATGCAGCGGCTGATCTCGCGAGCGAGTTTTACCATCTCCTCTCTCCCCTCGCGTACCACAATTGCAATCTTGGGACAGCTAGGATACACATTGGAGGTGAGTTTGTCGGCCAAGGCAAGCGTTCCCATGACCAGACGCAGAACCCTTTCACCTGCAGCGTCCGAGGAGCCGTGCACAAACACCGGTCTCAGTCCGCAGCCATAGACCAGCACTGTGCAAATGTCGTACATCAGCGAGAGGAATTTGTGAGGTTTGTAGTATTTGACTAGCTTGCCGGAGTCGTCCAATGACCCTTCAGTCCCGTAGTAGGCCGCGTTGTGCACGGGTTCGAAGAACACATGTCCTTCGGTCCTAGGGAGACTGGAGACTAGTTCAATCTCGAGACGTGAATTGAGTGAGATGAAACTCGAAAGCTCCTTCTCACGCCACTCGCAGGTCACAGTTGTGTGTTCTCCGGGCTGGCCTACACTGCCTCTTTCACCGCCACCTTCTCCTTCTTCGTCTTCACCTTCCGAGTACTCATCGAGGTCTGGCGACCTGGGCCTGTCGTTGTCGTCAGACCTCACAATGTCCGCAGCATTCTGTCTGATGAAAGACTCCTTGTAGTCAATCAGGTACCAAAATCTGTCTCTTCGAGGTATCAGTTTCCCATCGGAGCACCTCCGCCATGGCAGCTGCTCTCCGTACCACCTACCAGAGTCTCGAACTAGCACCTCGGCCAAGTCAGTGTTCCCAGACTCCCATCTGTACTTCAACTCAGACACCTTAGAGCAAAAGTTGCCCGGGTCCCCTTTTGACCACGGTAAGGCTCTCCTCCACGTTTCGGGACCTCGAATTCCCTCGGGTATACGTCGCAGCTTGCAAAACTCCCTCAGCGATCGGTCGCAGCGAACGTGCACCTGAGAGCAGTCGCCCTCGCAGACTTTTGTGCTGTCCGCGGGTGTGGCAACAAGAGCATGCATCCCTGGCTCCTCTTTCATGGTAGACACTTTTAAACTCCCCGGGTTTGAATGTAACACCAGATTGCCAGCTGACTTGACTCGAATGATCCCTTTGGACTTTGCGACCGCCAAAGACACAAGCTCCCGACAAGGATCTTTGCAAGAGACCAGATAGCTGGTGCTATTTGTTTTCAGAACATCTAATCCCTGGGGCAGAGTGTGGGTCCAAGATTCTGTCCCGAAGTCCGCTTCAGGTGTGAAGACGGTCACCGTCCGTGATCTGAAAGGTCCTGTGGCACCTGCGAACCAGGCCAGGGCCCGCTGCAGATAATTGTACACCCCGCGTCTTAGACATTTTATCTCCAGCTCTTCGTGCACCTCTCCCGAGAGCATTCTACATGCTAGGGCCACTGCAAACTCTGGAGCCGAGCACACCTCACGGTGGTACATCAGACCTTCGCCAACTGGCGACATGTGTATCTCTGCGTCGTCACACCGTGAGCCGTCGTCGTTACAGGGCAACGCGTACCATGCTCCGGGTTCGACTATCACAATTAGGTTGGCCATAGGCACCAGAGCTTCGCGTTCAAAAGCGTTCAGTCCTTTGTTCACCACCTTACAAAGGCCTCTGGTCCACACCTTTTCGTTAGGGCACGTCAGCACACGGGAGCACAAGGCCTCGAAACCTTTCCACTCTGTAGGGTCCCGGATCCGAGCCGTCCTAGAGTCGATCTCCATGCACGTGAGGCTCGCAGCGATCCTGTCGTGCGGTGGTTCACCTACACGACTGCATTGTCCAAAGGCGAATTTGGCAGGAGGCGCGGCACAAAGCCACTTTACAGTCTCGACAAGGCTAGAACCCCCGGGCCCTATCACAGTCAAGCTCTCTGACACGGGGTACTCCAGTTCCCAGTCTCGATCTTGATACCTGTCACCTGGGGCCTTCTTGAATGTCCACCTGGAGCCTGTCAGTTTGACCCAAGACCTCCCGTTCACATCGTACCCTTCTAAGGGATCCCGGCCTCCGCAGCGCATGAACATTTCGTCGATGACAGAGCTCTTGCTTTTACACTTGATGCGGTCCTGCGTCTCTATCGTATTGGGTCCCGGCCACTCCGGGTCCTCTTTCTTCAACACGTCCGTTCTGTAGGCCGAGCTGCTCTCAACGACCACTGCCACAGACTCCAGCTTCTGCACCAATGGCCCCTCGCCTCTGAGATAGAAGAGCGGGGACTCGGCTGCGAACGCCAAAGCATAGCCGTCTACCACTGTGGTCCCCGGGTAGCGCTTGACACCAGAAGACTTGCTCGCAAGCCGCATGAATGTCCACTCCCCGAGACTGGTGCTGACCTTAGACGGGAAATGCTCTAACTTGTCAAACTCAAACACGGGGCCGAGTGTCTTAGAATAAGCTCGCAACAGTAGCTCCTCTTCATCTCCGCTAGGCAGCAGCTCGCAACCTTCCCAGAATTCCGAGGGCTGTACGGGCTTTGGGTTGCAGCACCTCGAAAGCAGAGGCGCTAGCCTGTGATCTTGAGCGCACAAGAAGGCTCCGATAGTGTTCGTTCTCAGCCGCCGTGAGTGGAACAGGGCCTCGGTGCCCCTTGTCCACACCGATGCACCTCTGGGTCTAGTCAGGGTGATGAGCTTGTACTTGGGGAAGCAGTTGACCCTGCAACTTTCCGCCAAATGGCTGAGGAGAGCGAACACAGGACACATTTCGCCCTTGCCATGCAGGGTGAACTCGTAGTCGAGCATCACGTCTCCAACGTTCATGTCGGGGACACAGGGGTGAACTGACCTGTAGAAGCAAGTCAGGCAAGCGCTCACATCAAAGTTCCTCTTGGCGCCCTGTGTGACAGAGACCCTCGCACAGTGGCCCAGTAGCACAGCCTCATCCAAGCACGCCTCATACACAGAGCCGCATTCGCCAGGGGATCGGTCTGCCCTAATCATTGCATGGTGATTAGGAGAAGATTTAATCGTGAGGTTGAGATTGTATTCCGAGAGCGGGTAGGCGAGCATGTCTTCATCGCTCTCCTCGAGATCGGGTTCTGTTGCTATCTCTACAAAAGGGAAGTGTTCTCCGTCTCCTATGGTCGAGGGAGCTGCGAACGAGCCCGGTTGCCGCCTTTGTGACACAAGCCAAGATCTCTTGTAGAGAGGCTCAGTGCATCCGCGGCCTCCAATCTCGGGTTCGTCAATCTCAACGTCAAACGGGCACTGCAGCATCCTCCTGCGAGAGGTCCGAAAGAGCCGTAAGAGTTTCTGTTCTTCGTAGCCTCTTGCGGTCTCGCTACATATGGCCTGTTCTATCCTGGACATCTCTACAACCAAACCCCCAGTGTCAACGGCTCCCGGGTGGATTTTAGGCTTCGCCAACTTGGGAGAGTAATTTAGTTGAAAGAAGCAGTTGCTGCAATTGAGTAACGGCGTAGGCAGGCCCTCGGGGCCCCATTCACGACCGAGACACAGATCATCCGTGAGCAATGTTCCCCCGCCTAACCAGCAGGATTCAGGTAGGACGCCGTTCGTGTTTGGAATCCTCAACGTAGCTCTGCTACGTCCGTCCTTTGAGTGAAACAATCTGCATGCACGCAATATTTTCAAGTTAACCAGGCCCAGCGTCCGTAGACCGATCGTGAGCCATTTGAAACTCGACGGAGGACATCCTCCGCGCCCAAACAGGACCACGTGTCCCGTTCTTGCACTGAACCCGGGTACCGTGCCTACGACGCTTGCTATGTTTGCTACCACTCGCTCTTCCTCGTCTGTGTCATCCCCACAATCGCAATCAGAGCTGCCAGTGCCCTGCTGACTCTCTTCCGTTCCAGAATACTCGTTTACACCTTCACCGGTATCATCACTCTCCTCGTCGTCGCCACTCCTGACGTCCTCCCACTCATCGTCTTTACTCTCTCCCTGCCTGGTGTGCTCGCGTTTCTCTCCACTGGAAACCTCATTGCTCTCTTCGGCGGCTAAATCATCTTGGATTTGCAATATCTCCTCTTCTAGGTCCTGCCGCATCACCTCCTCTCCAAGCGACAGGTCCAAGGCCACGAGCCTTGAGTGCACTTTCGGGTTTGCGTGGATTATCTTTCTGAGTTCTGACAACGTTGAATGATGTTGTACCGTAAATGCAAATCGGCTCTTTTTTGACGCACCAAAAGACTCCGTGAGACACAGGTACGACAAAAGCACAACCAGAGCCTCTCGCACGCTCAGGTTTGACACAAACGACAGCTGGACAGGGCTACTAGCGCGCTCCTTTTCATAGACACCTAGCTGTTGGAATGCATCAAAGGCATACCAGACAGCTACACACCCATGGAAGCGTAACACCCTTGGCGCAACAATGGTCATGGTGCCCGGTAGCAGGCACACCGATTGATTGAAGAGGTGGCTGGTTGACCGAAACACTCTCGGTAGTACCCTGTGATACTTTGAGCTCCTGAGGACGCGCAGTGTGGGCACCTCTCCTGCGGAACATTCCTCGCCTGGCTGTCTGTGGTCGCCATCTCCATTGCAGGATATCATGACAGGAGGTACACCCGCGAGACCCCTTTCGACTGTGAACAAAGAGTGCCCGCACGGGAACCATTCCGTCACACACCCTCTCGGAGCTGAGATGTCACCGTCCCTCAGCCGAATTGCACCTCGGACTCGCCGTGTCATGCGAGCCCTGCTCTTCGGTACGATCACCACAGCGTCTCTCAATATGTGCCTCAATACGACCACGTTCTTGTTCTCCGCAAGAATAGAGAACCCCGATGGGAGTCTGGTAAGGTCTCTGAGACACACCAAGCCTTCACGGTCACAGCAGCTCAGCGGAGCGTTCGACTGTTCACACGCAACATGCTCAACCTGGTTGTCTGCGAGAACGTGGATGTCTCTCAGTGTTGAGTCTGGCTCCAGTGGGTCCAGCTCTCGCAGATCTAAGCCTGGCCCTCGATCGGGTAGAACACATTTCAGTGTAAACTGAATGCCCAACCTGGAGTCTCCCATCGCCAAAGCACAAAGCGTGCGGATGATCTCCTCTCGGCAGGCTTCGTCGAACATCAGACAGACATTGGTCTTCCATGAGGAGACCGATCTGTACAGAGATTGTCCGTCTGTTGTGTAGATGTAGCCTGCTTCGACCTTCAGGCCTCGAATGTCGCACTCCTTAACCGTATAGCATGTCTGCCAGTTTGGACGCAAGGTATTGTGAGACCCCGAGTGTCGGCAAATTACCAGTGAAGGCAATGCTGGCGCTCCTCCACCTTGCAGCCTAAAGGCCACATCAGAGAACACCGATAGGTTCTCCTCAAATGCTGAAAAGGCCTCATGCCCAAGTTTCCTAGGGAGACCTGGGTCTGTGAAATCCTCAATCTGTACCACACGACCTCTGCTGTCGACTGTTACAAATGTACCCACTCCAGTCCGTGCCTTGTACATGGTTTTGGAAAAAGTTAGAGGCGGCAAAGAAGTACACTTCTTCAGTTCCCCGTGGTACAACAACTGACACCTTGCAATGAATCGCGATAGCCACTTCGGATCCAACTGTGCAAATACATTGCTGCGACCACCAAATAGGTGTGACAGTTCATCATCAGTGAGCTGAAGCTTTCGCCATTTTAGGCAAATGTAAACGTAGAAGATGTACTTATCACATATGCGAACAAGAGATCTTGGGCTACATCTCTTTGATCCAGTAGCAACGAGAGCTCCCTGTCTCTGACGAAAGCTCCAATTCGAGGCCATGGTTGCTACTTCGCTCTGGAAGAGAGGGCTCAATGAGTTCGATGGCTCTCTCTTTTCATTGGGAGAGGCATTGACCCGCGCGGTTTCCGACATCTTCACAAAATACGACCGTGTCAAGGATCAGGCGAGCGCTCGGGTCACGGTTTCCCGAGAAAGAAGCATTGCAGAGTCAATGGAAGTCGGGCCTCTGGGCGACAGCGAGACAGACCTGCGATGCAATGACAACAGTATGAGTTCCGAGGACTCCTGTGATGAGGAGTTACCTAAAAACTCGCTTAGACACATACGTGTCGAAGGCAGCGACAGTGACGAGTGTATGTCAATATCTAATTTAAACCTGTACGATTGTCACCATGAAGAGAACGTTGACACTCCTGAGTCCCATCAGGCCCAGGCATGGAGATTTACAAAGTGTACCACCGCGGACCTCTTACTAGATAGAGAAAAGAGACCGGCAGGAGCACCGTTGGGGCACTCAACCAGCTCCAGGCGTCGATGTTTGCGATGCGAGGCATACGACGCTCACTGTAAGGCTGCGGCTGAGAACTACAGACGCGTCCTGAACAGCTACACCAAGACTGTTTCCGAGCTCATGGTAGGCTTCAAGAAGGTCCTAGAAAGGTACCCAGAGCTTAGGGCTGACTCGAACGACGGTCATATCCACTACATGGTGCAGGCTGCGTTGGGGCGCAACAGCCTTGTGCAGGATATGGTTCACCTGGCTGCAACAAGACAGATGCAAAAGGCACTCGAGCCCAGCCAAGAAGAGGCTACATTTGACCATGTCATAGTTTCGGTCCACGAAGCGCTAAACACGTGCTACACCGACGGTGAGGCGCTCAGGATGATCCTCGAACGCTACACCAATCTGTACATTCGCTACATAGAGGTGTGGAGAGAAATGTGTTCCAAGGTATCGAGGGACATCACAGTGATGGAGTTTATGACCCTGACTCAAGACAGGCCAGGTGTGAGCCACGGGGAGCCTTGGTCAGAGGCAAAAGCCTACATAGCTCGCATGATAGCCAAGGTGGGCACTATCACCCCTAGGGCCGTGGGAGAAGCGTGTGCCCGCGCTCTGAAAAAAATAGACTTCAACCTCTCATCGGCGCCTAGGGCTTTTGACAAACACAAAGGGGCCATCGAAGACGAGTTAGAGGACCTTCGCGGCTGCCTGGACAGGAGTTCACACAAGTGGAGTTGGGATTCACGCATGAACGACCTGTACTTTGACATTCGCAGCGACCTCATGGTACTCGAAGCCTTGACCGGCGTGGGAGAGCTCTCCGTGAAGACTCTGTTGCACGAAAGGTCTATGCTTGTCTCGCAAGTGAGGAAGTTGACCAGGAACCAGGGCTCTCTGGAGCTGCAGGTGGCTCAGACTCGAGTCAAGCTCAGAGACTGTGTAGCTCAGTACCGGCACGCAGAGAAGAACACACTGTAGCAGTGACCGCACTTGCATGGCTTACAACTGGTGTGGAGTGGTCGTATGAGTATGTACTAATCCCTTGCATTGCCGATGGTTTGACACAGCATGGATTCCGATTGCGATCACCTGGTGTACCAAAGCAACAACACGGTTGAGGAGAGGGGCGACAATGATGTCGACACCGGTTGTCCAGTCTGTGTAGACTATCAGGTTCAGGACAAGCCAATACGATGCACTGGAATTATACCCACGGTCTCGTTTCAAGGAGCGTGGAACTCCGGGCGCATGGTGCCTTACGTAGAGATTCTCCAAGAGCAGCCAGAGCTAACCGTGTTCCCAGAATCCGAGCCTATATTCTATGTAAAAGAAGGACTCATGGTAGCCCTACGAGCTGTAATATTTACGCAGGACGTGTCACCTAACGGCACATGGCTCGCCGACAGGGCCCAGTGTCTGAGATCGGTATCCAGGTTGAGACACGCGAGTCTGATGTGTTTACATCTACCAGGGCTAAACAGAGTAGTCCTTGAACAAAAAAACGACGATGGGCTATTGCATCTGACAAACAAGTGGCTCTTGGACAAACAGAACGTGAACCAATGCATAGAGTTATTCGGACCCTTTGTCTGTGACGCAATGCTCGCCCCAGTTCTCCATCAAACACTTCGTTCAGACTGGATCGAAGAACGCAAGGAACTCATGGAGACGAACAACGAGCTGAAGCTTGGCTGGGCTCAGGAGTTTTACGATTGGAAGTCTATTGCCAAGAACAGGACCTGTTCTATGGTGTTTGCCCACCACGGTACATGTCGAAGCCAAGCAAAGCGCACTGTACACGGTTGGACACTTGTAGCGGTGATACTGGACAAGATGAAATTGTGTGGTTACAGCCCTTGGTCTGCTGTGCATGCAGTGCGGTGCGCTGAGGTTGGCATTGTAAAACTTTCATGTTCTGATTGTAAGCATAGACTCTTGACATCCTGCGTGTTTCTCATGGAGTGTGCTGCAGTTGAGGCTTCTTGCCAGCGCGACTGGCTGGTGCGGAACGAAGCTGTGATTCAACTGTGCTGGCTCCTGTATCAAATCCACAAGCCTCCAGGTTCTGATATCCTTGAGTTGTTAGAAGCCTGGACGAGGTCAATCATGGCGCACTCAATCAAGTTCCAGGAGTGTCAGGCCACGGGAGCCTCGTTTGACTTGGAGGCTCTCATTGTCATGTTTTCCATCGATCACATTCCGTCCGTATCACCTACACCCGAATGCCCCGTACAGGTCGAGCGTGAAGCAGATCTCAAGCCAGAACCAGAGTTGATAAAGGTCCTTACTCAAAACGAAGGATTCCACCCTAAGCGCAGGGCTGTTGCGTACCCAATTACAAGCAAGAACGAGTTCAAGTTATTGAGCGCAGTGGATGTCCTGACCAATGTCCCACATGCGATGGAGGCCAGGGCTCAAGATGTGAACTTGATAACGCAAGCTCTTGTGTCATGCTTCCCCAGGGTTGCTGCTTCGGCTCTGGACAATCTCACGCTGAAGGCTCCTAACACACGCAAGTGCTCGGGTAGAATATGGCCCGTGTTTGTCAACTCCACCAGGATGTGTTACCAGCTGTTCAAAGCCCTAGCTCTCCCAGTTTCGCCCAGTCCCGTGTACACACTTGAGCTGCTGGCAAGAGCGTGGAGATGTGTGACGCACCATGTCTTGGAACGCTTCACACCAATGGGCACTGGAGGTCTTGTCAGAGTCAGTTACAAGCATTACACCCAGCACCTCCTGGGTCCCTTGAACACGTTAGCCAAAGTTGCTCTCATAAGCGAATCCGAAAGGCGTCTGATGATTGACGTGTTGAGCAAAGGAGTTCTGCCGTGCTTTGCGGGACAGGGTGATAGTGTGCCTGACCAACTCATGAGCTCCACGATAGCTTTGACGTTTGCAGCCTGTGGTCTACGTGTGGTTGGGGACCCCAGCGACAACAACAAAGACAGTGATGATCAGGAAGGTGCCCAGCGCACAGTTACCTCAGCCGGCCTGTTGTACTTTGCAGCATGGTACGTACTGGTCTACGCCGGAAACTTGCATGTACAGCCTGCGTTGAAGATGCGATTGTCCCAAACCGGTTCGGATGCTGACAAACACCTTTGCTCAGCTCTGCACCTTAGGTGTGCACCCAAGGCATTCAATAGCTACATAGTCCTGGACCACGGCATGTTTTTACAAGCTCTACGTATAGTCTTGGGAGACTTGATCGACTCGGGGACTGTGCTACGCATCGTTGAGCTGTACGTGCCCGAGCTTCTGGCTCAGCTGCCTTACACAGACAAACTGAACCAGAGCCCTGGCAACGTGAAGAGCGCGATAGAGAGTCGAGACATTTGGTTTGCAAAGGAGCACGGGCACGTATACCTCCAACATGGTGAACCACCCTTTAACTACCTTGGTAATCTTGCACATGGGCTACATAGCAGCATCAAGGGCACGTTGACCAGGTCCCACATCAGACCAATCGCCCAGGCGCTCCATGGACCTGGCGACGAGTTTGATCCGTGGTGTGACACGCTGCTGGTCACAGAGGATGAGCACGGTTATGAATTTGATAGCATTTTACATATGGCAGGCATAGATGAATCGGTTGAGACCTTCGAATGTGTAGATGGACAGAGAGAGACTGAGGAGCTTGAGGTTTGGCACTGTGCTTCTCCAATTGGTGAATCTGGAACAAACGAATGCAACAATGAGACTAGTGCACCACGGCAGGACACCAGTGCCGATGGTGAATGCAACAGACCCCAGGGGTCTCGGCGTATATGCACTGGGCTAGTGGTCGATGTAGACAAGTTGGGATTTTGGGAAGGTCACCTATTCCTTAGTAACAACAATGTGCAACCAGCATTAGACACAAACTGGGACACATCACCAAGCATCAAAAACCCTTGCATGGCTAACATTGCATCTACAGTGTACGGAAAGAACCCGGGTATCGCAGACGTGACAACATGTGCAAGCTCTCATGGTACCCTCATGGAGGCACTCTGGGTCCTCTTCATGTATTCAAAGACGAACCTTGTAGCTACATCAGCATCGACGGAAACAGCTGCTGCTACCGCTGCTATGGAACCCATGACCCCCGAAGCTCTGGCCGTTATGGTACATCTAGCAGTGAAGAGTTTCAACTTCAATGACTCTGTACTTGCTGTCTGCAATGACATACATGTTCTGTTCAAAGCAACATGCAACAGCGAAGACAAGTTTATACCTGTAACAGCAATCGTAGGAGGTTTGTTCAGAGTTAACCTGGAGCTCAATGTCAGTGGATACAGCTATTATATCTTCAACGAGCACTACACATCTTGGGCTCCCGGCTCCATCTGTTACAATAGGGGTCTCTGGCACGTAATAGCCCATGGTCTCAACTTACCCATACGTGCACCTAAGGAGATGACAGACACACACTGCTATCACAAGGGTGCATTACGCGCTTACGCGAGACTGAATAATCTGAAAGTTGTGAAAGTACCGTCTGATCACCACTGCGGTTTCCACACAGTAGCCGCATTATTGGGTGTAGACCATCGCGAGGTAGATCGCAAAACCTTGGTTGACACCACCGTCAAATACATTGAATTGAGTAGTCACGACAAGGGCATCGAGGCATACCTAAATGTTGAAGACATTGACAGTA
Source organism: Gymnocephalus cernua (assembly GCA_023631565.1). Classification (NCBI taxonomy): domain Eukaryota; kingdom Metazoa; phylum Chordata; class Actinopteri; order Perciformes; family Percidae; genus Gymnocephalus; species Gymnocephalus cernua. Next base: position 6,659,740 of record CM042448.1, on the reverse strand, counting down.
AAGGTCTGACTGTTCGTCTCATGCAGTATAAACGGTGGTTGTCCGTAGACGAAGTCTCGATGATGCTCAAGGCTCACGGCAAGTTCCCAGTAATGATCACAGAAAACTCATTTCCCATTTACAACCCAGATTGTAGTCATTTTCTTATCAAAAACCATCATTTTGAACCAGTAATGAGTGTCTGTCTGTGACATTGTGAGAATGTGTGCATATGTGATTGTTGTACAAATAAAAACAAAATGAGATAAATGAATCACCTTTATTGTTTATTTGGGTTAATCACAAGTAAATACTACAAAACACTGCTATTTCTAACCATGAAAGAGCATATACAAAAAGGTATGAGCCACTAGAGAAATTGAAAAGGAATTCACATATGCAATAAAATGACATTGTAGATAGAGAACACATTCTCATCCCCACATGAGCCAAAAAGAATCTTCACTTGCTTTGGGTAGAAATGTTACTGTTTCCACTCATGCACTGATTGATACTCTCAGTAGCTATTCGAGGTATCTTGGGTACAGATCCACAGGTTCGTTTCTGAGAACCGAAGCTGCCGGAGTTTGGCACTCTCTTTGCTCTCCAGACTTGAGGTTGGTGGCCTACCACCGTAGCCAAGACTGGAAGAGTTTCATCAAGAACGGGCTCCACGACAATGGCTCTGTTCCATTGGAAGAACTGGTTGTGTATTTGTAAGTTGAATGGCCCGTAGGGCTCGAGGATGAAGCTTTTGGTGTCCAGTGTGAGGTGAGTGTACCGGTCAGAGCCTAGTATGGTGTTCAGGTCACTCTTCTCTGAAAGCTGTTGCTCTGTGAATTGGCACAGGTTATATAAATTGTGGAGTGCTGCTGCTTCAGTGTCAGTCGCCCGAGCCGCGTATAAAGGGGCCATCACATGACATGGCAAACACCTAAGTAGACCAAGCTGGTCCAGTGTCCTGAGTATGGCACCCGATCCACTCCTGGGGGAATCAACACTGTCCCACATATGCATCGTGTCAACCAGGCACCCAATAAAGTCAACTCTGAATCCAGTATTCCATCTCCAAATCCTTGCCGGTTGTAGCCACTTCATAGTGAACCGAAGAACCCTGAGCGCTACAATCTGTGCTCGTAGGAGGCACTGTAAGACATTGTAGGCTAGGGTGACTCTCTCATGATCTTCCAATTTCATTTTGTGCAAGCAGCTCAGGTTCCAGTGTCCTACAGCCTCGCCAACAAAAACACTTACACCAGACCTGTCAAACGGGTGTTCCATAAGGTGCAAAGCAAACGTCCTAGGTATGAATGGGTGCACTTGGAGAGAGGTGTGCATGTCTAAGATGTCTTCTATAATCTTGACACCCTCATAGAAAATCCTGTGCACCAACAACCCAGATACATTTGTCATGGTGTTGACCAAGCCCAGACCCTTTGGGTTTCCAACTCTGCCCATGAGGAGCTTGAGTGTGTCACTCCTTTTCGAAACCGGTATCTTGTCAGTTATCAACTCCACATGTTTGAAGCCATCAGTGGGAGGCTTTGCCAGATTCACCGTGTGATATATTTCACCAGAGGACTGTTGGTAGCTCAGTGTTTTGCAGGGGACCTTTCGGTTGTGGCCAAAGTTCTCTGGGTAGCATAGGTCACCTGGTATGACCTTGCCATTGACGCTGTTTTCAATCCCAATGTGCCATGCACCCTTCCTGCAATCTACCATTGGTAGCACAATACATAGGTTATGTGGTCTCTCCCATGCTTTGTCTAGTGGCCTGGTCAAGTCTGTACACGGATTGGTTACGGGTCTGGTATCTTCAGGGCTACTGATAAGTATAGTACTACCATTATTGTGGACAATATTGTCACATATGTCATACACAATAACGCTGTAGGGTTGATAGCCACTTTCCTTCAGTTCTGTGGTAGTTAAACCTCTCGTTCTCCAATTGCGTTTCCGTCTGAGTGAGGTCTCGAGCATCTCCAAGGGTTCAAGAGTCACTCCCTCATTTTCATGCACGAGTCCTACCATCGCTACAGGTCCCATCGCAGGACCTGTCAATGTCACTACACCCTGTGCCAAATCGAGGTTTGATAGCTGTTGGCCAGACAGGTGTAATTGTAGAATGTCTGGGTCAGTTACTTTGACAATCTGGTTGACTGTCAGAGGAACCAGAGGCTGGGCTGGGGGCTGCTGTCCACTGTGATCGGTTACATAGTCTGTGGATTCCACTATGCATCGTTGGAGATGCTCATGATCATTGTACTGCTCCTTAAACAGGTCAAACAGCGTAGTGAACTCTGAGCAATTGTACATTGAATCGTTTTGGGTGTTTGCAAAACACAATGCATCAGTCTGCATTCTGGAGGTGTTTAAACCCTGAGAGGTTTCTGTGTTACTGAGGTACACACCTATATCTTCCAAGTTCCCCAGTGTTGCAAACGACGATATCTGAGGCTCAATATCACTACCCAAGTGGAGCTGGCTGCCAGTACTGGTGCGTGATTCAGGGTGACACCCTGAGACCAATCGAGGGTGGCTCTCTGACACTGATCGAGGGTGGCCCTTTGACACTGTAGAGATACCTAAAGAGGATTCCCCGAGGTCTCTGACTTGTCCACATCGCTTGTGCATGTTTTTGACAACAATCTCAGGTGAAACCGTGCACTGTGTGGTGACTGTCAGAGTGCTCATCAGTCGTTGGTGGACCTCAGGGTTAGCCATAGTGAATCCCTCACTGTTACGAAACACGGATGCTTCACATTCCTTCAGAAACTCTATAATGCTGACACTTGAGGGTTGATTGAATCCCAAATCTAAAAGCTTACCCTCAAGAGCTTTGTGTGATCTTGAATCCTCGCCCAACCACACGTCATCCACGTCAACCTCTCTTGTGTCCCTATATCCAGCAGTATCTGGTCTCAGTGCTGCCCATTTATCGTGGCTAACTAGCCCGGTCCTGCAAAATGTCCAAGTGTCTAGCAAGACCTTGCCTTGCGGATTTAGACTCTCTGATGACCCAGCTGTTGGGTAAGGTCCCTCATATTTCCACCAGTCCTCAAGCTTCTCTGTTTTCTCAGGGACATTGACACTCACCTCGTGTGAGTGCAATATGTACAATGCCAGAGTAGCGCACGCTTTGCGGAAATGTGTTTCATCCTGCTCATCATTAGAAGCCCTGTATATCCTGGATAATGAGATGAATGGTAACAGAGACAACACGTCTCCAGTCTCACAATGTACAAAGAACGCTGCGGCGAGGGTTTGCTTTGCATAAAACTGTCTGGGAGGTCTTTTGTTTGCCAGGCACATGTCTCTGAGAGAGCCCATTACACCCAGGAGGACCTTGTTGACGACAGAAGATAGCTGCTCCCGGTTCACGGACTTTACTTGCACGCTTGCCATCCAACTGTCCAAAGTTTGCCATTGACAATCTAGAGTGGTTACCACATGCATCATCACAACTTTCTCCTCATTCACATTGTTCATGGCCTCAAACACCAGACAATCAAGCCTGGGAGCCAGCACTTGGCTGCAGGCCATGTGTTGCCAATCCTTCCTGAATGTGGCTTGTCTGTCTTTGTAAGCCTTTACAGCTGATTGTAAAACATCTTCCAGGTGTCTCTGGGGGAGCATCACCCTCAATTTGAATGTAGACACGTGTCTCCTGGGCAGTGTGGTTATCTTTGTTGTCACATTTACATCGGCAGAGCATGTAGCAGTGGGACTTAATTCGTGACATAGACACTGTTCCCTCAGGAATTTGAACAGTGGTTCAGGTTTTCTGCCAGTGAAAATGTCACTCCTTATGTTCCATTTGTTATTATTGGTTTGCAACTCAAGATACCAAGGTATGGACACCATCAGTGTCCTGGAACTTCGTTTCTCTTGTATTCTCCACCATAGCTTTAGAAACCTGTCTGGAGTGTCTCCTTGGTCAAATCCACTGTCGTTCATTTGAAGTTGTCCAAACACGTACCTGGCGATACTGCTTCTGGCATCTGCAGTCCTGTGAAACACGTACCGTTTGTTCTGTGCAAGTTCCACAAACAGCATCACAAAGTAAGGTGTGTGAATAACAGCCAAGTGCTCCAAGCGCCTCCAGACACTCATCAGAGTCATCCTCCGGGCAGTGGTCTCAGCTCTAAAACTACCACCACTCACTGTCATTGTTATGTTCCAGCACAGTATACAAGACCTACTGTGGTCATCGAAGAAGGTATTGAGACTCACGGGACCACACATTAGCTTCTCGGGGTGGTAGTAGAAGTCTCTGTCTGAGCCTGGGGCCTGTTTGTTGTTCTGGTACATGTACAAGTATCGTATGATTTCATCTGTGGAGGTAAATGTTCTATCCAAACCACAACCTTCGAGGGCCCCATGGTAGACAGCTGCCGCGATGGTCTTCCACTTCACCACTTCATCCTGGGGCTCCATTGTACACTATACACAAAAACATATGTGAGATAGCAATTAGTGATCAAAACAATTACTTTGCAACCATAAGACTGACCACAGCAAAGTCTAAAAACTCTCAGCTAACGTGTGGACCATAGATCTGTACAAATCATCTGAAGCGTAAAATTTGGCTTATTGTACCGTCAAAGTCTGAATATTTGCAGTGATGCATCAGTGTCCCTGACAGTGTGACATATCATCATCCTATACTTCATGTCTCTGGCGTGATAGTACAGCGTATGCTGCACAGCAATTGCCAGGCAACTACTTCCGTCTTGCATGAGAACCCATTCCGACAAGGATGCCTTGAGCTCAGCAGTGAAAGCCGTTGCACGCCCGTGCCTGACCCCACAGCTGAATGGTGTAGGTTGGTAGCATCCCAAACTGGGTAAGGAATACCAGACAATAAACGCAGATGAGTCCGGACACGGGGAGCCCATTCTACTCCCATTTACTGGCACCCGGCCAATTGTGCTTGTGGCCAGATCTACATCTCCCGTAAAGGATGTGTGTATGAAGAAAGATTCAGTCCTTATCGGAGGATCGGGTAGATCCAAGTGGAACTTGTCCATGTCCATCAGGATGTACCTAACTCCGTGTAGTTCATTTCTGTGGTCTACCATCTGCACCTCGTTTGGTAGATCGCTAACATGGCCGAAGAGCCACGCTAAAACAGTACACTCAATGTCCTGAACATTCTTGCTGTGGTTTGACCAGATGACCGCTTGCAGTCCCCGTAGTTTCGGGATTGCGCTGATGCAAGCAGTCTTAGTGTTGAATCCCTTCCATCGTAAATCGATGACACACATCCGCTCTGTCCGAACTGCTACCTCGTGATACTCACACGCGATTGGCATTGTGCAGGACGTGATGAGCCCCAAGGCTTTTGCCTCTCCAAACATTCTGTTCCCGTACTCCGGTGGGGACACAGTGAGATTCCGGTTTATCACATACATGGCACTTACATTCTCACAACCAGGGAACATATCTATGGTAATGTCACTGGGTAGCCCTTCACCTCTGCAGAACTGCTTCGGGTTACAATCAAAGTTGAACTGTTCCACAACCATCAGGGGCCTCTCAACCGTGCAACCAAAGTGACATGGACGCATCCTGTACACATACAAACCCGGAGGGAGACTTTGTGACTTGTGGATCTGATAGACGATCACAGCGCCACAGCACTTGGGGTATTTGAGGCTTCGATTCTGCAACAGCCACTTGTAGGCAATAACCACATTGTCCATTTCGTATGCCCAAAGGGTCCTGCTAGATCCAAATGCCCTTTTCTTCCCACGAACCCCCCCGCCCCGTGAGACATGGGTGTTCCCTGTGGGATTAGGTACAAAAGGGGTAAGGTTCTGTCCTTCCAAGCTTTCCTTCCGAGAGTTTGAACAAGAAACCGACTCACATAAGCACAGGGTATTCTTCAATGCGTGCTGACGCAGTGTCCTCACTGTGTGTCCGAAGTTGTATCTGTGAGTTGGGCAAGGCTCCACTAGCTCTTCCCTAAGGTCACTCAACTTGAATCCCTCTGCTCCGGGAATGTATACTGTGTCTTCTATCACAGGAATAGGGTCGAGAGTTAACGCCTTGAACAGCGGGCAGCACAAAACTCCAGGTTCCATTGATGACAACCCTGCTTTCAGTGGCATAGTTCCCGAGCGCCTGCTGAGAGACTGTGAGAGGAAACGTGAAGAAACACCAGCGGGAGCGGTCCGGAAAGCAACAAATCTTTACAGGAGAGTGTCCACAGTTACTTACAGAAACACTGGGGCTGCGACCAACAGTCGTCTCAATTTGTCCAGTGCAAAGTGTTTTGTGTGCCTGGTCACCTTGGTTAAAACCAGCAAAGATAAGCAGAGGGCGGGGATTAAACTCCGTTGTCAGTGTAACGTTAGAGTGTGTTCCACTTGCTTCAAAAACAACCCGGACTGGCACTTGAGCGAGCCTCACTTCACAAAGTGCCAAACTCTGTCGGGGTTTATTTGCACAGTCTGTTCCTGCTTCGAAGGCACAAAGGAGAAACTCTGCTGTATCTGGACTTGCACTACATGCGCCTCTGAAAGGCGACACCAGGGTTCTCAATGTCTGAAGTGTTCAAAGTGCTTGAATCCGTGTTTCAGACGTGCGACCCGTACCCTGTATAGGTTAGACGATGATGATCTGTATAGGAACACAGATACCAATACCTCCCTTGTGTGTGCAGAGGAAACAATTGCCTGTTATAGGGATGCCATGAGATCACGGGTCTTCGACAAGGTGTCACAGATTAGACACTTGTCACCATCAGACATCAGGACACTGTTCCCTGAGTGCTATGCCCCGCAAGTGTGCATGTGTACTTCCAATTGCCCCAGAAACCCTATGTGTGCGAGCTGTACCCCCATGTTGATTGTGTTGCAGCTATTGGCCAAGAATCCGAGTCCTCTGCTAGCTTCCTTTGCAGAACGTGCTATACCAGGCAGGGCACTAGCTCGCAACGTGTATGACAGATCACTGCTGAGTGACATGCTCAATGATCAAGATCTACCCTTGTGTGCCAATGGGAAGTCTTGTAAGGGTATGCTCATTAATACTCTGCACAATCCCAAGCCGCTACCCTCGCTGCTCTCACCCGAGTCATACAATTGCTTCGTGTTGAGCAGAACCAAAACTGGTCAGGTGCCGCATATGGACCCATGTGGATGTATACTCTGTCTCTTGTTCAACCAATCCGCTGCCATTGCACAGATGTACAGCTCTGAGAGTCTGCGTCTCGAGGCGCATCCTACTGGGCCTGTCTATTATTTCAATGTCAAACTCTCTCCAGATCTTGGCGTGCCAGAGGTGTGCATGGATGAGTACCAAGGCAACGTTATCGACTTCCAAGGCTCAGTGGGTAGCTACAAGCCCACTTACTACTACAACTGGACAGACATGTTTAAGGTGCTACACAGGAACAAAACAGGGAATATTACGATCTTGCCTTTAAAATGATACCAGCGAGCTGTGAGCCTGTCTGGGGACCCGGTGATTCTCTTGCAGTAGAACGAGACAATAGGGTGTCTGCAGGTTGTAGTGTAGAAGCAAGGCTGGTTGTGTCTGCTGCTCCTTCACCTGAAGGCAAATACATACAATTGGTGTTAATCTTTTAATAAAGATACATGATGGAAATAATCTGTCTCTCTTGTTTATCTGTTCAGATTCATCACTAATCGTGTGAGTCATAATACAATAGTAAATCAAATGCATCTAAATCATAATTTTTAACAGGATCAGTGGTGTTTAATATTGAAACAGAAAGGGTCTATCTATGGTGCTGAAAGAGAGTATTATTACTAGAAAAGAGTGAGGCTGTCCATGGTGCTGAAACAGAGAATTATTACAAAAACAGACAAAGGCTCTCCATGGTGCTGAAAGAGAGTAGTTTTACTAGAAAAGAGCGAGGCTGTCCATGGTGCTGAAACAATGTATTATTATGAGAAACGTGTGAGGCTGTCCATGGTGCTTAAACAAAGCATCATTACCAGAAAAGAGTGAGGCTGTCCATGGTCCTGAATAGAATTATTACAAAAACAGACATAGGCTCTCCATGGTGCTGAAAGAGAGTAGTTTTACTAGAAAAGAGTGAGGCTGTCCATGGTTCTGAAACAGAGTAGTTTTACTAGAAAAGAGTGAGGCTGTCCATGGTGCTGAAACTGAATTATTACAAAAACAGTCATATGCTCTCCATGGTGCTGAAACAGAGTAGTTTTACTAGAAACGTGAGGCTGTCCATGGTGCTGAAAGTGAGTGTTTTTCTAAAACAGAAGGAGGCTGTCCATGGTGCTGAAACAGAGTATTATTACTAGGAACGAGTGAGGCTGTCCATGGTGCTGAAACAGAATTATTACAAAAACAGACATAGGCTCTCCATGGTGCTGAAAGAGAGTAGTTTTACTAGAAAAGAGTGAGGCTGTCCATGGTTCTGAAACAGAGTAGTTTTACTAGAAAAGAGTGAGGCTGTCCATGGTGTTGAAACAGTGAATTGTTACTAAAAAAGAGTGATGCTGTCCATGGTGCTGAAACAGAGAATTATTACTAGAAAAAGGTGACGCTGTCCATGGTGCTGAAACAGAGTAGTATTACTAGAAACGAGTCAGGCTGTCCATGGTGCTAAAACAGAGAATCATTACACAAACAGACATAGGCTCTCCATGGTGCTGAAACAGTATTATTACTAGAAAAGAGTGAGGCTGTCCATGGTGCTGAAATAGAATTATTACAAAAACTGTCATAGGCTCTCCATGGTGCTGAAACAGAGTATTATTACTATAAACGAGTGAGGCTGTCCATGGTGCTGAAACAGAGAATTATTACAAAAACAGACATAGGCTCTCCATGGCGCTGAAAGTGAGTGTCATTTCTGAAACAGTCAGGCTGTCCATTGTGCTGAAACAGAATCATTACAAAAACAGACATAGGCTAGCCATGGTGCTGAAACAGTATTATTACTAGAAAAGAGTGAGGCTGTCCATGGTGCTGAAACATAATTATTACTAGAAAAGAGTGAGGCTGTCCATGGTGCTGAAATAGATTTATTACAAAAACAGTCAAAGGCTCTCCATGGTGCTAAAACAGAGTAGTTTTAATAGAAAAGAGTGAGGCTGTCCATGGTGCTGAAGAGAATTATTACAAAAACAGTCATATGCTCTCCATGGTGCTGAAACAGAGTATTATTACTAGGAACGAGTGAGGCTGTCCATGGTGCTGAAACAGAATTATTACAAAAACAGACATAGGCTCTCCATGGTGCTGAAATAGACTAGTTTTACTAGAAAAGAGTGAGGCTGTCCATGGTTCTGAAACAGAGTAGTTTTACTAGAAAAGAGTGAGGCTGTCCATTGTGTTGAAACAGTGAATTGTTACCAAAAAAGAGTGATGCTGTTCATGGTGCTGAAAGTGAGGGTTTTTTTCTAAAACAGAAGGAGGCTGTCCATGGTGCTGAAACAGAGTATTATTACTAGGAACGAGTGAGGCTGTCCATGGTGCTGAAACAGAATTATTACAAAAACAGACATAGGCTCTCCATGGTGCTGAAATAGACTAGTTTTACTAGAAAAGAGTGAGGCTGTCCATGGTTCTGAAACAGAGTAGTTTTACTAGAAAAGAGTGAGGCTGTCCATTGTGTTGAAACAGTGAATTGTTACCAAAAAAGAGTGATGCTGTTCATGGTGCTGAAAGTGAGGGTTTTTTTCTAAAACAGAAGGAGGCTGTCCATGGTGCTGAAACAGAGTATTATTACTACGAACGAGTGAGGCTGTCCATGGTGCTGAAACAGAATTATTACAAAAACAGACATAGGCTCTCCATGGTGCTGAAAGTGAGTGTCATTTCTGAAACAGTCAGGCTGTCCATGGTGCTGAAACAGAGAATCATTACAAAAACAGACATAGGCTCTCCATGGTGCTGAAACAGTATTATTACTAGAAAAGAGTGCGGCTGTCCATGGTGCTGAAACAGAATTATTACAAAAACAGTCATATGCTCTCCATGGTGCTGAAACAGAGTATTATTACTAGGAACGAGTGAGGCTGTCCATGGTGCTGAAACAGAATTATTACAAAAACAGACATAGGCTCTCCATGGTGCTGAAATAGACTAGTTTTACTAGAAAAGAGTGAGGCTGTCCATGGTTCTGAAACAGAGTAGTTTTACTAGAAAAGAGTGAGGCTGTCCATGGTGTTGAAACAGTGAATTGTTACCAAAAAAGAGTGATGCTGTCCATGGTGCTGAAAGTGAGGGTTTTTTTCTAAAACAGAAGGAGGCTGTCCATGGTGCTGAAACAGAGTATTATTACTACGAACGAGTGAGGCTGTCCATGGTGCTGAAACAGAATTATTACAAAAACAGACATAGGCTCTCCATGGTGCTGAAAGTGAGTGTCATTTCTGAAACAGTCAGGCTGTCCATGGTGCTGAAACAGAGAATCATTACAAAAACAGACATAGGCTCTCCATGGTGCTGAAACAGTATTATTACTAGAAAAGAGTGCGGCTGTCCATGGTGCTGAAACAGAATTATTACAAAAACAGTCATATGCTCTCCATGGTGCTGAAACAGAGTATTATTACTAGGAACGAGTGAGGCTGTCCATGGTTCTGAAACAGAGTAGTTTTACTAGAAAAGAGTGAGGCTGTCCATGGTGTTGAAACAGTGAATTGTTACCAAAAAAGAGTGATGCTGTCCATGGTGCTGAAAGTGAGGGTTTTTTTCTAAAACAGAAGGAGGCTGTCCATGGTGCTGAAACAGAGTATTATTACTACGAACGAGTGAGGCTGTCCATGGTGCTGAAACAGAATTATTACAAAAACAGACATAGGCTCTCCATGGTGCTGAAAGTGAGTGTCATTTCTGAAACAGTCAGGCTGTCCATGGTGCTGAAACAGAGAATCATTACAAAAACAGACATAGGCTCTCCATGGTGCTGAAACAGTATTATTACTAGAAAAGAGTGCGGCTGTCCATGGTGCTGAAACAGAATTATTACAAAAAGAGTGATGCTGTCCATGGTGCTGAAAGTGAGTGTTTTTTTTCTAAAACAGGAGGCTGTCCATGGTGCTGAAACAGAGTATTATTACTACGAACGAGTGAGGCTGTCCATGGTGCTGAAACAGAATTATTACAAAAACAGACATAGGCTCTCCATGGTGCTGAAAGTGAGTGTCATTTCTGAAACAGTCAGGCTGTCCATGGTGCTGAAACAGAGAATCATTACAAAAACAGACATAGGCTCTCCATGGTGCTGAAACAGTATTATTACTAGAAAAGAGTGCGGCTGTCCATGGTGCTGAAACAGAATTATTACAAAAAGAGTGATGCTGTCCATGGTGCTGAAAGTGAGTGTTTTTTTTCTAAAACAGGAGGCTGTCCATGGTGCTGAAACAGAGTATTATTACTACGAACGAGTGAGGCTGTCCATGGTGCTGAAACAGAATTATTACAAAAACAGACATAGGCTCTCCATGGTGCTGAAAGTGAGTGTCATTTCTGAAACAGTCAGGCTGTCCATGGTGCTGAAACAGAGAATCATTACAAAAACAGACATAGGCTCTCCATGGTGCTGAAACAGTATTATTACTAGAAAAGAGTGCGGCTGTCCATGGTGCTGAAACAGAATTATTACAAAAAGAGTGATGCTGTCCATGGTGCTGAAAGTGAGTGTTTTTTTTCTAAAACAGTCATATGCTCTCCATGGTGCTGAAACAGAGTATTATTACTACGAACGAGTGAGGCTGTCCATGGTGCTGAAACAGAATTATTACAAAAACAGACATAGGCTCTCCATGGTGCTGAAAGTGAGTGTCATTTCTGAAACAGTCAGGCTGTCCATGGTGCTGAAACAGAGAATCATTACAAAAACAGACATAGGCTCTCCATGGTGCTGAAACAGTATTATTACTAGAAAAGAGTGCGGCTGTCCATGGTGCTGAAACAGAATTATTACAAAAACAGTCATATGCTCTCCATGGTGCTGAAACAGAGTATTATTACTAGGAACGAGTGAGGCTGTCCATGGTGCTGAAACAGAATTATTACAAAAACAGACATAGGCTCTCCATGGTGCTGAAATAGACTAGTTTTACTAGAAAAGAGTGAGGCTGTCCATGGTTCTGAAACAGAGTAGTTTTACTAGAAAAGAGTGAGGCTGTCCATGGTGTTGAAACAGTGAATTGTTACCAAAAAAGAGTGATGCTGTCCATGGTGCTGAAAGTGAGGGTTTTTTTCTAAAACAGAAGGAGGCTGTCCATGGTGCTGAAACAGAGTATTATTACTACGAACGAGTGAGGCTGTCCATGGTGCTGAAACAGAATTATTACAAAAACAGACATAGGCTCTCCATGGTGCTGAAAGGGAGTGTCATTTCTGAAACAGTCAGGCTGTCCATGGTGCTGAAACAGAGAATCATTACAAAAACAGACATAGGCTCTCCATGGTGCTGAAACAGTATTATTACTAGAAAAGAGTGCGGCTGTCCATGGTGCTGAAACAGAATTATTACAAAAACAGTCATATGCTCTCCATGGTGCTGAAACAGAGTAGTTTTACTAGAAACGTGAGGCTGTCCATGGTTCTGAAACAGAGTAGTTTTACTAGAAAGTGAGGCTATCCATGGTGCTGAAAGTGAGTGTTTTTTCTAAAACAGAAGGAGGATGTCCATGGTGCTGAAACAGAGTATTATTACTAGGAACGAGTGAGGCTGTCCATGGTGCTGAAACAGAATTATTACAAAAACAGACATAGGCTCTCCATGGTGCTGAAATAGACTAGTTTTACTAGAAAAGAGTGAGGCTGTCCATGGTGCTGAAACAGAGAATTATTACAACAACAGTCATAGGCTCTCCATGGTGCTGAAACAGAGTAGTTTTACTAGAAGTAACATTTCACATAATTGGGAGTTACAAAACTCTACTGAGCAGATTAAATGTAAAATTGCTTTTGATTAGTCTTATACCATAAACCCAGGACAAAAAGACACTTGCAGAAAAGTTAAAAGACTGAAATATATTCTGTTTTCAGCGTGTGCTTAACAGTCAGTGTGTTAACGTTTGAACATCTGATTATCTGATTAACTAAGTGATGAGTTACATTTCCGCTTTGTGTCCACTAGATGTAGCCAGCAACACGCACACATACACACACACACACACACACACACACACACGCACGCACGCAAAGCAAAGCAAAGTAAAACAAAGCAAATTAGGCTAATCTTGGCAGAGCTAAGCTATTACAACAAAACCATTGAGATGCACATCTGCTTGTGTCCTCTAGATGTAGCCAAAAGTCCACCGTTTTTTTTCATCTAAGTAATGACATGCACATATGCTTTGTGGACTCTAGATGTAGCCAAAAACCTGCCTGATGAGATAAAGATAGGAGAAACGGCACAGACACAGACACTGCCACATACATACGCACACACCCACAAACACACACTCACACACACACACATATATATATATATATATATATATATATATATATATATATATATTTATTTATGTGTGTGTCTATAAATATATATATTCACATATAACCATGTAACCATGGTTACATGTGTGAGGCAGAGAAAGGCTAGATGAGCTGTAGTTGTGCTATCAGTCCACTAGATGGAGAACTTTACCCCTGTAAGGCCAGTGTGTGTTTGTGTAAAAAGTGCAGAAAATGGAATCAAAACGGATTCCTAACTTTTTTGTGTTTGAATTGTATTTTAAGACAAAAACCTATTCAATTTTGTTTTGTTATAAGCTGTTTGTGACAAAATTGAAATCCAATTATCCAAAAAAAACGTTTGCATGATAAACACTTCTACATGACACTGCAGGGCTGGGGGATCGAACCACCAACCTTCCAATTGGCAGGTGAAGACTCTACCACTGAGCCACACCGCCCACCCCCTACTGATACAATTGCTGATACATGGATTGTGTCCCTGCTAGACAGAGTCACGACAGCTGTTTCCCTCCAATTCCAGTCTTTTTGTGCTACCTGTAAGCTAATCGCCTACTAACTACAGCTTCATATTTACTCCACAGACATGAGAGTGGTAACAGTATTCTCAACTAACTGAGCAAGAAAGTGAACAACACATTTTATAAAAATTGCAGAAAACAATATGAATATATGATGATTTAACAAAAGATTCAGAGGTGAAGTGAAAAACAGAGAGTGAGCACTGAAGCAAAGCAACAATCCCCTGAGATCTCAGTAAGAAAGGAAGAGGTGGATGGAGAAAGCACAGGCAGAGGGAGAAGGATATATATATACATTACATTATACAAGATTATACACGCCTATAATTTAAAAAAAAGAAACCATTAATGACACAGCACAGTAAAAACATGTGAAAAACACATGTCAATGCTCCAGTGACGTGAAAAATAATTCAAGTGTAGTTGGGACACAGAGATTCAGGATAAAACTAAAAAGCCTTTAGCTATCGGGCTCGACTCCTGTGGAACCAGCTCCCAGTCTGGGTCCAGGAGGCAGATACTGTCACCGCATTCAAGAGTAAACTTAAGACTCTCCTCTTTGATCTGCTGAAATACCCTGCTATACCGTGCTGCTCCCTGCGCTACTACAACCACTATCTCTAGCCACTGTTTATTAACTATAATGTGATGCACCCCTCTTAAAAACCCCAAACTCCTGAAAATATTTGACCAGATTCACAACACCGTCCACCACTTTCCAGTCAAACCTCCATGGGTATTAGTATGCATTCCGTGCATCAAACATTAGCTTGGGATGTTTTTAAGCATTAGTAACCTTAACAAAGTGTTAGGAATATCTGGTCCGTCTATCTATGTAATGTTTATAGATGTTTTAAAAATGGTTTCTTAAAGGTTTACAAAAATGTTTAATCATTACCCGATACCTAATATATTATATGATAGATATGTGTGTTACAATAAACTGTTAATTTACAGCACTACTAATAATTAGTAAACATTTAATTATAATTTCATTGTTTGTTAACAGTAAAAAGACAATTAACTAAAGGTTAATTAACTATCAATTTACCATGATTGTTATTATAAAGTGTTACCATCTTTTCTTTCTCCCTCAAGGTGCTTTGCTTAAATGTCTCAGCCCTCAGGCTCTTCCTAAGGATACCTCCACTGATGAAGGTAGAGTGAATTTCTCTCACTGAGCTGAGCTGTTAATAGTGACCTCCTTCAATATGCTAACAGCGAAATGGAAAAACCTACTTCACAGGTAATTTCTGATTTTTTTTCTCAATTATTTTCCCAGCTACACCATCAACTTCATCCTCAACATCAACAGATGCATCACTTCTCAGTGCTGATGTTTCCTCTATAGCACAAGGTACCACCACAAGCTCTATAGTTACAGCTGATATCCTGCACAGCCCAGAGTTTAAACTGATAAGTGTGTGCTGTCATATTGTTAGAAAACAACAGTGCAAATCACTATTGAATTCACACCAAAAATGTAATGTAATGTGTAATGTGTTTATTAACTATAATGTGATGCACCCCTCTTAAAAACCCCAAACTCCTGAAAATATTTGACCAGATTCACAACACCGTCCACCACTTTCCAGTCAAACCTCCATGGGTATTAGTGTTAAAGTACCTGCATTTTCTATCAAAATTAGTCTGACATTGCATGAATTCACTATGCAAGGTCCTCCTCTTCCAAGGTACCCCTAAGCCACATTTAAGAAATATTCTCTCTACAGAACGAAGCTTCAACCATAACTCATTTAATTCATTATTCCAATAAGGTTGCTTAGCTCTGTAATATTTCTTTATAGAACCCATTTTATTCACAGGACAATATTTCTCCATCTCAGCATGTAAGAAAAAAACAGAAATCTCACCTTAGGTGGACTGGGTGCTGAAAAATTCCATCTGCTACATGTCCCTCTCTCTTTTCCTACTGCTGGCCAGACTATGGTCACATAGACTGCACCTGAGCACAAACACACACACACACACACACACACAGAAATAAATACACACACCCCTCCGTCTCTCATTAACTTCCTGATATGTCCTCTGTTTTCATCTTTTACAAAGATATTCAGTAGAGGAAATGAGGAGTGCATTAGCCCGTTAGTTTCTGCTTGAAAGCATTCTTGTTCTCAGAGTCTAAAATGTCACAGTTTAATCAGCCACATAGGCACACATTTTTATAGCATTATTTTAAACGAACAGGGATACAGAGTCCAGATATACTGAAAGGCTGAATACGTTAAAGCCTACCTAATCACTGTAGCCTGACGGATGAAAAAATAAAATTAAAACCTTATGAATAAATAGGATATCTTGTAAGATACTGCATGATCCAAATATAGTATTATTTGATACATTTTTAAAGTTTTCATTACATTTTGGGCATGAAATCCACGCTGAATCCACCCTTCTGATTGGATCAGTTTAATCCAGATTTTTTGGATCAAAGTGATCCAAATCCTACAATTTACCCACAGTGTACTGTTGGGTTTTGGAAAATTTTCAAAGCATTTTCCTAAAATATGTGTTAAAATAAGATTTGTCAGTGAAAATCATTCCATTTGCTGTAACACAGAAAAAGTTATGGCCAAATTTAGACTCAAAATTACCCCTTAGTGGCTGAAAACATCCCGAACAGTGCACAAGGGTTAACTATAATGTGATGCACCCCTCTTAAAAACCCCAAACTCCTGAAAATATTTGACCAGATTCACAACACCGTCCACCACTTTCCAGTCAAACCTCCATGGGTATTAGTATGCATTCCGTGCATCAAACATTAGCTTGGGATGTTTTTAAGCATTAGTAACCTTAACAAAGTGTTAGGAATATCTGGTCCGTCTATCTATGTAATGTTTATAGATGTTTTACAAATGGTTTCTTAAAGGTTTACAAAAATGTTTAATCATTACCCGATACCTAATATATTATATGATAGATATGTGTGTTACAATAAACTGTTAATTTACAGCACTACTAATAATTAGTAAACATTTAATTATAATTTCATTGTTTGTTAACAGTAAAAAGACAATTAACTAAAGGTTAATTAACTATCAATTTACCATGATTGTTATTATAAAGTGTTACCATCTTTTCTTTCTCCCTCAAGGTGCTTTGCTTAAATGTCTCAGCCCTCAGGCTCTTCCTAAGGATACCTCCACTGATGAAGGTAGAGTGAATTTCTCTCACTGAGCTGAGCTGTTAATAGTGACCTCCTTCAATATGCTAACAGCGAAATGGAAAAACCTACTTCACAGGTAATTTCTGATTTTTTTTCTCAATTATTTTCCCAGCTACACCATCAACTTCATCCTCAACATCAACAGATGCATCACTTCTCAGTGCTGATGTTTCCTCTATAGCACAAGGTACCACCACAAGCTCTATAGTTACAGCTGATATCCTGCACAGCCCAGAGTTTAAACTGATAAGTGTGTGCTGTCATATTGTTAGAAAACAACAGTGCAAATCACTATTGAATTCACACCAAAAAATGGTGTGAATGTAATGTAATGTGTAAATACCAGTCACTTTGCCCATGGACATTTCAGAATTCTTAATATACAGTAGTGCCTGTCAAATGTCTAGGTGCAACAGCAGTTTATGCAACAGCAGTTTATGCACTGTAAACCTTTTTTTATTTATATAAAGTGTGGGTGAACTTTATGACTATGCTGTGGTTCCTGTAGGCTTTGCGTGCGTGCGTGCATGCGTGCGGGGCAGGGGGGAGGAGGGCCTCCATGTCCATTTAGCTTGGGGCCCCCAAATTCCTTCAAACGGCCCTGCCTATGTTAACAGTGTCCAGAAGCGCCGTTGACTTCTCTGGGCTCGGGGGCATCTGGGATGGACCATCACACAGTGGAAACGTGTACTGTGGTCAGATGAATCAGTATTTCAGGTATTTTTTGGGAGAAATGGACGCTGTGTGCTCCGGAATATATATATATTTATATGTGTATATAAATATAAATATAAATATATATATATATATATATATATATATATATATATATATATAATATATATATTCACATATAACTATGTAAACATGGTTACATGTGTGAGGCAGAGAAAGGCTAGATGAGCTGTAGTTGTGCTATCAGTCCACTAGATGGAGAACTTTACCCCTGTAAGGCCAGTGTGTGTTTGTGTAAAAAGTGCAGAAAATGGAATCAAAACGGATTCCTAACTTTTTTGTGTTTGAATTGTATTTTAAGACAAAAACCTATTCAATTTTGTTTTGTTATAAGCTGTTTGTGACAAAATTGAAATCCAATTATCCAAAAAAACGTTTGCATGATAAACACTTCTACATGACACTGCAGGGCTGGGGGATCGAACCACCAACCTTCCAATTGGCAGGTGAAGACTCTACCACTGAGCCACACCGCCCACCCCCTACTGATACAATTGCTGATACATGGATTGTGTCAAAACGGATTCCTAACTTTTTTGTGTTTGAATTGTATTTTAAGACAAAAACCTATTCAATTTTGTTTTGTTGCTAGACAGAGTCACGACAGCTGTTTCCCTCCAATTCCAGTCTTTTTGTGCTACCTGTAAGCTAATCGCCTACTAACTACAGCTTCATATTTACTCCACAGACATGAGAGTGGTAACAGTATTCTCAACTAACTGAGCAAGAAAGTGAACAACACATTTTATAAAAATTGCAGAAAACAATATGAATATATGATGATTTAACAAAAGATTCAGAGGTGAAGTGAAAAACAGAGAGTGAGCACTGAAGCAAAGCAACAATCCCCTGAGATCTCAGTAAGAAAGGAATGTATATATATATCACACACACAGAAATAAATACACACACCCCTCCGTCTCTCATTAACTTCCTGATATGTCCTCTGTTTTCATCTTTTACAAAGATATTCAGTAGAGGAAATGAGGAGTGCATTAGCCCGTTAGTTTCTGCTTGAAAGCATTCTTGTTCTCAGAGTCTAAAATGTCACAGTTTAATCAGCCACATAGGCACACATTTTTATAGCATTATTTTAAACGAACAGGGATACAGAGTCCAGATATACTGAAAGGCTGAATACGTTAAAGCCTACCTAATCACTGTAGCCTGACGGATGAAAAAATAAAATTAAAACCTTATGAATAAATAGGATATCTTGTAAGATACTGCATGATCCAAATATATTATTATTTGATACATTTTTAAAGTTTTCATTACATTTTGGGCATGAAATCCACGCTGAATCCACCCTTCTGATTGGATCAGTTTAATCCAGATTTTTTGGATCAAAGTGATCCAAATCCTACAATTTACCCACAGTGTACTGTTGGGTTTTGGAAAATTTTCAAAGCATTTTCCTAAAATATGTGTTAAAATAAGATTTGTCAGTGAAAATCATTCCATTTGCTGTAACACAGAAAAAGTTATGGCCAAATTTAGACTCAAAATTACCCCTTAGTGGCTGAAAACATCCCGAACAGTGCACAAGGGTTAACTATAATGTGATGCACCCCTCTTAAAAAGCCCAAACTCCTGAAAATATTTGACCAGATTCACAACACCGTCCACCACTTTCCAGTCAAACCTCCATGGGTATTAGTATGCATTCCGTGCATCAAACATTAGCTTGGGATGTTTTTAAGCATTAGTAACCTTAACAAAGTGTTAGGAATATCTGGTCCGTCTATCTATGTAATGTTTATAGATGTTTTAAAAATGGTTTCTTAAAGGTTTACAAAAATGTTTAATCATTACCCGATACCTAATATATTATATGATAGATATGTGTGTTACAATAAACTGTTAATTTACAGCACTACTAATAATTAGTAAACATTTAATTATAATTTCATTGTTTGTTAACAGTAAAAAGACAATTAACTAAAGGTTAATTAACTATCAATTTACCATGATTGTTATTATAAAGTGTTACCATCTTTTCTTTCTCCCTCAAGGTGCTTTGCTTAAATGTCTCAGCCCTCAGGCTCTTCCTAAGGATACCTCCACTGATGAAGGTAGAGTGAATTTCTCTCACTGAGCTGAGCTGTTAATAGTGACCTCCTTCAATATGCTAACAGCGAAATGGAAAAACCTACTTCACAGGTAATTTCTGATTTTTTTTCTCAATTATTTTCCCAGCTACACCATCAACTTCATCCTCAACATCAACAGATGCATCACTTCTCAGTGCTGATGTTTCCTCTATAGCACAAGGTACCACCACAAGCTCTATAGTTACAGCTGATATCCTGCACAGCCCAGAGTTTAAACTGATAAGTGTGTGCTGTCATATTGTTAGAAAACAACAGTGCAAATCACTATTGAATTCACACCAAAAAATGGTGTGAATGTAATGTAATGTGTAAATACCAGTCACTTTGCCCATGGACATTTCAGAATTCTTAATATACAGTAGTGCCTGTCAAATGTCTAGGTGCAACAGCAGTTTATGCAACAGCAGTTTATGCACTGTAAACCTTTTTTTATTTATATAAAGTGTGGGTGAACTTTATGACTATGCTGTGGTTCCTGTAGGCTTTGCGTGCGTGCGTGCATGCGTGCGGGGCAGGGGGGAGGAGGGCCTCCATGTCCATTTAGCTTGGGGCCCCCAAATTCCTTCAAACGGCCCTGCCTATGTTAACAGTGTCCAGAAGCGCCGTTGACTTCTCTGGGCTCGGGGGCATCTGGGATGGACCATCACACAGTGGAAACGTGTACTGTGGTCAGATGAATCAGTATTTCAGGTATTTTTTGGGAGAAATGGACGCTGTGTGCTCCGGAATATATATATATTTATATGTGTATATAAATATAAATATAAATATATATATATATATATATATATATATATATATATATATATAATATATATATTCACATATAACTATGTAAACATGGTTACATGTGTGAGGCAGAGAAAGGCTAGATGAGCTGTAGTTGTGCTATCAGTCCACTAGATGGAGAACTTTACCCCTGTAAGGCCAGTGTGTGTTTGTGTAAAAAGTGCAGAAAATGGAATCAAAACGGATTCCTAACTTTTTTGTGTTTGAATTGTATTTTAAGACAAAAACCTATTCAATTTTGTTTTGTTATAAGCTGTTTGTGACAAAATTGAAATCCAATTATCCAAAAAAACGTTTGCATGATAAACACTTCTACATGACACTGCAGGGCTGGGGGATCGAACCACCAACCTTCCAATTGGCAGGTGAAGACTCTACCACTGAGCCACACCGCCCACCCCCTACTGATACAATTGCTGATACATGGATTGTGTCAAAACGGATTCCTAACTTTTTTGTGTTTGAATTGTATTTTAAGACAAAAACCTATTCAATTTTGTTTTGTTGCTAGACAGAGTCACGACAGCTGTTTCCCTCCAATTCCAGTCTTTTTGTGCTACCTGTAAGCTAATCGCCTACTAACTACAGCTTCATATTTACTCCACAGACATGAGAGTGGTAACAGTATTCTCAACTAACTGAGCAAGAAAGTGAACAACACATTTTATAAAAATTGCAGAAAACAATATGAATATATGATGATTTAACAAAAGATTCAGAGGTGAAGTGAAAAACAGAGAGTGAGCACTGAAGCAAAGCAACAATCCCCTGAGATCTCAGTAAGAAAGGAATGTATATATATATCACACACACAGAAATAAATACACACACCCCTCCGTCTCTCATTAACTTCCTGATATGTCCTCTGTTTTCATCTTTTACAAAGATATTCAGTAGAGGAAATGAGGAGTGCATTAGCCCGTTAGTTTCTGCTTGAAAGCATTCTTGTTCTCAGAGTCTAAAATGTCACAGTTTAATCAGCCACATAGGCACACATTTTTATAGCATTATTTTAAACGAACAGGGATACAGAGTCCAGATATACTGAAAGGCTGAATACGTTAAAGCCTACCTAATCACTGTAGCCTGACGGATGAAAAAATAAAATTAAAACCTTATGAATAAATAGGATATCTTGTAAGATACTGCATGATCCAAATATATTATTATTTGATACATTTTTAAAGTTTTCATTACATTTTGGGCATGAAATCCACGCTGAATCCACCCTTCTGATTGGATCAGTTTAATCCAGATTTTTTGGATCAAAGTGATCCAAATCCTACAATTTACCCACAGTGTACTGTTGGGTTTTGGAAAATTTTCAAAGCATTTTCCTAAAATATGTGTTAAAATAAGATTTGTCAGTGAAAATCATTCCATTTGCTGTAACACAGAAAAAGTTATGGCCAAATTTAGACTCAAAATTACCCCTTAGTGGCTGAAAACATCCCGAACAGTGCACAAGGGTTAACTATAATGTGATGCACCCCTCTTAAAAAGCCCAAACTCCTGAAAATATTTGACCAGATTCACAACACCGTCCACCACTTTCCAGTCAAACCTCCATGGGTATTAGTATGCATTCCGTGCATCAAACATTAGCTTGGGATGTTTTTAAGCATTAGTAACCTTAACAAAGTGTTAGGAATATCTGGTCCGTCTATCTATGTAATGTTTATAGATGTTTTAAAAATGGTTTCTTAAAGGTTTACAAAAATGTTTAATCATTACCCGATACCTAATATATTATATGATAGATATGTGTGTTACAATAAACTGTTAATTTACAGCACTACTAATAATTAGTAAACATTTAATTATAATTTCATTGTTTGTTAACAGTAAAAAGACAATTAACTAAAGGTTAATTAACTATCAATTTACCATGATTGTTATTATAAAGTGTTACCATCTTTTCTTTCTCCCTCAAGGTGCTTTGCTTAAATGTCTCAGCCCTCAGGCTCTTCCTAAGGATACCTCCACTGATGAAGGTAGAGTGAATTTCTCTCACTGAGCTGAGCTGTTAATAGTGACCTCCTTCAATATGCTAACAGCGAAATGGAAAAACCTACTTCACAGGTAATTTCTGATTTTTTTTCTCAATTATTTTCCCAGCTACACCATCAACTTCATCCTCAACATCAACAGATGCATCACTTCTCAGTGCTGATGTTTCCTCTATAGCACAAGGTACCACCACAAGCTCTATAGTTACAGCTGATATCCTGCACAGCCCAGAGTTTAAACTGATAAGTGTGTGCTGTCATATTGTTAGAAAACAACAGTGCAAATCACTATTGAATTCACACCAAAAAATGGTGTGAATGTAATGTAATGTGTAAATACCAGTCACTTTGCCCATGGACATTTCAGAATTCTTAATATACAGTAGTGCCTGTCAAATGTCTAGGTGCAACAGCAGTTTATGCAACAGCAGTTTATGCACTGTAAACCTTTTTTTATTTATATAAAGTGTGGGTGAACTTTATGACTATGCTGTGGTTCCTGTAGGCTTTGCGTGCGTGCGTGCATGCGTGCGGGGCAGGGGGGAGGAGGGCCTCCATGTCCATTTAGCTTGGGGCCCCCAAATTCCTTCAAACGGCCCTGCCTATGTTAACAGTGTCCAGAAGCGCCGTTGACTTCTCTGGGCTCGGGGGCATCTGGGATGGACCATCACACAGTGGAAACGTGTACTGTGGTCAGATGAATCAGTATTTCAGGTATTTTTTGGGAGAAATGGACGCTGTGTGCTCCGGAATATATATATATTTATATGTGTATATAAATATAAATATAAATATATATATATATATATATATATATATATATATATATATATATATATATATATATATATATATATATATATATATAATATATATATTCACATATAACTATGTAAACATGGTTACATGTGTGAGGCAGAGAAAGGCTAGATGAGCTGTAGTTGTGCTATCAGTCCACTAGATGGAGAACTTTACCCCTGTAAGGCCAGTGTGTGTTTGTGTAAAAAGTGCAGAAAATGGAATCAAAACGGATTCCTAACTTTTTTGTGTTTGAATTGTATTTTAAGACAAAAACCTATTCAATTTTGTTTTGTTATAAGCTGTTTGTGACAAAATTGAAATCCAATTATCCAAAAAAAAACGTTTGCATGATAAACACTTCTACATGACACTGCAGGGCTGGGGGATCGAACCACCAACCTTCCAATTGGCAGGTGAAGACTCTACCACTGAGCCACACCGCCCACCCCCTACTGATACAATTGCTGATACATGGATTGTGTCAAAACGGATTCCTAACTTTTTTGTGTTTGAATTGTATTTTAAGACAAAAACCTATTCAATTTTGTTTTGTTGCTAGACAGAGTCACGACAGCTGTTTCCCTCCAATTCCAGTCTTTTTGTGCTACCTGTAAGCTAATCGCCTACTAACTACAGCTTCATATTTACTCCACAGACATGAGAGTGGTAACAGTATTCTCAACTAACTGAGCAAGAAAGTGAACAACACATTTTATAAAAATTGCAGAAAACAATATGAATATATGATGATTTAACAAAAGATTCAGAGGTGAAGTGAAAAACAGAGAGTGAGCACTGAAGCAAAGCAACAATCCCCTGAGATCTCAGTAAGAAAGGAATGTATATATATATCACACACACAGAAATAAATACACACACCCCTCCGTCTCTCATTAACTTCCTGATATGTCCTCTGTTTTCATCTTTTACAAAGATATTCAGTAGAGGAAATGAGGAGTGCATTAGCCCGTTAGTTTCTGCTTGAAAGCATTCTTGTTCTCAGAGTCTAAAATGTCACAGTTTAATCAGCCACATAGGCACACATTTTTATAGCATTATTTTAAACGAACAGGGATACAGAGTCCAGATATACTGAAAGGCTGAATACGTTAAAGCCTACCTAATCACTGTAGCCTGACGGATGAAAAAATAAAATTAAAACCTTATGAATAAATAGGATATCTTGTAAGATACTGCATGATCCAAATATATTATTATTTGATACATTTTTAAAGTTTTCATTACATTTTGGGCATGAAATCCACGCTGAATCCACCCTTCTGATTGGATCAGTTTAATCCAGATTTTTTGGATCAAAGTGATCCAAATCCTACAATTTACCCACAGTGTACTGTTGGGTTTTGGAAAATTTTCAAAGCATTTTCCTAAAATATGTGTTAAAATAAGATTTGTCAGTGAAAATCATTCCATTTGCTGTAACACAGAAAAAGTTATGGCCAAATTTAGACTCAAAATTACCCCTTAGTGGCTGAAAACATCCCGAACAGTGCACAAGGGTTAACTATAATGTGATGCACCCCTCTTAAAAACCCCAAACTCCTGAAAATATTTGACCAGATTCACAACACCGTCCACCACTTTCCAGTCAAACCTCCATGGGTATTAGTATGCATTCCGTGCATCAAACATTAGCTTGGGATGTTTTTAAGCATTAGTAACCTTAACAAAGTGTTAGGAATATCTGGTCCGTCTATCTATGTAATGTTTATAGATGTTTTACAAATGGTTTCTTAAAGGTTTACAAAAATGTTTAATCATTACCCGATACCTAATATATTATATGATAGATATGTGTGTTACAATAAACTGTTAATTTACAGCACTACTAATAATTAGTAAACATTTAATTATAATTTCATTGTTTGTTAACAGTAAAAAGACAATTAACTAAAGGTTAATTAACTATCAATTTACCATGATTGTTATTATAAAGTGTTACCATCTTTTCTTTCTCCCTCAAGGTGCTTTGCTTAAATGTCTCAGCCCTCAGGCTCTTCCTAAGGATACCTCCACTGATGAAGGTAGAGTGAATTTCTCTCACTGAGCTGAGCTGTTAATAGTGACCTCCTTCAATATGCTAACAGCGAAATGGAAAAACCTACTTCACAGGTAATTTCTGATTTTTTTTCTCAATTATTTTCCCAGCTACACCATCAACTTCATCCTCAACATCAACAGATGCATCACTTCTCAGTGCTGATGTTTCCTCTATAGCACAAGGTACCACCACAAGCTCTATAGTTACAGCTGATATCCTGCACAGCCCAGAGTTTAAACTGATAAGTGTGTGCTGTCATATTGTTAGAAAACAACAGTGCAAATCACTATTGAATTCACACCAAAAAATGGTGTGAATGTAATGTAATGTGTAAATACCAGTCACTTTGCCCATGGACATTTCAGAATTCTTAATATACAGTAGTGCCTGTCAAATGTCTAGGTGCAACAGCAGTTTATGCAACAGCAGTTTATGCACTGTAAACCTTTTTTTATTTATATAAAGTGTGGGTGAACTTTATGACTATGCTGTGGTTCCTGTAGGCTTTGCGTGCGTGCGTGCATGCGTGCGGGGCAGGGGGGAGGAGGGCCTCCATGTCCATTTAGCTTGGGGCCCCCAAATTCCTTCAAACGGCCCTGCCTATGTTAACAGTGTCCAGAAGCGCCGTTGACTTCTCTGGGCTCGGGGGCATCTGGGATGGACCATCACACAGTGGAAACGTGTACTGTGGTCAGATGAATCAGTATTTCAGGTATTTTTTGGGAGAAATGGACGCTGTGTGCTCCGGAATATATATATATTTATATGTGTATATAAATATAAATATAAATATAAATATATATATATATATATATATATATATATATATATATATAATATATATATTCACATATAACTATGTAAACATGGTTACATGTGTGAGGCAGAGAAAGGCTAGATGAGCTGTAGTTGTGCTATCAGTCCACTAGATGGAGAACTTTACCCCTGTAAGGCCAGTGTGTGTTTGTGTAAAAAGTGCAGAAAATGGAATCAAAACGGATTCCTAACTTTTTTGTGTTTGAATTGTATTTTAAGACAAAAACCTATTCAATTTTGTTTTGTTATAAGCTGTTTGTGACAAAATTGAAATCCAATTATCCAAAAAAAACGTTTGCATGATAAACACTTCTACATGACACTGCAGGGCTGGGGGATCGAACCACCAACCTTCCAATTGGCAGGTGAAGACTCTACCACTGAGCCACACCGCCCACCCCCTACTGATACAATTGCGATACATGGATTGTGTCAAAACGGATTCCTAACTTTTTTGTGTTTGAATTGTATTTTAAGACAAAAACCTATTCAATTTTGTTTTGTTGCTAGACAGAGTCACGACAGCTGTTTCCCTCCAATTCCAGTCTTTTTGTGCTACCTGTAAGCTAATCGCCTACTAACTACAGCTTCATATTTACTCCACAGACATGAGAGTGGTAACAGTATTCTCAACTAACTGAGCAAGAAAGTGAACAACACATTTTATAAAAATTGCAGAAAACAATATGAATATATGATGATTTAACAAAAGATTCAGAGGTGAAGTGAAAAACAGAGAGTGAGCACTGAAGCAAAGCAACAATCCCCTGAGATCTCAGTAAGAAAGGAATGTATATATATATCACACACACAGAAATAAATACACACACCCCTCCGTCTCTCATTAACTTCCTGATATGTCCTCTGTTTTCATCTTTTACAAAGATATTCAGTAGAGGAAATGAGGAGTGCATTAGCCCGTTAGTTTCTGCTTGAAAGCATTCTTGTTCTCAGAGTCTAAAATGTCACAGTTTAATCAGCCACATAGGCACACATTTTTATAGCATTATTTTAAACGAACAGGGATACAGAGTCCAGATATACTGAAAGGCTGAATACGTTAAAGCCTACCTAATCACTGTAGCCTGACGGATGAAAAAATAAAATTAAAACCTTATGAATAAATAGGATATCTTGTAAGATACTGCATGATCCAAATATAGTATTATTTGATACATTTTTAAAGTTTTCATTACATTTTGGGCATGAAATCCACGCTGAATCCACCCTTCTGATTGGATCAGTTTAATCCAGATTTTTTGGATCAAAGTGATCCAAATCCTACAATTTACCCACAGTGTACTGTTGGGTTTTGGAAAATTTTCAAAGCATTTTCCTAAAATATGTGTTAAAATAAGATTTGTCAGTGAAAATCATTCCATTTGCTGTAACACAGAAAAAGTTATGGCCAAATTTAGACTCAAAATTACCCCTTAGTGGCTGAAAACATCCCGAACAGTGCACAAGGGTTAACTATAATGTGATGCACCCCTCTTAAAAACCCCAAACTCCTGAAAATATTTGACCAGATTCACAACACCGTCCACCACTTTCCAGTCAAACCTCCATGGGTATTAGTATGCATTCCGTGCATCAAACATTAGCTTGGGATGTTTTTAAGCATTAGTAACCTTAACAAAGTGTTAGGAATATCTGGTCCGTCTATCTATGTAATGTTTATAGATGTTTTACAAATGGTTTCTTAAAGGTTTACAAAAATGTTTAATCATTACCCGATACCTAATATATTATATGATAGATATGTGTGTTACAATAAACTGTTAATTTACAGCACTACTAATAATTAGTAAACATTTAATTATAATTTCATTGTTTGTTAACAGTAAAAAGACAATTAACTAAAGGTTAATTAACTATCAATTTACCATGATTGTTATTATAAAGTGTTACCATCTTTTCTTTCTCCCTCAAGGTGCTTTGCTTAAATGTCTCAGCCCTCAGGCTCTTCCTAAGGATACCTCCACTGATGAAGGTAGAGTGAATTTCTCTCACTGAGCTGAGCTGTTAATAGTGACCTCCTTCAATATGCTAACAGCGAAATGGAAAAACCTACTTCACAGGTAATTTCTGATTTTTTTTCTCAATTATTTTCCCAGCTACACCATCAACTTCATCCTCAACATCAACAGATGCATCACTTCTCAGTGCTGATGTTTCCTCTATAGCACAAGGTACCACCACAAGCTCTATAGTTACAGCTGATATCCTGCACAGCCCAGAGTTTAAACTGATAAGTGTGTGCTGTCATATTGTTAGAAAACAACAGTGCAAATCACTATTGAATTCACACCAAAAAATGGTGTGAATGTAATGTAATGTGTAAATACCAGTCACTTTGCCCATGGACATTTCAGAATTCTTAATATACAGTAGTGCCTGTCAAATGTCTAGGTGCAACAGCAGTTTATGCAACAGCAGTTTATGCACTGTAAACCTTTTTTTATTTATATAAAGTGTGGGTGAACTTTATGACTATGCTGTGGTTCCTGTAGGCTTTGCGTGCGTGCGTGCATGCGTGCGGGGCAGGGGGGAGGAGGGCCTCCATGTCCATTTAGCTTGGGGCCCCCAAATTCCTTCAAACGGCCCTGCCTATGTTAACAGTGTCCAGAAGCGCCGTTGACTTCTCTGGGCTCGGGGGCATCTGGGATGGACCATCACACAGTGGAAACGTGTACTGTGGTCAGATGAATCAGTATTTCAGGTATTTTTTGGGAGAAATGGACGCTGTGTGCTCCGGAATATATATATATTTATATGTGTATATAAATATAAATATAAATATAAATATATATATATATATATATATATATATATATATATATATATAATATATATATTCACATATAACTATGTAAACATGGTTACATGTGTGAGGCAGAGAAAGGCTAGATGAGCTGTAGTTGTGCTATCAGTCCACTAGATGGAGAACTTTACCCCTGTAAGGCCAGTGTGTGTTTGTGTAAAAAGTGCAGAAAATGGAATCAAAACGGATTCCTAACTTTTTTGTGTTTGAATTGTATTTTAAGACAAAAACCTATTCAATTTTGTTTTGTTATAAGCTGTTTGTGACAAAATTGAAATCCAATTATCCAAAAAAAACGTTTGCATGATAAACACTTCTACATGACACTGCAGGGCTGGGGGATCGAACCACCAACCTTCCAATTGGCAGGTGAAGACTCTACCACTGAGCCACACCGCCCACCCCCTACTGATACAATTGCGATACATGGATTGTGTCAAAACGGATTCCTAACTTTTTTGTGTTTGAATTGTATTTTAAGACAAAAACCTATTCAATTTTGTTTTGTTGCTAGACAGAGTCACGACAGCTGTTTCCCTCCAATTCCAGTCTTTTTGTGCTACCTGTAAGCTAATCGCCTACTAACTACAGCTTCATATTTACTCCACAGACATGAGAGTGGTAACAGTATTCTCAACTAACTGAGCAAGAAAGTGAACAACACATTTTATAAAAATTGCAGAAAACAATATGAATATATGATGATTTAACAAAAGATTCAGAGGTGAAGTGAAAAACAGAGAGTGAGCACTGAAGCAAAGCAACAATCCCCTGAGATCTCAGTAAGAAAGGAATGTATATATATATCACACACACAGAAATAAATACACACACCCCTCCGTCTCTCATTAACTTCCTGATATGTCCTCTGTTTTCATCTTTTACAAAGATATTCAGTAGAGGAAATGAGGAGTGCATTAGCCCGTTAGTTTCTGCTTGAAAGCATTCTTGTTCTCAGAGTCTAAAATGTCACAGTTTAATCAGCCACATAGGCACACATTTTTATAGCATTATTTTAAACGAACAGGGATACAGAGTCCAGATATACTGAAAGGCTGAATACGTTAAAGCCTACCTAATCACTGTAGCCTGATGGATGAAAAAATAAAATTAAAACCTTATGAATAAATAGGATATCTTGTAAGATACTGCATGATCCAAATATAGTATTATTTGATACATTTTTAAAGTTTTCATTACATTTTGGGCATGAAATCCACGCTGAATCCACCCTTCTGATTGGATCAGTTTAATCCAGATTTTTTGGATCAAAGTGATCCAAATCCTACAATTTACCCACAGTGTACTGTTGGGTTTTGGAAAATTTTCAAAGCATTTTCCTAAAATATGTGTTAAAATAAGATTTGTCAGTGAAAATCATTCCATTTGCTGTAACACAGAAAAAGTTATGGCCAAATTTAGACTCAAAATTACCCCTTAGTGGCTGAAAACATCCCGAACAGTGCACAAGGGTTAACTATAATGTGATGCACCCCTCTTAAAAACCCCAAACTCCTGAAAATATTTGACCAGATTCACAACACCGTCCACCACTTTCCAGTCAAACCTCCATGGGTATTAGTATGCATTCCGTGCATCAAACATTAGCTTGGGATGTTTTTAAGCATTAGTAACCTTAACAAAGTGTTAGGAATATCTGGTCCGTCTATCTATGTAATGTTTATAGATGTTTTACAAATGGTTTCTTAAAGGTTTACAAAAATGTTTAATCATTACCCGATACCTAATATATTATATGATAGATATGTGTGTTACAATAAACTGTTAATTTACAGCACTACTAATAATTAGTAAACATTTAATTATAATTTCATTGTTTGTTAACAGTAAAAAGACAATTAACTAAAGGTTAATTAACTATCAATTTACCATGATTGTTATTATAAAGTGTTACCATCTTTTCTTTCTCCCTCAAGGTGCTTTGCTTAAATGTCTCAGCCCTCAGGCTCTTCCTAAGGATACCTCCACTGATGAAGGTAGAGTGAATTTCTCTCACTGAGCTGAGCTGTTAATAGTGACCTCCTTCAATATGCTAACAGCGAAATGGAAAAACCTACTTCACAGGTAATTTCTGATTTTTTTTCTCAATTATTTTCCCAGCTACACCATCAACTTCATCCTCAACATCAACAGATGCATCACTTCTCAGTGCTGATGTTTCCTCTATAGCACAAGGTACCACCACAAGCTCTATAGTTACAGCTGATATCCTGCACAGCCCAGAGTTTAAACTGATAAGTGTGTGCTGTCATATTGTTAGAAAACAACAGTGCAAATCACTATTGAATTCACACCAAAAAATGGTGTGAATGTAATGTAATGTGTAAATACCAGTCACTTTGCCCATGGACATTTCAGAATTCTTAATATACAGTAGTGCCTGTCAAATGTCTAGGTGCAACAGCAGTTTATGCAACAGCAGTTTATGCACTGTAAACCTTTTTTTATTTATATAAAGTGTGGGTGAACTTTATGACTATGCTGTGGTTCCTGTAGGCTTTGCGTGCGTGCGTGCATGCGTGCGGGGCAGGGGGGAGGAGGGCCTCCATGTCCATTTAGCTTGGGGCCCCCAAATTCCTTCAAACGGCCCTGCCTATGTTAACAGTGTCCAGAAGCGCCGTTGACTTCTCTGGGCTCGGGGGCATCTGGGATGGACCATCACACAGTGGAAACGTGTACTGTGGTCAGATGAATCAGTATTTCAGGTATTTTTTGGGAGAAATGGACGCTGTGTGCTCCGGAATATATATATATTTATATGTGTATATAAATATAAATATAAATATATATATATATATATATATATATATATATATATATATATATATATATATATATATATATATATATATATATATATAATATATATATTCACATATAACTATGTAAACATGGTTACATGTGTGAGGCAGAGAAAGGCTAGATGAGCTGTAGTTGTGCTATCAGTCCACTAGATGGAGAACTTTACCCCTGTAAGGCCAGTGTGTGTTTGTGTAAAAAGTGCAGAAAATGGAATCAAAACGGATTCCTAACTTTTTTGTGTTTGAATTGTATTTTAAGACAAAAACCTATTCAATTTTGTTTTGTTATAAGCTGTTTGTGACAAAATTGAAATCCAATTATCCAAAAAAAACGTTTGCATGATAAACACTTCTACATGACACTGCAGGGCTGGGGGATCGAACCACCAACCTTCCAATTGGCAGGTGAAGACTCTACCACTGAGCCACACCGCCCACCCCCTACTGATACAATTGCTGATACATGGATTGTGTCAAAACGGATTCCTAACTTTTTTGTGTTTGAATTGTATTTTAAGACAAAAACCTATTCAATTTTGTTTTGTTGCTAGACAGAGTCACGACAGCTGTTTCCCTCCAATTCCAGTCTTTTTGTGCTACCTGTAAGCTAATCGCCTACTAACTACAGCTTCATATTTACTCCACAGACATGAGAGTGGTAACAGTATTCTCAACTAACTGAGCAAGAAAGTGAACAACACATTTTATAAAAATTGCAGAAAACAATATGAATATATGATGATTTAACAAAAGATTCAGAGGTGAAGTGAAAAACAGAGAGTGAGCACTGAAGCAAAGCAACAATCCCCTGAGATCTCAGTAAGAAAGGAATGTATATATATATCACACACACAGAAATAAATACACACACCCCTCCGTCTCTCATTAACTTCCTGATATGTCCTCTGTTTTCATCTTTTACAAAGATATTCAGTAGAGGAAATGAGGAGTGCATTAGCCCGTTAGTTTCTGCTTGAAAGCATTCTTGTTCTCAGAGTCTAAAATGTCACAGTTTAATCAGCCACATAGGCACACATTTTTATAGCATTATTTTAAACGAACAGGGATACAGAGTCCAGATATACTGAAAGGCTGAATACGTTAAAGCCTACCTAATCACTGTAGCCTGACGGATGAAAAAATAAAATTAAAACCTTATGAATAAATAGGATATCTTGTAAGATACTGCATGATCCAAATATAGTATTATTTGATACATTTTTAAAGTTTTCATTACATTTTGGGCATGAAATCCACGCTGAATCCACCCTTCTGATTGGATCAGTTTAATCCAGATTTTTTGGATCAAAGTGATCCAAATCCTACAATTTACCCACAGTGTACTGTTGGGTTTTGGAAAATTTTCAAAGCATTTTCCTAAAATATGTGTTAAAATAAGATTTGTCAGTGAAAATCATTCCATTTGCTGTAACACAGAAAAAGTTATGGCCAAATTTAGACTCAAAATTACCCCTTAGTGGCTGAAAACATCCCGAACAGTGCACAAGGGTTAACTATAATGTGATGCACCCCTCTTAAAAACCCCAAACTCCTGAAAATATTTGACCAGATTCACAACACCGTCCACCACTTTCCAGTCAAACCTCCATGGGTATTAGTATGCATTCCGTGCATCAAACATTAGCTTGGGATGTTTTTAAGCATTAGTAACCTTAACAAAGTTTTAGGAATATCTGGTCCGTCTATCTATGTAATGTTTATAGATGTTTTAAAAATGGTTTCTTAAAGGTTTACAAAAATGTTTAATCATTACCCGATACCTAATATATTATATGATAGATATGTGTGTTACAATAAACTGTTAATTTACAGCACTACTAATAATTAGTAAACATTTAATTATAATTTCATTGTTTGTTAACAGTAAAAAGACAATTAACTAAAGGTTAATTAACTATCAATTTACCATGATTGTTATTATAAAGTGTTACCATCTTTTCTTTCTCCCTCAAGGTGCTTTGCTTAAATGTCTCAGCCCTCAGGCTCTTCCTAAGGATACCTCCACTGATGAAGGTAGAGTGAATTTCTCTCACTGAGCTGAGCTGTTAATAGTGACCTCCTTCAATATGCTAACAGCGAAATGGAAAAACCTACTTCACAGGTAATTTCTGATTTTTTTTCTCAATTATTTTCCCAGCTACACCATCAACTTCATCCTCAACATCAACAGATGCATCACTTCTCAGTGCTGATGTTTCCTCTATAGCACAAGGTACCACCACAAGCTCTATAGTTACAGCTGATATCCTGCACAGCCCAGAGTTTAAACTGATAAGTGTGTGCTGTCATATTGTTAGAAAACAACAGTGCAAATCACTATTGAATTCACACCAAAAATGTAATGTAATGTGTAATGTGTTTATTAACTATAATGTGATGCACCCCTCTTAAAAACCCCAAACTCCTGAAAATATTTGACCAGATTCACAACACCGTCCACCACTTTCCAGTCAAACCTCCATGGGTATTAGTGTTAAAGTACCTGCATTTTCTATCAAAATTAGTCTGACATTGCATGAATTCACTATGCAAGGTCCTCCTCTTCCAAGGTACCCCTAAGCCACATTTAAGAAATATTCTCTCTACAGAACGAAGCTTCAACCATAACTCATTTAATTCATTATTCCAATAAGGTTGCTTAGCTCTGTAATATTTCTTTATAGAACCCATTTTATTCACAGGACAATATTTCTCCATCTCAGCATGTAAGAAAAAAACAGAAATCTCACCTTAGGTGGACTGGGTGCTGAAAAATTCCATCTGCTACATGTCCCTCTCTCTTTTCCTACTGCTGGCCAGACTATGGTCACATAGACTGCACCTGAGCACAAACACACACACACACAGAAATAAATACACACACCCCTCCGTCTCTCATTAACTTCCTGATATGTCCTCTGTTTTCATCTTTTACAAAGATATTCAGTAGAGGAAATGAGGAGTGCATTAGCCCGTTAGTTTCTGCTTGAAAGCATTCTTGTTCTCAGAGTCTAAAATGTCACAGTTTAATCAGCCACATAGGCACACATTTTTATAGCATTATTTTAAACGAACAGGGATACAGAGTCCAGATATACTGAAAGGCTGAATACGTTAAAGCCTACCTAATCACTGTAGCCTGACGGATGAAAAAATAAAATTAAAACCTTATGAATAAATAGGATATCTTGTAAGATACTGCATGATCCAAATATAGTATTATTTGATACATTTTTAAAGTTTTCATTACATTTTGGGCATGAAATCCACGCTGAATCCTTTGAAACCCTTCTGATTGGATCAGTTTAATCCAGATTTTTTGGATCAAAGTGATCCAAATCCTACAAAAACGTTCTGAAAAACCCAAACTAAAGGTTTGATCAGGAGCAAAACCAAGATTGGATTACGTGATCTAATCCGATTATGTAATCCGTTTTTTCTTTTGAAAAACCCATTTTCAAGATTTGATCCAATCCGTTCTCCAAAGTCCTAGTGGATTACTTTTGAAAAACGGGAGTACACGGGGGTGGGGGCGATCTGGATCACTGATCAGGTAGCAGAAATTTGCTTAGGGCTACATGCAGGTCAGGATCGGCACTGCCTCCGTTTCTCATTAACTTCCCGGTAATTACTTTAGGCATAGAGGCATAACTGCCCTCTAATGTTTTTGTCTATCTTTTACAAAGGAAGCACAGGAAATGAATGAGAATGCCACCTTTTCACGTCTGTGTGCTCATTGCGCAGAGGAGCTCACGGGGTGGGGCAGGCATCTGGTCTTCACCCGATGCCTGCCAAAAACACAGGCAGGTCATTATCATGTTACTTTCTGAGCTCCAGGACTCCACAGACATTTAACAACTGTTTTACATAGGATACATGCTTAGCTTTTATTATTTTGTGTGTGATTTCAATAAATATCTAAGTGATTCAATTTCCGTTTTATTTTTTGTATAATGTAGCTTGACGGATGAAAAAATAAAATTAAAACCTTATGAATAAATAGGATATCTTGTAATGCATAGAGGCATAACTGCCCTCTAATGTTTTTTTTCTATCTTGTACAAAGATATTCAGCAATGGAAATGATTGAGAAATGCCACCTTTTCATGTCTGTGTGCTCATTGACCAGGGAAGCTCACCGGGGGGGGGGGGGGGGGGGGGGGGGGGGGGGAAATGCCACCTTTTCACGTCTGTGTGCTCATTGAGCAAGGAGCTCACGGGGGTGGGGCAGGCATCTGGTCTCCACCAGAGTACAGGGCAATTCAAAGTGTTCACAATTAAAATACAAGAATAAAAGTTACAGTGCAGTATAAGAAATTAAACATTAAAGCGAAGTTAAAAACAGTTATGTAAAAGCAGATAAAATAAGCAACAAAAGTATAAGAAATGGATAGTTATTTAACAAAAGGCAACATCAAAAAGAAACGTCTTCAGCCTTGATGTAAAAGAACAGAGAGTTGCAGCGGTCCTGCAATTTTCTGGGAGTTGGTTCCAGATATGTAGAGCATAGAAACTAAATGCTGCTTCTCCCTGTTTAGTTCTGACCCTGGGGACAGAAAGCAGACCTGTCCCAGACCACCTGAGAGGTCTGAGGGGTTCATAGTTTACTAACAGGTCAGAAATGTATTTTGGACTTAAACCATTTAATGATTTATGAACTAGCAAAGGTATTTTGAAATCAACTCTCTGAGGCACCAGGAAGCCAGTGTAAAGACTTCAGCACTGGAGTGATGTGATCCACTTTCTTGGTCTTAGTGAGGACTTGAGCAGCAGCGTTCTGAATCAGCTGCAGCTCAAGCTCAAGCTGAGCTGTCTGAGTGATTTTTTAGGGAGACCTGTAAAGACACCGTTACAGTAGTCCAGTCTACTGAAGATAAAAGCATGGACAAGTTTTTCCAAGTCCTGCTGAGACATAAGTCCCTTTACCCTTGATATATTCTTAAGGTGGTAATAGGATGACTTTGTAATTGTCTTAATGTGGCTGTTGAAATTCAGGTCTGAGAATTAAAGCCCATGAAGATAGATTTACTGACACATGGACAGGTTAAAACTGAAAGTATGTCATACATAAGCTTGGATGGAATTCTGACTCTAGCAGGAAATAAATGAATATTTACCATTGTATTTTAGGGTACTGCTGGTGTGACATGTTTAGATTTGAACTCCAAATGCCATGCGCCTAACTTTCCTTGTGGCAAAATCATCTATGATGTCTTTAAAGTCCAGTTTCTTGGCAAGTTGACGCTCTATGGAGAGCATTGCCAAACCATTGAGCCTCTCCTGTGACATGTTAGAGCGCAAGTAGTTTTTTATTAAAAAAAATCTATCATAAAGCTTTCTGTATTTTATATTCGATATTTTCATCCCATCTGTGGAATTTAATGCACTAGTTGACTTTTTCTCTACTTCAAAGGAGAACAGCAAGCATGGTAGGCAAAATAAGGCCTTTTTTGAGCTGCTATATATTATCCAGTCCCTATCGATATTTTCCCTTCCATTGTGGGATGTGGAATATGTCAAATAGTTTGGGAATTCCCTGCCCTCTGCATCTGCTGGCAATTCCTTTGCCCTCTCTGAGAAAGGCGTTCGTTTTGCCATCACACGCACGAGGTTCACACTATCAGAGTCGGTCATTCTAGTTGGCCATAATGCAGGATCGCTGAAATTAGGTGTGTGATCAGTCTCTGATCCATCCTGCTCAGACTCTCTGACAGGGCAGCGGGCCCCTACCGCATCACTGTGACTCTCTCTCTCTCTCTCTCTCTCTCTCTCTCTCTCTCTCTCTCTCTCTCTCTCTCTCTCTCTCTCTCTTCTCTCTCACCGGTAACCTGACTCTGTCTCTCCGTTGCGGGGCTGTGTGCCCCTCCCGCATCACTCTCTCTGTCACCTGACTGCAGCTGGATCTCTCTCCTCTCTGTCTCATCCTCTCTGACGGAGCAACCAAACTCAACTGTTTCTGTCCAAGATAACGTGTTGTGTCAGGCTTTCTACAAGCTAACGGACGTTGACATTAGAGCTGGGCTGTTAGGTTACGTTACAAGGCTCGTAAACGTTGGCTGCGCTGTTTCTTACCTTGCTCTACATTGACTTCACTAGTTCCAGCTTCACCGTCACCACCTTTTTTTAAATATTTGTTTAGAAAATCTCTAAGGCCTCTATTTTCTTCTTCTCTTCTTCTCTTTTCTTTCCTTTTCTGAGCACCGGACTTGTGCTGACCGGAATTTTGAGCGTACCGAACTTCAAATCTACTGACAACATCAAGTTTTGATCAGTGGCCAAACCATTTTTGCGTTGGGGGTGGGGGGGTTCTTGACCACTATTTTAAGGACAATTAGGAAGAAAACAAATAAAAAGCTGTATACAAGTCAAATATTACATATTTATTTCCACAAATATGCCTATTTTAAAACCTTTTTTTAAAATTATTCCATAATTTAATGAGGGCCCAGTTATGCCCCCCCCCCCCTATCCTGGGCCCGGGACAACAGACCCGTTTGTCCCCCCTATCGGCGGGCGTGTATATATATATATATATATATATATATATATATATATATATATATATATATATATATATATATATATATATATTCATGAGGCCAAACTCTTTCTACTTTGCTGTAGGCCTATACTGAAAGGCTGAATACGTTAAAGCCTACCTAATCACTGTAGCTTGACGGATGAAAAAATAAAATTAAAACCTTATGAATAAATAGGATATCTTGTAATGCATAGAGGCATAACTGCCCTCTAATGTTTTTTTTCTATCTTGTACAAAGATATTCAGCAATGGAAATGATTGAGAAATGCCACCTTTTCATGTCTGTGTGCTCATTGACCAGGGAAGCTCACCGGGGGGGGGGAAATGCCACCTTTTCACGTCTGTGTGCTCATTGAGCAAGGAGCTCACGGGGGTGGGGCAGGCATCTGGTCTCCACCAGAGTACAGGGCAATTCAAAGTGTTCACAATTAAAATACAAGAATAAAAGTTACAGTGCAGTATAAGAAATTAAACATTAAAGCGAAGTTAAAAACAGTTATGTAAAAGCAGATAAAATAAGCAACAGAAGTATAAGAAATGGATAGTTATTTAACAAAAGGCAACATCAAAAAGAAACGTCTTCAGCCTTGATGTAAAAGAACAGAGAGTTGCAGCGGTCCTGCAATTTTCTGGGAGTTGGTTCCAGATATGTAGAGCATAGAAACTAAATGCTGCTTCTCCCTGTTTAGGTCTGACCCTGGGGACAGAAAGCAGACCTGTCCCAGACCACCTGAGAGGTCTGAGGGGTTCATAGTTTACTAACAGGTCAGAAATGTATTTTGGACTTAAACCATTTAATGATTTATGAACTAGCAAAGGTATTTTGAAATCAACTCTCTGAGGCACCAGGAAGCCAGTGTAAAGACTTCAGCACTGGAGTGATGTGATCCACTTTCTTGGTCTTAGTGAGGACTTGAGCAGCAGCGTTCTGAATCAGCTGCAGCTGTCTGAGTGATTTTTTAGGGAGACCTGTAAAGACACCGTTACAGTAGTCCAGTCTACTGAAGATAAAAGCATGGACAAGTTTTTCCAAGTCCTGCTGAGACATAAGTCCCTTTACCCTTGATATGTTCTTAAGGTGGTAATAGGATGACTTTGTAATTGTCTTAATGTGGCTGTTGAAATTCAGGTCTGAGAATTAAAGCCCATGAAGATAGATTTACTGACACATGGACAGGTTTAAAACTGAAAGAATGTCTTCTACTTTGGCTCTCAACGAAGGCGGTCGCATTTCACCTCTCCTCCCTCTCCTTCCCTGCTTCGCTTCTCTCGTCTCGTCTCGTCTCGTCCTGTCTGTGTACCCCCACCCCCAATTGCAAGTGATGTCTTGTTGTTTTGTCTATGTTGTGTTTACGCATGCATAGAGGTTTTTTTTTCCAGCTCCTAATGTGTACTCTAATGTGGAGCATAGGTCAGGAGTCGCCCTTTTTTTCCCTCTCCCCACCACCCCTCCTCTTGTTATGCTGTATTCTTCCAGTGTTGTTTGTATCTTATGTCCCCGGGCGCTGTCATAGCTGCCCACTGCTCCCGGTAGAAGGAGGGATGGGTTAAATGCAGAGATGTATCTCGTGTACATGTACTTGTATGTGTATGTGACAATAAAGCTATTCATTCATTCATAAAGCTTTCTGTATTTTATATTCGATATTTTCATCCCATCTGTGGAATTTAATGCACTAGTTGACTTTTTCTCTACTTCAAAGGAGAACAGCAAGCATGGTAGGCAAAATAAGGCCTTTTTTGAGCTGCTATATATTATCTAGTCCCTATCGATTTTTCCCTTCCATTGTGGGATGTGGAATATGTCAAATAGTTTGGGTCTTCCGGAGGATGCCCTCATCCCTGGCGCTGAACACCTGGGGCCTATGCCTCGTGTTCGTGGGGGATGAGGCTTTCCCCTTGAGGTAAGTGTTGTATTTGTTTGATTTGTATGTATTACCATTATGCATTGTAGGATTTTGAACAGCACTGTGTTAAAGTAAATGTATTATTAGATATTATTAGATTGTGATGTCAGCAATGTATTTTGTAGAAATTGTAATCTGTATGTACATAGTCACATGTCCATACATCATTTTTGTGTAGGAGGAATTTGATGAGGCCCTATCCTGGAAGTGAACTCACGCAGCCAAGGACGACCTTCAACAGCAGCCTGTCACGTGCCAGGAGAGTTGTTGAGAATGCCTTTGGTATTCTTGCTGCACAGTGGAGGATCTACCACCGTGTCATTGGAGTGAGGCCTGAAAATGTGGATGCCATTGTGATAGCAACAGTGGCTCTTCACAATTTCCAGCTGTGGAACTCCCCAGTTGAAGCTCCCTGCCCATCAGAGGCCATCCCCATCCCTGCTCTACATGATGTAGGGAGAGTTGCCACCAACAACTCCACCCAAGAGGCCATGGCCACACGGGAGGTTTTCAAGACCTACTTCTCCTCCCCTGCTGCGGCAATACCTGGGACCACGGAAGCCTGATGTCTTTGCAACCCACACCTGCTGCTTCACTTCTGAATAACACAAAGGCTCTTTTAAGAGCCACTTTCTTATTTTTAAAAAGCTGTTTCCACAGTGTCTATATGAAATGACATGCTGATCTGATGTAATAACAAGGACACATTACTTCAATCATCATATCTCACTCACTCATCCACCCCCAGAATATACACACATCATATGCAGTCACTCATGTAAAGTTTATTTTGTAACAGAAATAAAGCACATACAAGGTAAAAAGTAATGGTTACCACATATATAAAAATTAACTAAACTAAAATATATAACAAATAAATGGAATTCTTAATTAATCTTAAGACATTGCAGACCTGTGATGTGAGTGCAGCTGATATGGAAAACATGGAACATAGGAAGGTAAGTAGTACAAATCAAGAAAATTCTGCCCTATGTAGAGTTGCCAGAAACTCCATCTGCACCTCACTCCTCTTCTCCCTGGTCAGGTTTCAAAGCCGTGGGGCTAAGCTCAACAGAAACAGCTCTGTGTCATCTGGTTTTTATTGGAGCACCTTCAGGACACTTTCCTCAAACTCATCCCCCTGTTTCTTCCGTCTCTTGCCAGAGCCCTGCTGAGACTGGGGTGTTGCTGGAGGGGGCTGCAGGGTTGCT
Organism: Gymnocephalus cernua; assembly: GCA_023631565.1. NCBI lineage: Eukaryota > Metazoa > Chordata > Actinopteri > Perciformes > Percidae > Gymnocephalus > Gymnocephalus cernua. The sequence continues at coordinate 6,617,985 of CM042448.1, read as the reverse complement.
GGGGGCTCCCCGCGCTCTAGAGGCTGGTAACTCTCTAGCTCCACGTTTTGGAGGCACAGACTGTAGGAGCACCCTCCTGTGGGGACGGGGGCTGGGACGGGGGCTGGGACGGGGGCTGGGACGGGTGCTGGGACGGGGGCTGGGACGGGGGCTGGGACTGGGAGAGGTTAGAAGTCGTCACCCTCTCCCTGACGTGTGGCTCCAGAAAGGACAGGATTGAAAAATACTTCCAGTTGCTCTTTTGGTCTGCCCCTGCACCACTTTCTTTTCTTTCTGTTGCCTCCTCTCCTTCAGGTATCGGTCTCTGAGGTCTTCTTCCACCTTTTTTTACACTCCTCCTCTGAATAGATGACGTGTGGATAATTATCATATCTAAATTAAACTGTTGCATTTCAACACTGTGTCATTGCATGTTTACATACATAAGTGAGAGGTCTGCAGTCATTGCAGTTGGGTAAAATAAAGCCAAGCTATGACCCTAAATTCATACATTAATCATCATTCATTCATACTCTGGAAAACACTTTGTTTAATACATATGTGTAATGAATTCCTCCAAAATTGGAGCTTTCATACATAACTACCTACATGTGAATTCCAATGAAAACAAACATGGCATGTGTCAATTGGTCCCAACATTTTACATCATATAAACATGTAAATACGAATGTATCCTACAACTACCTGTATGGAGCTGTTATTGGAGTGATATCTGGAAATTATGTGGAGACTTCACATTAATGATTCATTTCGATTAAATGCAGCTTTATTCAATATTGAACAAAGGAGATCAATCAACTCCTTCTTATACTCTCCAAAGGTCAAACATTCCAAGCTATCTATTGTTGTGCTACGACATTAACATACAGGCTTAAATAGCCAACCTATCAGGAGCTGTATAATCAACTTGGTATTTGATTTTTGCAGCTCACAACAGTACAGTTCTCAGTTGCTTTGGCAATATTATTATATATATATATATATATATATATATATATATATATATATATATATATATATATATATATATATATATATAATTATATAATATATATATATATATATATATATATATATTACATATTATATATTATAAATATTATATATATATATATTATATATATATATATTATATATATATGAAATAGTGCTCCCTTTCATGTGCATTGTTACTTTTCGACTATACTTAGAGTAAACTGTTACATATGGACAACAACACAAAGCACTTTCACTATATTGGTATGAACAATGGGTAAGGAATTGTCAGTTTCATTGTGTCATTTGTATTAATACTTGCTTTAGACACATTAACAAAAGATTTCCAGCAAGATACAGGCCTTTGCAGGTCAATCACCATGCGGTGCAGTTTACACCAATTGTTTTAATAAATGCACTCACTGTGCTAATGGAAATATTTTTTTTTAAAAACGCACCAAAGTAACTGAGAAAAAATGTAACATTATGATTGTATTTCAGTGAAGACATGTCCATGTTGATTTCACATATTTCAAACAAACGTGAATGATTTCAATTAACCTACACACCTGGCATGCCTATTATGGTAGAAATATGCTTCCACAGCATGGTTTTGCGTCCGAGGTCTCTGTACGACCTCAAAGTTGTGTCGTACAGCTCTGGGAGCTCGCTGACGGCCAAAATCAACCTCTCGTCCATGTTTCATTTGTGGATCTACATGCATTCGCTTGCGCTTGCCGAGGTCAAAGTTGAACCATGTTGAACTTTGAACGCCGCACGCGCAAGAGCAGCCGCTGTGTGCTGTGACGTGCTGTCACGTGTCTGAAAAAAACTAAGTCAACATGTTTAACCTTGGCCTCGGCACGCGCGAGAACGGCAGGCTGGAAAATGCCGCTCAGCGCAGCAGCAGATCAGCTGTTGTGCGCGCAAGCCATACACAATAATGGGTTTCATAGCAGCGCATGCCGCGTCCTATGTGAACGGGCCTTGATCGTTCCTCTATTGCTCCAAAAACAACCACCTCAGTTTTTTCTTCACTTAATTTAAGAAAGGGGGGGTTCTAATTTGCAGTGATGGCACATCACAGCAGGGTTGCCATAGCATGTTAAAGTTTGTATTATGCAGGTTGAAGCAATTATTGATTTAGGGTGATTAGTTAAATGAAGATTGGAAGTGCTGCCACTGTTTACGACCGGCCTGTGTTTTTGCAGGACACTTGTGAAGACCAGATGATTGCCCCACCCCCGTGTACTCTGAGGAGGAGCATCAGAGCTCTGGCAGTTGAGATCCCAAATGCATAAACTTTGAATGAGTGAAAGCTGAAATGGCTTCCCACAAACTATGTGATATTCTTCTCAGTTTAGACTAGACAGTCCATATTTTTTCTTAAATTAAATGAAGAAAAAACTGAGGTGGTTGTTTTTGGAGCAATAGAGGAACGATTACAAGTCAGTGCTCAGCTTCAAACGACAATGTTAAAACAACAGACAAAGCCAGAAATCTTGGTGTAATTATGGACTCAGACCTGAATTTCAACAGCCACATTAAGACAATTACAAAGTCATCCTATTACCACCTTAAGAATATATCAAGGGTAAAGGGACTTATGTCTCAGCAGGACTTGGAAAAACTTGTCCATGCTTTTATCTTCAGTAGACTGGACTACTGTAACGGTGTATTTACAGGTCTCCCTAAAAAATCACTCAGACAGCTCAGCTTGAGCTTGAGCTGCAGCTGATTCAGAACGCTGCTGCTCAAGTCCTCACTAAGACCAAGAAAGTGGATCACATCACTCCAGTGCTGAAGTCTTTACACTGGCTTCCTGGTGCCTCAGAGAGTTGATTTCAAAATACCTTTGCTAGTTCATAAATCATTAAATGGTTTAAGTCCAAAATACATTTCTGACCTGTTAGTAAACTATGAACCCCTCAGACCTCTCAGGTGGTCTGGGACAGGCCTGCTTTCTGTCCCCAGGGTCAGAACTAAACAGGGAGAAGCAGCATTTAGTTTTTATGCTCCACACATCTGGAACCAACTCCCAGAAAATTGCAGGACCGCTGCAACTCTCTGTTCTTTTACATCAAGGCTGAAGACGTTTCTTTTTGATGTTGCCTTTCGTTAAATAACTATCCATTTCTTATACTTTTGTTGCTTATTTTATCTGCTTTTATATAACTGTTTTTAACTTCGCTTTAATGTTTAATTTCTTATACTGCACTGTAACTTTTATTCTTGTATTTTAATTGTAAAACACTTTGAAACACTTTGCCCTGTTGCTGAAAAGTGCTATAGAAATAAAGCTGCCTTGTCTTGCCTTGCCCCTCTGTTGTATGGTAAATATAGAAGTGAAAGACGGAGTTTAGAGCATCTGTTATTCCATATGAAATTAGTAAATAATTTATTCATTCTTAGAAAGAGGTGTTTAGGACGTGCCAAAGGGATATTTTGAAATAGGTACAGGAGCTTGGGGATAGTTTTCATATTCACAGTCAATCTACAAACATCTTTTTTTTCAGGACAAATTGGGCTGTCATAATTCGTGTGTTGGATTGATGTCACCTGAATACAAAAAAAGTAATGGGACCATAAAGACAAATGAAAAAATAAAACGGAAATTGAATCACTTAGATATTTATTGAAATCACACACAAAATAATAAAAGCTAAGCATGTATCCTATGTAAAACAGTTGTTAAATGTCTGTGGAGTCCTGGAGCTCAGAAAGTAACATGATAATGACCTGCCTGTGTTTTTGGCAGGCATCGGGTGAAGACCAGATGCCTGCCCCACCCCGTGAGCTCCTCTGCGCAATGAGCACACAGACGTGAAAAGGTGGCATTCTCATTCATTTCCTGTGCTTCCTTTGTAAAAGATAGACAAAAACATTAGAGGGCAGTTATGCCTCTATGCCTAAAGTAATTACCGGGAAGTTAATGAGAAACGGAGGCAGTGCCGATCCTGACCTGCATGTAGCCCTAAGCAAATTTCTGCTACCTGATCAGTGATCCAGATCGCCCCCACCCCCGTGTACTCCCGTTTTTCAAAAGTAATCCACTAGGACTTTGGAGAACGGATTGGATCAAATCTTGAAAATGGGTTTTTCAAAAGAAAAAACGGATTACATAATCGGATTAGATCACGTAATCCAATCTTGGTTTTGCTCCTGATCAAACCTTTAGTTTGGGTTTTTCAGAACGTTTTTGTAGGATTTGGATCACTTTGATCCAAAAAATCTGGATTAAACTGATCCAATCAGAAGGGTTTCAAAGGATTCAGCGTGGATTTCATGCCCAAAATGTAATGAAAACTTTAAAAATGTATCAAATAATACTATATTTGGATCATGCAGTATCTTACAAGATATCCTATTTATTCATAAGGTTTTAATTTTATTTTTTCATCCGTCAGGCTACAGTGATTAGGTAGGCTTTAACGTATTCAGCCTTTCAGTATATCTGGACTCTGTATCCCTGTTCGTTTAAAATAATGCTATAAAAATGTGTGCCTATGTGGCTGATTAAACTGTGACATTTTAGACTCTGAGAACAAGAATGCTTTCAAGCAGAAACTAACGGGCTAATGCACTCCTCATTTCCTCTACTGAATATCTTTGTAAAAGATGAAAACAGAGGACATATCAGGAAGTTAATGAGAGACGGAGGGGTGTGTGTATTTATTTCTGTGTGTGTGTGTGTTTGTGCTCAGGTGCAGTCTATGTGACCATAGTCTGGCCAGCAGTAGGAAAAGAGAGAGGGACATGTAGCAGATGGAATTTTTCAGCACCCAGTCCACCTAAGGTGAGATTTCTGTTTTTTTCTTACATGCTGAGATGGAGAAATATTGTCCTGTGAATAAAATGGGTTCTATAAAGAAATATTACAGAGCTAAGCAACCTTATTGGAATAATGAATTAAATGAGTTATGGTTGAAGCTTCGTTCTGTAGAGAGAATATTTCTTAAATGTGGCTTAGGGGTACCTTGGAAGAGGAGGACCTTGCATAGTGAATTCATGCAATGTCAGACTAATTTTGATAGAAAATGCAGGTACTTTAACACTAATACCCATGGAGGTTTGACTGGAAAGTGGTGGACGGTGTTGTGAATCTGGTCAAATATTTTCAGGAGTTTGGGGTTTTTAAGAGGGGTGCATCACATTATAGTTAATAAACACATTACACATTACATTACATTTTTGGTGTGAATTCAATAGTGATTTGCACTGTTGTTTTCTAACAATATGACAGCACACACTTATCAGTTTAAACTCTGGGCTGTGCAGGATATCAGCTGTAACTATAGAGCTTGTGGTGGTACCTTGTGCTATAGAGGAAACATCAGCACTGAGAAGTGATGCATCTGTTGATGTTGAGGATGAAGTTGATGGTGTAGCTGGGAAAATAATTGAGAAAAAAAATCAGAAATTACCTGTGAAGTAGGTTTTTCCATTTCGCTGTTAGCATATTGAAGGAGGTCACTATTAACAGCTCAGCTCAGTGAGAGAAATTCACTCTACCTTCATCAGTGGAGGTATCCTTAGGAAGAGCCTGAGGGCTGAGACATTTAAGCAAAGCACCTTGAGGGAGAAAGAAAAGATGGTAACACTTTATAATAACAATCATGGTAAATTGATAGTTAATTAACCTTTAGTTAATTGTCTTTTTACTGTTAACAAACAATGAAATTATAATTAAATGTTTACTAATTATTAGTAGTGCTGTAAATTAACAGTTTATTGTAACACACATATCTATCATATAATATATTAGGTATCGGGTAATGATTAAACATTTTTGTAAACCTTTAAGAAACCATTTTTAAAACATCTATAAACATTACATAGATAGACGGACCAGATATTCCTAACACTTTGTTAAGGTTACTAATGCTTAAAAACATCCCAAGCTAATGTTTGATGCACGGAATGCATACTAATACCCATGGAGGTTTGACTGGAAAGTGGTGGACGGTGTTGTGAATCTGGTCAAATATTTTCAGGAGTTTGGGGTTTTTAAGAGGGGTGCATCACATTATAGTTAACCCTTGTGCACTGTTCGGGATGTTTTCAGCCACTAAGGGGTAATTTTGAGTCTAAATTTGGCCATAACTTTTTCTGTGTTACAGCAAATGGAATGATTTTCACTGACAAATCTTATTTTAACACATATTTTAGGAAAATGCTTTGAAAATTTTCCAAAACCCAACAGTACACTGTGGGTAAATTGTAGGATTTGGATCACTTTGATCCAAAAAATCTGGATTAAACTGATCCAATCAGAAGGGTGGATTCAGCGTGGATTTCATGCCCAAAATGTAATGAAAACTTTAAAAATGTATCAAATAATACTATATTTGGATCATGCAGTATCTTACAAGATATCCTATTTATTCATAAGGTTTTAATTTTATTTTTTCATCCGTCAGGCTACAGTGATTAGGTAGGCTTTAACGTATTCAGCCTTTCAGTATATCTGGACTCTGTATCCCTGTTCGTTTAAAATAATGCTATAAAAATGTGTGCCTATGTGGCTGATTAAACTGTGACATTTTAGACTCTGAGAACAAGAATGCTTTCAAGCAGAAACTAACGGGCTAATGCACTCCTCATTTCCTCTACTGAATATCTTTGTAAAAGATGAAAACAGAGGACATATCAGGAAGTTAATGAGAGACGGAGGGGTGTGTGTATTTATTTCTGTGTGTGTGATATATATATACATTCCTTTCTTACTGAGATCTCAGGGGATTGTTGCTTTGCTTCAGTGCTCACTCTCTGTTTTTCACTTCACCTCTGAATCTTTTGTTAAATCATCATATATTCATATTGTTTTCTGCAATTTTTATAAAATGTGTTGTTCACTTTCTTGCTCAGTTAGTTGAGAATACTGTTACCACTCTCATGTCTGTGGAGTAAATATGAAGCTGTAGTTAGTAGGCGATTAGCTTACAGGTAGCACAAAAAGACTGGAATTGGAGGGAAACAGCTGTCGTGACTCTGTCTAGCAACAAAACAAAATTGAATAGGTTTTTGTCTTAAAATACAATTCAAACACAAAAAAGTTAGGAATCCGTTTTGACACAATCCATGTATCAGCAATTGTATCAGTAGGGGGTGGGCGGTGTGGCTCAGTGGTAGAGTCTTCACCTGCCAATTGGAAGGTTGGTGGTTCGATCCCCCAGCCCTGCAGTGTCATGTAGAAGTGTTTATCATGCAAACGTTTTTTTTGGATAATTGGATTTCAATTTTGTCACAAACAGCTTATAACAAAACAAAATTGAATAGGTTTTTGTCTTAAAATACAATTCAAACACAAAAAAGTTAGGAATCCGTTTTGATTCCATTTTCTGCACTTTTTACACAAACACACACTGGCCTTACAGGGGTAAAGTTCTCCATCTAGTGGACTGATAGCACAACTACAGCTCATCTAGCCTTTCTCTGCCTCACACATGTAACCATGTTTACATAGTTATATGTGAATATATATATTATATATATATATATATATATATATATATATATATATATATATATATATATATATATATATTTATATTTATATTTATATACACATATAAATATATATATATTCCGGAGCACACAGCGTCCATTTCTCCCAAAAAATACCTGAAATACTGATTCATCTGACCACAGTACACGTTTCCACTGTGTGATGGTCCATCCCAGATGCCCCCGAGCCCAGAGAAGTCAACGGCGCTTCTGGACACTGTTAACATAGGCAGGGCCGTTTGAAGGAATTTGGGGGCCCCAAGCTAAATGGACATGGAGGCCCTCCTCCCCCCTGCCCCGCACGCATGCACGCACGCACGCAAAGCCTACAGGAACCACAGCATAGTCATAAAGTTCACCCACACTTTATATAAATAAAAAAAGGTTTACAGTGCATAAACTGCTGTTGCATAAACTGCTGTTGCACCTAGACATTTGACAGGCACTACTGTATATTAAGAATTCTGAAATGTCCATGGGCAAAGTGACTGGTATTTACACATTACATTACATTCACACCATTTTTTGGTGTGAATTCAATAGTGATTTGCACTGTTGTTTTCTAACAATATGACAGCACACACTTATCAGTTTAAACTCTGGGCTGTGCAGGATATCAGCTGTAACTATAGAGCTTGTGGTGGTACCTTGTGCTATAGAGGAAACATCAGCACTGAGAAGTGATGCATCTGTTGATGTTGAGGATGAAGTTGATGGTGTAGCTGGGAAAATAATTGAGAAAAAAAATCAGAAATTACCTGTGAAGTAGGTTTTTCCATTTCGCTGTTAGCATATTGAAGGAGGTCACTATTAACAGCTCAGCTCAGTGAGAGAAATTCACTCTACCTTCATCAGTGGAGGTATCCTTAGGAAGAGCCTGAGGGCTGAGACATTTAAGCAAAGCACCTTGAGGGAGAAAGAAAAGATGGTAACACTTTATAATAACAATCATGGTAAATTGATAGTTAATTAACCTTTAGTTAATTGTCTTTTTACTGTTAACAAACAATGAAATTATAATTAAATGTTTACTAATTATTAGTAGTGCTGTAAATTAACAGTTTATTGTAACACACATATCTATCATATAATATATTAGGTATCGGGTAATGATTAAACATTTTTGTAAACCTTTAAGAAACCATTTGTAAAACATCTATAAACATTACATAGATAGACGGACCAGATATTCCTAACACTTTGTTAAGGTTACTAATGCTTAAAAACATCCCAAGCTAATGTTTGATGCACGGAATGCATACTAATACCCATGGAGGTTTGACTGGAAAGTGGTGGACGGTGTTGTGAATCTGGTCAAATATTTTCAGGAGTTTGGGGTTTTTAAGAGGGGTGCATCACATTATAGTTAACCCTTGTGCACTGTTCGGGATGTTTTCAGCCACTAAGGGGTAATTTTGAGTCTAAATTTGGCCATAACTTTTTCTGTGTTACAGCAAATGGAATGATTTTCACTGACAAATCTTATTTTAACACATATTTTAGGAAAATGCTTTGAAAATTTTCCAAAACCCAACAGTACACTGTGGGTAAATTGTAGGATTTGGATCACTTTGATCCAAAAAATCTGGATTAAACTGATCCAATCAGAAGGGTGGATTCAGCGTGGATTTCATGCCCAAAATGTAATGAAAACTTTAAAAATGTATCAAATAATACTATATTTGGATCATGCAGTATCTTACAAGATATCCTATTTATTCATAAGGTTTTAATTTTATTTTTTCATCCGTCAGGCTACAGTGATTAGGTAGGCTTTAACGTATTCAGCCTTTCAGTATATCTGGACTCTGTATCCCTGTTCGTTTAAAATAATGCTATAAAAATGTGTGCCTATGTGGCTGATTAAACTGTGACATTTTAGACTCTGAGAACAAGAATGCTTTCAAGCAGAAACTAACGGGCTAATGCACTCCTCATTTCCTCTACTGAATATCTTTGTAAAAGATGAAAACAGAGGACATATCAGGAAGTTAATGAGAGACGGAGGGGTGTGTGTATTTATTTCTGTGTGTGTGATATATATATACATTCCTTTCTTACTGAGATCTCAGGGGATTGTTGCTTTGCTTCAGTGCTCACTCTCTGTTTTTCACTTCACCTCTGAATCTTTTGTTAAATCATCATATATTCATATTGTTTTCTGCAATTTTTATAAAATGTGTTGTTCACTTTCTTGCTCAGTTAGTTGAGAATACTGTTACCACTCTCATGTCTGTGGAGTAAATATGAAGCTGTAGTTAGTAGGCGATTAGCTTACAGGTAGCACAAAAAGACTGGAATTGGAGGGAAACAGCTGTCGTGACTCTGTCTAGCAACAAAACAAAATTGAATAGGTTTTTGTCTTAAAATACAATTCAAACACAAAAAAGTTAGGAATCCGTTTTGACACAATCCATGTATCAGCAATTGTATCAGTAGGGGGTGGGCGGTGTGGCTCAGTGGTAGAGTCTTCACCTGCCAATTGGAAGGTTGGTGGTTCGATCCCCCAGCCCTGCAGTGTCATGTAGAAGTGTTTATCATGCAAACGTTTTTTTTGGATAATTGGATTTCAATTTTGTCACAAACAGCTTATAACAAAACAAAATTGAATAGGTTTTTGTCTTAAAATACAATTCAAACACAAAAAAGTTAGGAATCCGTTTTGATTCCATTTTCTGCACTTTTTACACAAACACACACTGGCCTTACAGGGGTAAAGTTCTCCATCTAGTGGACTGATAGCACAACTACAGCTCATCTAGCCTTTCTCTGCCTCACACATGTAACCATGTTTACATAGTTATATGTGAATATATATATTATATATATATATATATATATATATATATATATATATATATATATATATATATATTTATATTTATATTTATATACACATATAAATATATATATATTCCGGAGCACACAGCGTCCATTTCTCCCAAAAAATACCTGAAATACTGATTCATCTGACCACAGTACACGTTTCCACTGTGTGATGGTCCATCCCAGATGCCCCCGAGCCCAGAGAAGTCAACGGCGCTTCTGGACACTGTTAACATAGGCAGGGCCGTTTGAAGGAATTTGGGGGCCCCAAGCTAAATGGACATGGAGGCCCTCCTCCCCCCTGCCCCGCACGCATGCACGCACGCACGCAAAGCCTACAGGAACCACAGCATAGTCATAAAGTTCACCCACACTTTATATAAATAAAAAAAGGTTTACAGTGCATAAACTGCTGTTGCATAAACTGCTGTTGCACCTAGACATTTGACAGGCACTACTGTATATTAAGAATTCTGAAATGTCCATGGGCAAAGTGACTGGTATTTACACATTACATTACATTCACACCATTTTTTGGTGTGAATTCAATAGTGATTTGCACTGTTGTTTTCTAACAATATGACAGCACACACTTATCAGTTTAAACTCTGGGCTGTGCAGGATATCAGCTGTAACTATAGAGCTTGTGGTGGTACCTTGTGCTATAGAGGAAACATCAGCACTGAGAAGTGATGCATCTGTTGATGTTGAGGATGAAGTTGATGGTGTAGCTGGGAAAATAATTGAGAAAAAAAATCAGAAATTACCTGTGAAGTAGGTTTTTCCATTTCGCTGTTAGCATATTGAAGGAGGTCACTATTAACAGCTCAGCTCAGTGAGAGAAATTCACTCTACCTTCATCAGTGGAGGTATCCTTAGGAAGAGCCTGAGGGCTGAGACATTTAAGCAAAGCACCTTGAGGGAGAAAGAAAAGATGGTAACACTTTATAATAACAATCATGGTAAATTGATAGTTAATTAACCTTTAGTTAATTGTCTTTTTACTGTTAACAAACAATGAAATTATAATTAAATGTTTACTAATTATTAGTAGTGCTGTAAATTAACAGTTTATTGTAACACACATATCTATCATATAATATATTAGGTATCGGGTAATGATTAAACATTTTTGTAAACCTTTAAGAAACCATTTTTAAAACATCTATAAACATTACATAGATAGACGGACCAGATATTCCTAACACTTTGTTAAGGTTACTAATGCTTAAAAACATCCCAAGCTAATGTTTGATGCACGGAATGCATACTAATACCCATGGAGGTTTGACTGGAAAGTGGTGGACGGTGTTGTGAATCTGGTCAAATATTTTCAGGAGTTTGGGGTTTTTAAGAGGGGTGCATCACATTATAGTTAACCCTTGTGCACTGTTCGGGATGTTTTCAGCCACTAAGGGGTAATTTTGAGTCTAAATTTGGCCATAACTTTTTCTGTGTTACAGCAAATGGAATGATTTTCACTGACAAATCTTATTTTAACACATATTTTAGGAAAATGCTTTGAAAATTTTCCAAAACCCAACAGTACACTGTGGGTAAATTGTAGGATTTGGATCACTTTGATCCAAAAAATCTGGATTAAACTGATCCAATCAGAAGGGTGGATTCAGCGTGGATTTCATGCCCAAAATGTAATGAAAACTTTAAAAATGTATCAAATAATACTATATTTGGATCATGCAGTATCTTACAAGATATCCTATTTATTCATAAGGTTTTAATTTTATTTTTTCATCCGTCAGGCTACAGTGATTAGGTAGGCTTTAACGTATTCAGCCTTTCAGTATATCTGGACTCTGTATCCCTGTTCGTTTAAAATAATGCTATAAAAATGTGTGCCTATGTGGCTGATTAAACTGTGACATTTTAGACTCTGAGAACAAGAATGCTTTCAAGCAGAAACTAACGGGCTAATGCACTCCTCATTTCCTCTACTGAATATCTTTGTAAAAGATGAAAACAGAGGACATATCAGGAAGTTAATGAGAGACGGAGGGGTGTGTGTATTTATTTCTGTGTGTGTGATATATATATACATTCCTTTCTTACTGAGATCTCAGGGGATTGTTGCTTTGCTTCAGTGCTCACTCTCTGTTTTTCACTTCACCTCTGAATCTTTTGTTAAATCATCATATATTCATATTGTTTTCTGCAATTTTTATAAAATGTGTTGTTCACTTTCTTGCTCAGTTAGTTGAGAATACTGTTACCACTCTCATGTCTGTGGAGTAAATATGAAGCTGTAGTTAGTAGGCGATTAGCTTACAGGTAGCACAAAAAGACTGGAATTGGAGGGAAACAGCTGTCGTGACTCTGTCTAGCAACAAAACAAAATTGAATAGGTTTTTGTCTTAAAATACAATTCAAACACAAAAAAGTTAGGAATCCGTTTTGACACAATCCATGTATCAGCAATTGTATCAGTAGGGGGTGGGCGGTGTGGCTCAGTGGTAGAGTCTTCACCTGCCAATTGGAAGGTTGGTGGTTCGATCCCCCAGCCCTGCAGTGTCATGTAGAAGTGTTTATCATGCAAACGTTTTTTTTTGGATAATTGGATTTCAATTTTGTCACAAACAGCTTATAACAAAACAAAATTGAATAGGTTTTTGTCTTAAAATACAATTCAAACACAAAAAAGTTAGGAATCCGTTTTGATTCCATTTTCTGCACTTTTTACACAAACACACACTGGCCTTACAGGGGTAAAGTTCTCCATCTAGTGGACTGATAGCACAACTACAGCTCATCTAGCCTTTCTCTGCCTCACACATGTAACCATGTTTACATAGTTATATGTGAATATATATATTATATATATATATATATATATATATATATATATATATATATATATATATATATATATATATATATATATATATATATTTATATTTATATTTATATACACATATAAATATATATATATTCCGGAGCACACAGCGTCCATTTCTCCCAAAAAATACCTGAAATACTGATTCATCTGACCACAGTACACGTTTCCACTGTGTGATGGTCCATCCCAGATGCCCCCGAGCCCAGAGAAGTCAACGGCGCTTCTGGACACTGTTAACATAGGCAGGGCCGTTTGAAGGAATTTGGGGGCCCCAAGCTGAATGGACATGGAGGCCCTCCTCCCCCCTGCCCCGCACGCATGCACGCACGCACGCAAAGCCTACAGGAACCACAGCATAGTCATAAAGTTCACCCACACTTTATATAAATAAAAAAAGGTTTACAGTGCATAAACTGCTGTTGCATAAACTGCTGTTGCACCTAGACATTTGACAGGCACTACTGTATATTAAGAATTCTGAAATGTCCATGGGCAAAGTGACTGGTATTTACACATTACATTACATTCACACCATTTTTTGGTGTGAATTCAATAGTGATTTGCACTGTTGTTTTCTAACAATATGACAGCACACACTTATCAGTTTAAACTCTGGGCTGTGCAGGATATCAGCTGTAACTATAGAGCTTGTGGTGGTACCTTGTGCTATAGAGGAAACATCAGCACTGAGAAGTGATGCATCTGTTGATGTTGAGGATGAAGTTGATGGTGTAGCTGGGAAAATAATTGAGAAAAAAAATCAGAAATTACCTGTGAAGTAGGTTTTTCCATTTCGCTGTTAGCATATTGAAGGAGGTCACTATTAACAGCTCAGCTCAGTGAGAGAAATTCACTCTACCTTCATCAGTGGAGGTATCCTTAGGAAGAGCCTGAGGGCTGAGACATTTAAGCAAAGCACCTTGAGGGAGAAAGAAAAGATGGTAACACTTTATAATAACAATCATGGTAAATTGATAGTTAATTAACCTTTAGTTAATTGTCTTTTTACTGTTAACAAACAATGAAATTATAATTAAATGTTTACTAATTATTAGTAGTGCTGTAAATTAACAGTTTATTGTAACACACATATCTATCATATAATATATTAGGTATCGGGTAATGATTAAACATTTTTGTAAACCTTTAAGAAACCATTTTTAAAACATCTATAAACATTACATAGATAGACGGACCAGATATTCCTAACACTTTGTTAAGGTTACTAATGCTTAAAAACATCCCAAGCTAATGTTTGATGCACGGAATGCATACTAATACCCATGGAGGTTTGACTGGAAAGTGGTGGACGGTGTTGTGAATCTGGTCAAATATTTTCAGGAGTTTGGGGTTTTTAAGAGGGGTGCATCACATTATAGTTAACCCTTGTGCACTGTTCGGGATGTTTTCAGCCACTAAGGGGTAATTTTGAGTCTAAATTTGGCCATAACTTTTTCTGTGTTACAGCAAATGGAATGATTTTCACTGACAAATCTTATTTTAACACATATTTTAGGAAAATGCTTTGAAAATTTTCTAAAACCCAACAGTACACTGTGGGTAAATTGTAGGATTTGGATCACTTTGATCCAAAAAATCTGGATTAAACTGATCCAATCAGAAGGGTGGATTCAGCGTGGATTTCATGCCCAAAATGTAATGAAAACTTTAAAAATGTATCAAATAATACTATATTTGGATCATGCAGTATCTTACAAGATATCCTATTTATTCATAAGGTTTTAATTTTATTTTTTCATCCGTCAGGCTACAGTGATTAGGTAGGCTTTAACGTATTCAGCCTTTCAGTATATCTGGACTCTGTATCCCTGTTCGTTTAAAATAATGCTATAAAAATGTGTGCCTATGTGGCTGATTAAACTGTGACATTTTAGACTCTGAGAACAAGAATGCTTTCAAGCAGAAACTAACGGGCTAATGCACTCCTCATTTCCTCTACTGAATATCTTTGTAAAAGATGAAAACAGAGGACATATCAGGAAGTTAATGAGAGACGGAGGGGTGTGTGTATTTATTTCTGTGTGTGTGATATATATATACATTCCTTTCTTACTGAGATCTCAGGGGATTGTTGCTTTGCTTCAGTGCTCACTCTCTGTTTTTCACTTCACCTCTGAATCTTTTGTTAAATCATCATATATTCATATTGTTTTCTGCAATTTTTATAAAATGTGTTGTTCACTTTCTTGCTCAGTTAGTTGAGAATACTGTTACCACTCTCATGTCTGTGGAGTAAATATGAAGCTGTAGTTAGTAGGCGATTAGCTTACAGGTAGCACAAAAAGACTGGAATTGGAGGGAAACAGCTGTCGTGACTCTGTCTAGCAACAAAACAAAATTGAATAGGTTTTTGTCTTAAAATACAATTCAAACACAAAAAAGTTAGGAATCCGTTTTGACACAATCCATGTATCAGCAATTGTATCAGTAGGGGGTGGGCGGTGTGGCTCAGTGGTAGAGTCTTCACCTGCCAATTGGAAGGTTGGTGGTTCGATCCCCCAGCCCTGCAGTGTCATGTAGAAGTGTTTATCATGCAAACGTTTTTTTTGGATAATTGGATTTCAATTTTGTCACAAACAGCTTATAACAAAACAAAATTGAATAGGTTTTTGTCTTAAAATACAATTCAAACACAAAAAAGTTAGGAATCCGTTTTGATTCCATTTTCTGCACTTTTTACACAAACACACACTGGCCTTACAGGGGTAAAGTTCTCCATCTAGTGGACTGATAGCACAACTACAGCTCATCTAGCCTTTCTCTGCCTCACACATGTAACCATGTTTACATAGTTATATGTGAATATATATATTATATATATATATATATATATATATATATATATATATATATATATATATATATATATATATATATATTTATATTTATATTTATATTTATATACACATATAAATATATATATATTCCGGAGCACACAGCGTCCATTTCTCCCAAAAAATACCTGAAATACTGATTCATCTGACCACAGTACACGTTTCCACTGTGTGATGGTCCATCCCAGATGCCCCCGAGCCCAGAGAAGTCAACGGCGCTTCTGGACACTGTTAACATAGGCAGGGCCGTTTGAAGGAATTTGGGGGCCCCAAGCTAAATGGACATGGAGGCCCTCCTCCCCCCTGCCCCGCACGCATGCACGCACGCACGCAAAGCCTACAGGAACCACAGCATAGTCATAAAGTTCACCCACACTTTATATAAATAAAAAAAGGTTTACAGTGCATAAACTGCTGTTGCATAAACTGCTGTTGCACCTAGACATTTGACAGGCACTACTGTATATTAAGAATTCTGAAATGTCCATGGGCAAAGTGACTGGTATTTACACATTACATTACATTCACACCATTTTTTGGTGTGAATTCAATAGTGATTTGCACTGTTGTTTTCTAACAATATGACAGCACACACTTAGGGAAACAGCTGTCGTGACTCTGTCTAGCAACAAAACAAAATTGAATAGGTTTTTGTCTTAAAATACAATTCAAACACAAAAAAGTTAGGAATCCGTTTTGACACAATCCATGTATCAGCAATTGTATCAGTAGGGGGTGGGCGGTGTGGCTCAGTGGTAGAGTCTTCACCTGCCAATTGGAAGGTTGGTGGTTCGATCCCCCAGCCCTGCAGTGTCATGTAGAAGTGTTTATCATGCAAACGTTTTTTTTGGATAATTGGATTTCAATTTTGTCACAAACAGCTTATAACAAAACAAAATTGAATAGGTTTTTGTCTTAAAATACAATTCAAACACAAAAAAGTTAGGAATCCGTTTTGATTCCATTTTCTGCACTTTTTACACAAACACACACTGGCCTTACAGGGGTAAAGTTCTCCATCTAGTGGACTGATAGCACAACTACAGCTCATCTAGCCTTTCTCTGCCTCACACATGTAACCATGTTTACATAGTTATATGTGAATATATATATTATATATATATATATATATATATATATATATATATATATATATATATATATATATATATATATTTATATTTATATTTATATTTATATACACATATAAATATATATATATTCCGGAGCACACAGCGTCCATTTCTCCCAAAAAATACCTGAAATACTGATTCATCTGACCACAGTACACGTTTCCACTGTGTGATGGTCCATCCCAGATGCCCCCGAGCCCAGAGAAGTCAACGGCGCTTCTGGACACTGTTAACATAGGCAGGGCCGTTTGAAGGAATTTGGGGGCCCCAAGCTAAATGGACATGGAGGCCCTCCTCCCCCCTGCCCCGCACGCATGCACGCACGCACGCAAAGCCTACAGGAACCACAGCATAGTCATAAAGTTCACCCACACTTTATATAAATAAAAAAAGGTTTACAGTGCATAAACTGCTGTTGCATAAACTGCTGTTGCACCTAGACATTTGACAGGCACTACTGTATATTAAGAATTCTGAAATGTCCATGGGCAAAGTGACTGGTATTTACACATTACATTACATTCACACCATTTTTTGGTGTGAATTCAATAGTGATTTGCACTGTTGTTTTCTAACAATATGACAGCACACACTTATCAGTTTAAACTCTGGGCTGTGCAGGATATCAGCTGTAACTATAGAGCTTGTGGTGGTACCTTGTGCTATAGAGGAAACATCAGCACTGAGAAGTGATGCATCTGTTGATGTTGAGGATGAAGTTGATGGTGTAGCTGGGAAAATAATTGAGAAAAAAAATCAGAAATTACCTGTGAAGTAGGTTTTTCCATTTCGCTGTTAGCATATTGAAGGAGGTCACTATTAACAGCTCAGCTCAGTGAGAGAAATTCACTCTACCTTCATCAGTGGAGGTATCCTTAGGAAGAGCCTGAGGGCTGAGACATTTAAGCAAAGCACCTTGAGGGAGAAAGAAAAGATGGTAACACTTTATAATAACAATCATGGTAAATTGATAGTTAATTAACCTTTAGTTAATTGTCTTTTTACTGTTAACAAACAATGAAATTATAATTAAATGTTTACTAATTATTAGTAGTGCTGTAAATTAACAGTTTATTGTAACACACATATCTATCATATAATATATTAGGTATCGGGTAATGATTAAACATTTTTGTAAACCTTTAAGAAACCATTTGTAAAACATCTATAAACAT
Source organism: Gymnocephalus cernua (assembly GCA_023631565.1). NCBI lineage: Eukaryota > Metazoa > Chordata > Actinopteri > Perciformes > Percidae > Gymnocephalus > Gymnocephalus cernua. Next base: position 6,599,660 of record CM042448.1, on the reverse strand, counting down.
TACATAGATAGACGGACCAGATATTCCTAACACTTTGTTAAGGTTACTAATGCTTAAAAACATCCCAAGCTAATGTTTGATGCACGGAATGCATACTAATACCCATGGAGGTTTGACTGGAAAGTGGTGGACGGTGTTGTGAATCTGGTCAAATATTTTCAGGAGTTTGGGGTTTTTAAGAGGGGTGCATCACATTATAGTTAACCCTTGTGCACTGTTCGGGATGTTTTCAGCCACTAAGGGGTAATTTTGAGTCTAAATTTGGCCATAACTTTTTCTGTGTTACAGCAAATGGAATGATTTTCACTGACAAATCTTATTTTAACACATATTTTAGGAAAATGCTTTGAAAATTTTCCAAAACCCAACAGTACACTGTGGGTAAATTGTAGGATTTGGATCACTTTGATCCAAAAAATCTGGATTAAACTGATCCAATCAGAAGGGTGGATTCAGCGTGGATTTCATGCCCAAAATGTAATGAAAACTTTAAAAATGTATCAAATAATACTATATTTGGATCATGCAGTATCTTACAAGATATCCTATTTATTCATAAGGTTTTAATTTTATTTTTTCATCCGTCAGGCTACAGTGATTAGGTAGGCTTTAACGTATTCAGCCTTTCAGTATATCTGGACTCTGTATCCCTGTTCGTTTAAAATAATGCTATAAAAATGTGTGCCTATGTGGCTGATTAAACTGTGACATTTTAGACTCTGAGAACAAGAATGCTTTCAAGCAGAAACTAACGGGCTAATGCACTCCTCATTTCCTCTACTGAATATCTTTGTAAAAGATGAAAACAGAGGACATATCAGGAAGTTAATGAGAGACGGAGGGGTGTGTGTATTTATTTCTGTGTGTGTGATATATATATACATTCCTTTCTTACTGAGATCTCAGGGGATTGTTGCTTTGCTTCAGTGCTCACTCTCTGTTTTTCACTTCACCTCTGAATCTTTTGTTAAATCATCATATATTCATATTGTTTTCTGCAATTTTTATAAAATGTGTTGTTCACTTTCTTGCTCAGTTAGTTGAGAATACTGTTACCACTCTCATGTCTGTGGAGTAAATATGAAGCTGTAGTTAGTAGGCGATTAGCTTACAGGTAGCACAAAAAGACTGGAATTGGAGGGAAACAGCTGTCGTGACTCTGTCTAGCAGGGACACAATCCATGTATCAGCAATTGTATCAGTAGGGGGTGGGCGGTGTGGCTCAGTGGTAGAGTCTTCACCTGCCAATTGGAAGGTTGGTGGTTCGATCCCCCAGCCCTGCAGTGTCATGTAGAAGTGTTTATCATGCAAACGTTTTTTTTGGATAATTGGATTTCAATTTTGTCACAAACAGCTTATAACAAAACAAAATTGAATAGGTTTTTGTCTTAAAATACAATTCAAACACACAAAAGTTAGGAATCCGTTTTGATTCCATTTTCTGCACTTTTTACACAAACACACACTGGCCTTACAGGGGTAAAGTTCTCCATCTAGTGGACTGATAGCACAACTACAGCTCATCTAGCCTTTCTCTGCCTCACACATGTAACCATGGTTACATGGTTATATGTGAATATATATATTTATAGACACACACATAAATAAATATATATATATATATATATATATATATATATATATATATATATATATATATATACGTGTGTGTGTGAGTGTGTGTTTGTGGGTGTGTGCGTATGTATGTGGCAGTGTCTGTGTCTGTGCCGTTTCTCCTATCTTTATCTCATCAGGCAGGTTTTTGGCTACATCTAGTGTCCACAAAGCATATGTGCATGTCATTACTTAGATGAAAAAAAACTGTGGACTTTTGGCTACATCTAGAGGACACAAGCAGATGTGCATCTCAATGGTTTTGTTGTAATAGCTTAGCTCTGCCAAGATTAGCCTAATTTGCTTTGTTTTACTTTGCTTTGCTTTGCGTGCGTGCGTGCGTGCGTGCGTGCGTGTGTGTGTGTGTGTGTGTGTGTGTGTGTGTGTGTGTGTGTGTGTATGTGTGCGTGTTGCTGGCTACATCTAGTGGACACAAAGCGGAAATGCAACTCATCACTTAGTTAATCAGATAATCAGATGTTCAAACGTTAACACACTGATTGTTAAGCACACGCTGAAAACAGAACATATTTCAGTCTTTTAACTTTTCTGCAAGTGTCTTTTTGTCCTGGGTTTATGGTATAAGACTAATCAAAAGCAATTTTACATTTAATCTGCTCAGTAGATTTTTGTAACTCCCAATTATGTGAAATGTTACTTCTAGTAAAACTACTCTGTTTCAGCACCATGGAGAGCCTATGACTGTTGTTGTAATAATTCTCTGTTTCAGCACCATGGACAGCCTCACTCTTTTCTAGTAAAACTAGTCTATTTCAGCACCATGGAGAGCCTATGTCTGTTTTTGTAATAATTCTGTTTCAGCACCATGGACAGCCTCACTCGTTCCTAGTAATAATACTCTGTTTCAGCACCATGGACATCCTCCTTCTGTTTTAGAAAAAACACTCACTTTCAGCACCATGGACAGCCTCACTTTCTAGTAAAACTACTCTGTTTCAGAACCATGGACACCCTCACTCTTTTCTTGTAAAACTAGTCTATTTCAGCACCATGGAGAGCCTATGTCTGTTTTTGTAATAATTCTGTTTCAGCACCATAGACAGCCTCACTCGTTCGTAGTAATAATACTCTGTTTCAGCTCCATGGAGAGCCTATGTCTGTTTTTGTAATAATTCTGTTTCAGCACCATGGACAGCCTCACTCGTTCCTAGTAATAATACTCTGTTTCAGCACCATGGAGAGCATATGACTGTTTTTGTAATAATTCTGTTTCAGCACCATGGACAGCCGCACTCTTTTCTAGTAAAACTATTCTATTTCAGCACCATGGAGAGCCTATGTCTGTTTTCGTAATAATTCTGTTTCAGCACCATGGACAGCCTCACGTTTCTAGTAAAACTACTCTGTTTCAGCACCATGGAGAGCATATGACTGTTTTTGTAATAATTCTGTTTCAGCACCATGGACAGCCGCACTCTTTTCTAGTAATAATACTGTTTCAGCACCATGGAGAGCCTATGTCTGTTTTTGTAATGATTCTCTGTTTCAGCACCATGGACAGCCTGACTGTTTCAGAAATGACACTCACTTTCAGCACCATGGAGAGCCTATGTCTGTTTTTGTAATAATTCTGTTTCAGCACCATGGACAGCCTCACTCGTTCGTAGTAATAATACTCTGTTTCAGCACCATGGCCAGCCTCCTTCTGTTTTAGAAAAAAAACACTCACTTTCAGCACCATGGACAGCCTCACGTTTCTAGTAAAACTACTCTGTTTCAGCACCATGGAGAGCCTATGTCTGTTTTTGTAATAATTCTGTTTCAGCACCATGGACAGCCTCACTCGTTCGTAGTAATAATACTCTGTTTCAGCACCATGGCCAGCCTCCTTCTGTTTTAGAAAAAAACACTAACTTTCAGAACCATGGACAGCATCACTCTTTTTTGGTAACAATTCACTGTTTCAACACCATGGACAGCCTCACTCTTTTCTAGTAAAACTACTCTGTTTCAGAACCATGGACAGTCTCACTCTTTTCTAGTAAAACTAGTCTATTTCAGCACCATGGAGAGCCTATGTCTGTTTTTGTAATAATTCTGTTTCAGCACCATGGACAGCTTCACTCGTTCCTAGTAATAATACTCTGTTTCAGCACCATGGACAGCCTCCTTCTGTTTTAGAAAAAACACTCACTTTCAGCACCATGGACAGCCTCACGTTTCTAGTAAAACTACTCTGTTTCAGCACCATGGAGAGCATATGACTGTTTTTGTAATAATTCTGTTTCAGCACCATGGACAGCCGCACTCTTTTCTAGTAATAATACTGTTTCAGCACCATGGAGCGCCTATGTCTGTTTTTGTAATGATTCTCTGTTTCAGCACCATGGACAGCCTGACTGTTTCAGAAATGACACTCACTTTCAGCACCATGGAGAGCCTATGTCTGTTTTTGTAATAATTCTGTTTCAGCACCATGGACAGCCTCACTCGTTCGTAGTAATAATACTCTGTTTCAGCACCATGGCCAGCCTCCTTCTGTTTTAGAAAAAAAACACTCACTTTCAGCACCATGGACAGCCTCACGTTTCTAGTAAAACTACTCTGTTTCAGCACCATGGAGAGCCTATGTCTGTTTTTGTAATAATTCTGTTTCAGCACCATGGACAGCCTCACTCGTTCGTAGTAATAATACTCTGTTTCAGCACCATGGCCAGCCTCCTTCTGTTTTAGAAAAAAAACACTCACTTTCAGCACCATGGACAGCCTCACGTTTCTAGTAAAACTACTCTGTTTCAGCACCATGGAGAGCCTATGTCTGTTTTTGTAATAATTCTGTTTCAGCACCATGGACAGCCTCACTCGTTCGTAGTAATAATACTCTGTTTCAGCACCATGGCCAGCCTCCTTCTGTTTTAGAAAAAAACACTCACTTTCAGAACCATGGACAGCCTCACTCTTTTCTAGTAAAACTAGTCTATTTCAGCACCATGGAGAGCCTATGTCTGTTTTTGTAATAATTCTGTTTCAGCACCATGGACAGCCTCACGTTTCTAGTAAAAATACTCTGTTTCAGCACCATGGAGAGCATATGACTGTTTTTGTAATAATTCTGTTTCAGCACCATGGACAGCATCACTCTTTTTTGGTAACAATTCACTGTTTCAACACCATGGACAGCCTACTCTTTTCTAGTAAAACTAATCTGTTTCAGAACCATGGACAGCCTCACTCTTTTCTAGTAAAACTAGTCTATTTCATCACCATGGAGAGCATATGACTGTTTTTGTAATAATTATGTTTCAGCACCATGGACAGCCGCACTCTTTTATAGTAATAATACTGTTTCAGCACCATGGAGAGCCTATGTCTGTTTTTGTAATGATTCTCTGTTTCAGCACCATGGACAGCCTGACTGTTTCAGAAATGACACTCGCTTTCAGCACCATGGAGAGCATATGTCTGTTTTTGTAATAATTCTGTTTTAGCACCGTGGGCAGCCTCCTATGTTAGAAATAACAATCACTTTTAGGACCATGGAGAGCATATGTCTGTTTTTGTAATAATTCTCTGTTTCAACACCATGGATAGCCTCGCTCTTTTCTTGTAATAATACTCAAATGTAATCCCACTGTTTTCTCTACTCCTTGGCAGACATATTGACCGCAGAAACAGCCTCCATTGGACCAACAGCCATCAGTATACCCAGCTGGATCCGTCGGAGACACAGCCATTTGGTCGTATGCTTTGTCCAGCGGTCTTTCAGAGAAACAATTAGTGTGCTTTCCACAAGGTGTGTACTGCAACCACTGACATTCAAGTTTCAGGAGGAGCTGTGTATGTGATGATGCTTTGATTAATTTCATTGTAACTCTATCGTGAAGAGTCAAGGTCCTGAACACAATGGCTCCAGAGCGCTACAGAGGGAGGGATCGATACAACCAATTTAATTCGTGGAATGCAGGACACCAGAGGTCAATGCAGAGCACAATGATACCCTCTCCAGAGCAAGGTATACAGCTGAGGTCATTTTATGAAGACCAAGCTAGGCATAATGGCACACATCAGTCTAGCATCAACATTCAAGACTCTGAGAATACTAGACCCATGTACCAGAGTGGGGCCGTCTACGACAGATCCAGGTTTCCGGGACATGGGAGAGGTTACAACCAAAGACAAAACGGTCAGCGTGCTCGACGTGGTGGCTACAATTCTAGGCCGAGAGGCAGATTCTATGATCATCATCCAAGAGGCAGGGATTACAACCATAGGCCATGGCACGCTGGAGGTGGCAACATTGAGCGTTATGCTCAAAATACCCATCAAAATGGAAATCGTATCAGAGATGATAACGAAGATGGTAGATCGCGTAAGTCTTCCAAGTCCAGAGACAGGGATGCTCTGGCCAGTACGTCCCAGAAGCCTGTTGAAAAACATGATCGAAAGCGTAAGGAGCAGAGGAAGAAATGTGGTAAATTAAGCAATTCCAAAGCTGCTGAAAGCAGCTCCAGCTGCTCTGATAGTGACAATAGTGATGATGAAAAGCTCAAGGAGCCCAAATCCAAAGCTGTTAAAAGCAGAGAGAGACCCTGTACTAAATATCAGCAGAATAAGAGAGCTTTTAGTGACGCTGAAAGCTACGGATCTGGCAGACGTGAAAATAATGATGGTAGGCCTCGAAAGTCTTCAAAGCCCAATATGTCACGGGACAGGGATGTCCAGGCCACTACGTCCAAGAAGCCTGTTAAAAAACATGATCAAAAGCGTAAGGAGCAGAAGGGGAAAGGTGGTAAAGTAAGCGATTCCAAAGCTGTTGAAAGCAGCTCCAGCTGCTCTGATAGTGATAGTGATAATGTAATGTCCCAGTCATCGCTCAGAAAGAGTGCTAGTGATGATGATGAAAAGCTCAAGGGGCTCAAATCCACAGCTTTTAAAAGCAGAGAGCGATCCTGGAAACAAGATCGGCAGAATAAGAGAGCTTTTAGTGACGCTGAAAGCGACGGATCTGGCAGACATGATAATAATGATGGTAGGCCTCGTAAGTCTTCCAAGTCCAATAGGTCACGGGAAAGGGATGCCCAGGCCACTACGTCCAAGAAGCCTGTTAAAAAACATGATCAAAAGCGTAAGGAGCAGAGGGGGAAAGGTGGTAAAGTAAGCGATTCCAAAGCTGTTGAAAGCAGCTCCAGCTGCTCTGATAGTGATAGTGATAATGTAATGTCCCAGTCATCGCTCAGAAAGAGTGCTAGTGATGATGATGAAAAGCTCAAGGGGCTCAAATCCACAGCTTTTAAAAGCAGAGAGCGATCCTGGAAACAAGATCGGCAGAATAAGAGAGAGGTTAGTGACACTGAAACAGACGAATCTGGCAGACATGATAACAACAATGGTGGGTCGCGTAAGTCTTCCAAGCCCAATAGGTCACGGGACAGGGATGCCCAGGCCACTGCGTCCAAGAAGCCTGTTAAAAAACATGATCAAAAGCGTAAGGAGCAGAGGGGGAAAGGTGGTAAAGTAAGCGATTCCAAAGCTGTTGAAAGCAGCTCCAGCTGCTCTGAAAGTGATAATGAAATGTCCCAGTCATCGCTCAAAAAGAGTTCTAGTGATCACAATGAAAAGCTCAAGGAGCACAAATCCACAGTTATTAAAAGCACAGATAACGAAAAGAAGAATGAGAGAGCTGTTAGTGACACTGAAACAGACGGATCTGGCACTAATAGTCGCATACACTGCAGCAGCTCAGGCAGTGATAATAAAAAGCCCCAGTCATCGCCAGCAAACAAGACATTCCCTGCTGACAATGCTGACAACAATGGCCAAAATGTAAAGCATAGCAGATGTGGTAACGAGGGTGGATCGCGTAGGTCTTCCAAGTCCGATAGCTCAATGGACAGGGATGCACAGGCATGTACACCCGAGAAGCCTGTTAAAGAAAAGGTTAAGGCACAGTGCGAGAAAGATGGTGAGGGCAAAAAGAAACAAGAAAAGTCCAATACGCGGCAACGCTGTACATCCCCCAATCGCAGAGTATTTAGTGACAATTTAAATGATGGATCTAGCGCTACTCCGAGAACCCAATGTGATGACCCCAGAAGCTCTGCTAGTGAGATGCAATTTTCCCAGTTATTGCCTTCAAACAAGATTGTCCCGGCTGTCATATCACAGCCACCGCCTAAAACCACCCATGTGCTTGAGGACGTTTTGCCTGGCAAACAGCACAGTGAACAACCCAATGAACAACCCAATGAACAGCCTGGCTCGTCAGAGGAAGATGGTGAGGGCAAAAATAAACAAGAAAAGTCCAATACGCGGCAACGCTGTACATCCCCATGGCGTTTTGATCCTGGTCAAAGGTTTGAGGAGCTCAATCGCAGAGTATTTAGTGACAATTTAAATGATGGATCTAGCGCTACTCCGAGAACCCAATGTGATGACCCCAGAAGCTCTGCTAGTGAGATGCAATTTTCCCAGTTATTGCCTTCAAACAAGATTGTCCCGGCTGTCATATCACAGCCACCGCCTAAAACCACCCATGTGCTTGAGGACGTTTTGCCTGGCAAACAGCACAGTGAACAACCCAATGAACAACCCAATGAACAGCCTGGCTCGTCACAGTCCTTGCCTACAGACGGGACTGTAGGCTTTGCATCCAAGAGGTATGTAAATATTCATATCTTGTCCAGAATGATCCCAATGTCCATTTAAAGTCATAACATGTTAATTGTGCCTACAGGGATAGGGTCGCGAGTGCTGAACTGACGATCCTTAGCTACGAGCAAGAGGACATCCAGATTGCAAACAGGTTGCAAGACGAAGACGCAGCTCCACATGCCACTGCTCCAGCTGGGAACTATCCCCGCTGCACCACATCAAACGACATACAACAAAGTCTAATTTCACCCTTGGCTACAGAGACACCAAACCCGTCCCCTGGGCATACTGAAGGCCAGTCCCAATCCAAAGTAACTGCCTTCATACATAGCAGCGAATGGCAGGGAATTCCAGACCTACCCATGGAGAGCGAGTGCAGGCCGCAAACGACCCAACTTCAACAGCAGCAGCAATCTGAGCAACAAGCATACAAATACATGGACATGTCCTTTCCAGATGCGGTGGGGCTGCAGCACACAGTCCAAGACCAATGTGCTGTAGTCCACCAGCTACAGCAGCAGCACCCAGTGAACTCACAAAGGCAGCAGGAGGATAACACATCCTCAGTCCAACCCCTAATGAGTGCACAGTGCAATGTCAATGCGTACGCACACCAGCCAGAAATACATGAATCATATTTAGTCCCACAACCACCTCCATTTGAGCCGTCTGGCACCCAACAACAACCCATACCAAACCCCTCGCATGAGCACACAGACCGGGGTACCGTGGACTCTGATACGCTGCTGAATGCTGTGACACAATTGGTCTTGTGTTCCACATGTAAAATCATGTTCAACAGGGATGTTATATGTAATGGATATCTGATGGAGCGCAATGGTGCCATACAGTGTGAGTGCCACTGTGTAACCTGCACACTTTGTTACCGAAATCGTCAACCTTGTAGGCTGTGCAAACTGAAACCTAAAAATGGTCTAGTAAATATGACCGCAAACAACCTCACCAGTTGCCTTGATCTGGACAACGTAGGAGATTGGAACCTTGAGCGCAATAGCAGTGACCGGTATAAGACCAGAGAGGAAATCAACAGACATGTGCAGCAGATCGTGGCTCAGGACCAGCCACCCAGTAAAGAGAATCTGGAACATGGTAGGTGTTATATTCATTGTGTTCATCTATATCACCCTTGTAAAATACACCTGTGACTCATCATTGTGCTCTTCTTCATACAGCGTTCGAATTCCTCGTCAAAGATGGAAGAGAGTCTATGACCTTCAAATACTGGGCAAACAAAACTATGCCAATGGACATGGCTAACAGATACGTTTGCATATCTCATGTACCTGGGTTCTGGGATCACGTTGTTGTGGCAGGCCATGCTCCACAAACAACACAGGATTTGATCGGCCATGATGACTACATGCCCAAGTTGTTTGGTGTGGACATGGGTTGCTACAAATTTCACTGGTGCTCCTTTGTGTTGACAAAACAGATCATTTTGGCTATGTGGTGCACTGTTGAGCCCAGCAGTGGGCCCTCTGTCGTAGTCCCTCTTGTTGATTACAATCTGAGATGCTTCACAGATAATCCTGAATTCAGAAGAATGGTGTATTATCTACGTGAGTGGTTTACAGCACAGTATACGTCACCATGCAGGGAGCTCCATGTGGTGTTGGACTGTAAACCTTCACAAGGTGCTACTTTTGTCCATTTTATAGCTTACCTGGCTTCTAAGATTGGAATAAGAAGTGTAAAACTTAACGTCTCCCAGGTCAAAACCAAATGTGATTTGAATTACCATCTGAACGTCAAGCTTGCAGACACAATGTTCTCTGACCCAGGTGATCCACAAGATCTTTTTATCAATATTGTTGAAGAGTTCGCCCTTCGTCACAACCAAATGGCTGAGGAAGTTAGTGTCCGTTGTGTATACACAGAGAAGTATGCTTCCGGTTATTAGTTGTCTAGGTTTTTATTTCTGTACTTAAGGCCAGACACAGCAGGCAAAAACATTGTTTTTTCCACTGGTCAATTTTGAGATTTTGGGCTATTTGTGTTCAATAACATGTATTCTTTCAGACTTGTGGTGAATTAATCAAAAAAAACATGGCGAAAATAGATTTTTTAAGGCTATTGACAGAATATTTGGATTTCTTAGGTAATGAAAGCAGATATCCTGAAATCCCTCTGTTATTTTGTTTGCATCTTGTGTGTAAACAAAATGAAAAACTAATTTTGCACCTGGCTTTATCTTATGTTCAGATCTATCTACCGAAAATATATGCCAAATTGCGCATATTTCATGACATAATGTATAATTTGCATAATTATACATAAAAATTTCAAAAACTTGTAATACATTTTTTACATACTTGTGTAAGTAATCAACTGAGGAAGTTTCATGGTAATATCTATTATTTAAAATAATTACCCTATTCACATGTAGTGTCTCGCCTTACTGTGTTTTGAAGTTTGCGCATGTACAATATTGTTGACTTTTGAGAAATACACATGTAGCCCAGATTGTATGTGCCTAGGGTTTTTTATTTCTGTACTTCATGCAGTAACAGTGTACTTTGTGCCTCTACTTTTGATCAGGTGCATCAATGTTTTTTTAAAACTTTTAATATTATGTGTTTGTAGCCATAGTCACAGGTATTAGTTGTCTAGGACCACTGGTACGGTTTTATTCCTTATTTCCGTACTTTACATATTTTTGTATGTTTTGCATGGACAAGATACCTGGAGCCCGGGGTCTATGTCCCTAGGGCCTTTTTATTTCTGTACTTGATGTATTTTGAACTTTTGTGTGTTCTATATCTATATGCCTCACTTTTGGAAATAAACCTGGAGTGCAAGTGGGTACGGACCATACACTCTGTCATGATTCATTTTTATTTGTTTTATATTTAATAGCTTTTGATGTCCTGACACTAGTCAATCACTCACAAAGTAAACAAAGGTTGCACAATAATTGACATATGTCACTGATTAGCCTACACATTTAGTCATTCAGAATCAAATACACATGTTACGGCAGGAACAAACAACAACATCATGTTGTGGCAAGAGAATGTTAAAAGCAAAGTACATATTCAATTTTGACACTCGTAAGCTACTGAGATTCAGGTGAGGCTATAATCATTTGGGTTTATTATGGCTAGCAATAACAGTAGACTCCTGATGACACCACAAGAACTGGTCTGTGAACAATCCGACACTTAGGGTCTTTTGATCCACGTTGTCTTTGGTATAAACTTAAATACACAAATGAGCTGTCATGTGGTGAAACCTGAATTTCAGAGGCTGACCATCTCTGAAGGGTTGCACGTGAGCTCCCACGGACTTCACAGCTGGTGAGCTGCCACGGGCTGGGGAACCAGAAGATGAGCTTCCACAGGCTGGGGAAAGGGCTCGTAGCCTCCAACAGCCTGTAGGAGAAGCTGATGGTCTCCCTCAGCCTGTGGGGTAGGCTGGTGAACTCCCCTTGGGTGTGACCATAACCATTGGACTCTGAGGTGTTGAAGAAAATGCAGAGTGGCTTCCAGTCTATGGTCCGGTTCATGCTTGTGTTTGTAAAAGCATGCAGGCCCCAAACTGCACATTCCACGACCCCAACAAAAATATTGAAATGTTATAATATCATGATACAGTTCAACACTCCTGTTTCCTTGTTTCTGTTTGAGACCTACTTGTATGATTGGGTACACTTCAGACAGTGACTACAGTTTGACAGAATCGCAAAACACTGCCATGGGCCTTTCCTTGGCTAAACCCACATCCAGGCACTCACCACACACCATGTTGCTACTGTGTTGTATGTCACTTTTGAACACATGTTCAACTTTGGAGTGCTTCGAGATACATTCTGTATTCTGTGTCTCCACATTCAGGAGGAGCTCATGTTGATCGTGTCCCAGGATCGCAGCGGTGTAGTGTTCTGGGTGCTGTATCTCCACATTCTGCAAGGAGCTCATGTTGATCGTGGATATCTTGTCCCGGGGTAAGCCCGTCCATTGTCTTTGGTGTCATATCCAGCTTCATGTGTACAACTGTTACAAAGGCTGCCAAATGTGATCCGAATATTTAACCTAATCCCCTGTCTATGCTCATTCCAGACAAAAATACTGTTGGATGCACAGCCCCTGACGTTGGATGCAAAGCTCTTTCCAGTGTATTTAGACAATAACAGATAATTCCAAAATATTCAACATGACCTAGGACATATACCCTCAATATTCCTCGTCACTGTCAACTGTGGAATTGTAGCCACAGCGAACCACACTCCTGGAAGTATCCGACCCTTTGGTGCTTTGGACTGCATACCTGTTATTGTATCGCTCAGATGCATGTTGCTCACGCTCTTGATGTTGAGGTAGCTGCTGAGGCAGACAAGACTTTTTGTTTCCGGGCCCTGAGGCGCAGCTGTGGGGAGGAGCCGAAGGGTAGTTGGTACACACTTTAGTCTCAAGCCAGCTCGCTGGTATATCCACTAAAGGAGCTGTGTGCATCTTGCCTTCCCAAAGAGACATGCAGTTCCAGTGGTTGTGTGTCACAGGCCACGCAGAACTCATGCAGTAACGAAACAAAAGATATATATAGTATCTGGAGAGTTTGCGAATGTCCACGATTATCAGCTTGGGGATTTGGGCTCGATACTCCGTGCTTCCGCACTCCATGCCGTGGAGAGACTCTAGGTCCTCTTTGGGTACGTACAGTGTATCAGCTCTTTGCCACATATCTCTCAAGTGCTTCAAGGTAGTCTGTAGAGAGCTTTCACATTTCAACGTGTCTTGCAGCAAACCCGTGGCTGGCGCCCCTGCCACTATTAGGCACTCGAAGAGCGAGAACGAGGCGTATTCGGAGAACACGATTTCTCTGCGAGAAAGCGACCTGGTCATCTCGTATTATTTACTATCGCAGGTATGAGCACGGGGAACACAGGTGTTGATGATCTCACCAAAATGGCCAGCGTCAGGGTTCCAAACGAAGCACAGAAACTGATACATCTGGTGGAGCACTACAATCTGTATTACGTTAAGACCTTGCATTACAATGACTTGAATGGCGTGCTGGACTGGCTTGGGGTACAGTGTGGCGATTCCGAATTCAGCCAACAAAAAGACACCGTTGCAGTGCTCAATGGGCTTCTTCCATCGCTCCTCGATGTGGCGGTGGTGAGTATAGACACAGAGCCAAAGATTGAGGGAAAGAGGCGTGTGATTGTGTACATAAAACGGGACCATGGGCAAGCTCGGTATAACGCAATAGTACTGTTCCTAGTGGTGAACTTTAATGGAGCCACATACAATATGGATACCAGCATTATGTTCACACGTGTGCGTGCAATGCTCAACAACAGCAGGACCCCCCTGTTCCCAGAGTTTGTCAAGTGTCGACATGGTAATCTGTCAGCTCTGGCAGTCCAACAGGCACAAATTCCTGTAATAGATGGCTTCCTTGCCCCTAACTACAATACAACTAAGCCCAAGACGCCCAACGTACCCGTAGACAGATTTGGGCGACTATACAAGCCTCTAAGGTCTACCAAAGAAGCCAGCCCATGGAGCCTCTACGCAGACATATCCGGGAACCTCGGATGTGCAATAGACATAGAAACACTGATAACCACAAAAGACACGGTTCTCGGGCGAGGAGGCTTCGGGGTGACAGTTCTGCTCAACCAGAATCTGGTTGCAAAGGTCAACCTGTTTCCAGATATGGTCAACTGGAGCAGGCCTGTGATAGACTCTGAATTCAATTGCTATGCACACATTGCCTCACAAGTGGAAGAGGTCATGATGGGTGTTTCAATGAAACATGCCAACATCTTGCGTACATTCGGGGGCCTTTGGTGTGAGATCCCCGGGTACCAGCTGGGCGGTAGAGCCGTACTCATCATGGAACGAGCCCTATGCACACTGCATGAGTTCATGTGGAAAATTGACAACGTCTCGATAGTACCCATGGTCGAACTGGACACGCTGCAAGGACTGGATTATTTGCGATCGAGAGCCATCCAGCACAGAGACATTACACACAGGAACATTTTGGTCTGTCACCAGAAAGATAGAACGCCCATACCGTTAGCTTTCAAGATCAGTGACTTTGGAACCGCGTGCAACTTCTCCACCCCAGATCAGCCACGAGGCAACCGCTGTAACATGGCACCAGAGGTGCTGTGGAGTTTGAACGCAGCCACGGGGAGCGATGTGTTCAGCTGGTACTGTGTTATGTGGGAGATGTACAATGGCTCACCATTGATAGCGTACAAGAATGGGAATGATATAGGGTTTTGTAGAAAGACATACGCTGAGAACCTATCCAAATTGGTTGGCGTGTACAATCCCGACAACACTCTGTCATTTGAACATGGCTACATGAAAGCAATTGACGCTCGTGTCCTTCATGCGAAATACAAAGATTTGAGACCAAGCATTGAGCAGATACGGGCAAACCTGATGCACATGGCCGTGAACACTAATGACAAGTCATTTATCCAGATAGGAGTGCTTTGCGTTACACTCTTCCCTCAGGAGAGACATTCTCCTTCCGAACTGCTGAACCTTGAACGATACAGATGTTTGAGTAGAGACATCAGTGAGGCAAAAGTGCCACACAGAGCGCTCCCGCTGTCCATACACGCAGGCGAGTACAGATTGACCGATATCATAGTCAGTGACGATTGTGCCCCTGAGGGTCTCGCTAAACTGATGACAAATGCAGCCACAACGGCGCGTCCACCGACTAGAATCACATCCAAGGTCAAAGAGTTTTACGGAATAGACCTTTTGCGGCTAGCCCCTGGTCGAATACAGCCTTACGAGTGGTACTCAAACAAGGTCAAAGGACTCGCTGATGTGTACCAGATCAATAACAAACGCAAAGCTGGGAACACAGAGATTCAGATTGGGGCCAGGCGCTTGAAAGTGGAGTCTGTGGATCCAAGAGAGGGTACTTCAACCGCTACCCAGACGCCGACACTCGACCGGGGAGGGGAACTGCTACCCATTCGAGCAAGGGAACGTAACTGCGATTGGAGCAACGAGCCCGCAGAAAGGCTGAGCTATGATGTGGCGATAGTGGAGGATGAGCCGGGGCCAGGCATTGAATCGATTGTAGAGTCAGAGCCTCAGGGTACGGTGATTCTACGAAGGAAACAGATACCAGGGGAGATAGTGACGCACATGGCCATTCTCAAGAGTCACAATGAGCAAGAGGTGAAACGTTTCAAGGACAACGTAATCGTCCTGTCACAAAGCATGACCGAAATGTACCCTCTTATGTTTGCCGGTCCCCGAAACGGATTATCTAAGTGCTCTAGGTGCAACGGTCTGTTCATCTTCCAGTATGCACAGTTCTTTGAAGGGTGCAAGCAGCTGTCGACATTGGAAACCTCAGACACACCTAACTCGGCTAACATATTACTGCTGCAGGTTTTTCTGACACTCAAAGCTGCTTTGGAGAAGAAGCTGTTACCCACGCACATGACCGAGTGTAACTCCATCCTGATCAGCAAAGGAGCTGTGATGATCGACGTTGTCTCATACCTCAGCAGGTACTTCAACAAGCCCCGGTCCACCATGTTTGGTGAACATTGCGAGAGCTTGCACAGACTCTCTGTTATTATGGTGACAAAACACCTGCCCCATTCTGAACTGTGCAAAAAGCTCCAAGAGATGAACCCCGAGACACCCGCATCGTGTATACTGACCACGGCAATTGAACACTTGAGAAGCTTCTGTCCCAGTGAAAGAACCATGCCGAGCATATCAACCCTAGATGGTAACTTTTTCACATTCAAAGATTACACATTAGATATACCCAACTGGCTGACAGCCCTGGGTGAGGAGGAAGCTGCTCACAATAGAAGTTGCACTACAGTGCTGGTGTACGGACATCCGAGACCTTGCAAACGAGACCTGACAGCAGAGGGTTTAGGCGCAACCAATCTGAAGACACTGGTTAGGGATATAGTACTGAGGATGAAAGTAAAGGTATTCAGACTAGCTAGGCTCGAAGTGACAACACTGGATTGCACGCAGGGTTTCACTAAGGTGACTCTCAAGAATTCAGCACTCTGTAAGATACCCTGTGTAGACCAACTTGACAGTTCAAGGTTACTTCACGACAACAACAGAAACTATTTCACACATGATGCTGTTTTGCCCCATTCCAAGTGGGCCCCTGTCATAATGTTCACAAAATGTAGGCAAAATGGACCTACTCCAGAGTTCACTGCTGAATATTACAGTGTAAAGATCCTAATGGTTCTACTGGGGCCTGAGGGCACTGTTGAATCGCTCAAAGCACTGTTCCAGAGCATGTTGAGTTTCAGCGTGACACACTACTAAAAGCGTAAACCCTCTCACTGTCCACAGCCATGTAAGCATGACTTGAATTATCACGGAGCACATTGCAACATCAACAGTGTTGGGTGGAGGATGTCACAGTGACAGATGAATCAGTGTCTTTATACAGTGGGGTAACTTACATGCTTATGTATAAAAGGTAACCAGCTGCAATGTGAACCTCTGTGTTGTGTGTTGCTTTGTTTTTGCTGTTTTGTTGTTTGTCTTTCAATGTATAATAAACACAACGGTACCCCTCAGTTCACTTGTGTTCATTATTTACATCAGGTAATTCAACTTATGATTATGTACCGACTTTATGGTTATAATACGTATTCATGCACACGTGAAATACAACTCAATGACACTCAGACACCTATAGACTGTGAGTCACTTTAATGTTTAGTACAGCGTGATCAATACTCACAGAACACAATTCACAATTCAAATTCACAAAATCATCCCATTTAATTGTTCTAAAGAACATGAATAGCATGCAGCAAAGTATACTTAAACAGAAGAAACACATACAGGGTAGAATACAGGTTCATAGGCCTTCCAAACAATAATTTTCAAACACAATATCTATCCAGAGTGTTAGGCACGACCTTGACATAACACAATTCACACACAATACACAATTCAAATTCATAAAGTCATCCAATTTATTCGTTTTACAGAACATGAATAGCATGCAGCAAAGTATACTTAAACAGAAGAAACAAATACAGGGTAGAATACAGGTTCATAGGCCTTCCAAACAATCATTTTCTTACAAAATATCTATCCAGAGTGTTAGGCACAACCTTGGGTCTCGGACTTGAATATTTAGATGACAGTACTACAGCTGAACAGGGTTTCTCCAACTGAGAAGCACACACAGCATTTGCCAGACGCTCCAAATATCGTATCATAGAAGCACTGCTGGGCCCCGGTGGACCTCTTGGCATTTTCACCACATGATGGGAAGACATGATTGAAAAATGTCCCTACATGTGGACTCTGAAACACCTGTTATTGTCAGAGTCTGTATTAGACTCACCACAGCCAGCCTTGTCAGGTTTGGTGTCTATACGGTCGTGCCCAAGATCTGAATCCTCGTCCTCTGATGGACTGTCGTTCGGATGGTTTGAGCGAGCTTCGTCCTCTGATGTACTCTCATCCGTATGATTTGAGAGATCCTCGTCCTCTGATGTAGTCTCGTCCGTACTGTTTGAGTTATCCTCACTCTCTATCCGTTCCTCTTCAGGGTCACAGCCCCTCTGGTCCTTGTGATCAGATTCAAAGGTGTCACTAGGCAACACAGCTTGCTTGGTCAAATAAACAGACTCTGTTGCCTCTATATGTAACCTTGGCACCTGTGACTGCGTATCGACAGGGCCCCGCCGTGAACCTGTAGCCACAGGGTAGTTACAGTGTGACTCCTGTGGTGTGTCTTGCTTTATTGCTTCATGTTTCTGGCTGGTTGTATTGTGAGACCTGACCTTTTGGGTCTTACTGTGCGATCTTCTCTTCTCTTGTCTAGGCTGGGTCACTGGAGACGGATGGCTTTTTATATTGACATTGACCCCGCCCCAATGCAACTCCGGGTCATGTGTTTCTAGGTCTGAAAGCTTATTTCTGTAGTGCGGGGAATCTTGTTTCTCAGGGGCGTGGGTGTTCTTATTCAACTTTACTGTTTTAAAACACTGAGACCCCTCCTGTCTCTTTCTGGTCTCCTCTTTTCTTTTAGGATGCAGGACAAGGGTTTCCTTTTCAACCCTGATCAGTTTCTCCTTTACACGTCTCTCCGTCACACGTTTGGGGCGCTTCACAGCGCGTTTGATCGACTCCTCATCTGACGAGGATACCAGTGTGCGCTTATACGCACCAGTGTCCCCTTCAGAGTCAACACTATAGCAGGCCTGGCGATAGTAGTCTTCTTCTTCGGACTCTGAATGAGACACACGCATATACCTTCGAACAGCCCTCCTCCTTTGATGCTGCGCGCAGAACGCCTTTTCGTCTGCTTCTTCATCACTGCTACCGTCCTCATCTATAGGTCTGTCGTCTATGAATTTGTCATTGGGATCGTATTCGTCAGGACTCTCAATTTTATCCCTATGCATTGTTGCGTCCAAGTCCTCGCCCCAGATCTCATATTCAGCCTCTGTATCACAGTCTTCTTCATCACCACTCGCTTCCATAGCCTCGCACAGCACATGGTCTTGGTACCTTGTGGTCTGGTTGTGGATTTGTGACCCGCAAGCCTGAGCCTTCTTGTTGACCTTGGTCCCAAATGGCTTAGAGGTTGAAGGCTTATCCTCCTCCTCACTGGTTCCCTCATCCTCCTCCTCCTCACCGGTAGCTTCAACAATCTCAGAGTCTTGCTCTTTGTTGTTCTGCATAGACTTACAAGTGGATTGTTTATTCCTCTCATAGGTGCGGTCTTGCTTGACAGCTGTCGTGTGTTGTAATTTTTTATCCGGTCCACATCTTTTGCCATGGAAATCGCCAGGGTTTGTCTTGAGGGCCAAAAACCCCATGGTTTGACTTGGGGCCCCATGGAAGGACGTCAGTATGTTGCATTTCCAGTTCTCTGTGGACGTAGAGGCTAAGCAATCCATGAGAGCTTTACTGAGTCTATCCTCCAAGCTATGGCTTTTGAGCACATGGACCACAGGGCGATTGTTAATCACCCACTCCTCAAGGATGACACTGTGTCTACTGTGCAGGAGAGTGTTGTCTAATGCAAGGAGCGTGCAAACAGCTTCTCTCCTCAGATGTTCACTAGTCAGCCATGGTTCACTCATCAGTAGTGTTGACATGTTCTTTATCCACGTCCAAATGGGAACAGCTTCTGGTATGGCTATAGAGTACAGACTGCTCTGCACTCTGATCTTGACCTTGTTGAGCTCCTCGCCCTCGGTTACACGGTTAGAAGGCCCGCCTGTGTCAACCGCTTCTTCGGCGTGCTCTCCTCTTAACTTGAGCCCTTTCTTCACTCTTTTGTAATTGGTGCGGAGTTTTATAAAGAGCACCTTAGCTTTGGAATACAGCTGTGTCAATGCTTTGTCCCTATGAGCATGAGGTTTGATCAAGCTGTGCCACATTTTCTGGGCTTTGGCGGCGTTGTCCATGGCACAATCTTTGTATAACATGTTGCACGCTGACACCATATTGACATCACCCGGGTATCTAATTTGACCGTAACTGGAGGCAATGTTGCTCAACTCGTTCCAGTCCATTTCCATCTGCGCTTCGATCATATTGTAATGCTTCTTCTTTACTGCAGTGGCAACTTCTCTGTCAGAGTTGTACAGGTTCCAAAAACTCTGATATTCCTGGACTTTCTTCATGGGGCAATGTAACAGCTCTGCGACTACAAACGCATTGGGAATCTTGCTGTCCATGAATTTAATGGCCAAGTCCACAACTTCAACCTCACCGGGATCACCAATTGTGCTCTCAATGTGCTTTGGTGTATAATTGCACCAGCTGTTTGGGTTGACACGTTTTATGAAGGCTGTCAATGCAGGATTGTATATCTCCCGATGCATCTCGCGTCCCAAAATGAAAGTATCCCTGTCCAAGTCCTGGATTGTCTCATTCCAACTGCTCACTAGCTCTCCACTGCCCTTTACACAACTTCGTTTCACGGCCCTGCAAAACCTAACCGTTGTAGACACGTAGAGCCCAGGTATGTCACCCTGTCCCTGTCTCAGGTTGACAACCGACACCAGGTACGCCTTCTTGCCCTCCACTGACCTGCTGTTCCTTTTGTAAAAGACAGTAGGAGTGCCACCACTCTCGTAATGGAAGTGTGTCAAATTGTATCTCACGTGCTCTGCCTGGATACAATCCAGGCTCTTCTCACGTTTACTCTTCATCATTTCAGCCGCATCCGCTCCTACAAGGCAGCACATTGGATCTATGTTGCACAAGTGAGAATCCAAGGCTTCGCTGTTGCTCTGAGTGTCCGGGGTGATTTCGCTCTGCAGTAGCTGGGAAGGGTGGATTTGTTGAAAGCAAGGCATGAGAGCTGTCAAGTCTGTGGGCACCTCCAGGGCCATGTCCCAGAATTCATACTTGTTAGAGGTGACCACCTTCAGCAACTCGAGACTTTTGTGTCCTGGGACAAACAGCACCTCTTGTAGGAAGTATGTTTTCCCACAGTCTTCCCCGTTTTGCAGCATATCTACGATGTAGGTTCCAATCATGGATCTGGAAATGTCGTGTAAAATGAGATTGCGGGTTTCAGAGCACTGCGTGACAATGGGGATAACCTTCTTTGTGCCACTGGGGTTACTCAGCTCCTTCTGTGGCAAATAAAAGGCTGTGTAGTTACCGGATGCAATGAGCAAGTGTTTCATGCCAACCTTGTCTACATTTTCAATACAGTCAAATCCGTTGCCAGCTTCCACGTCCACTAGGTCCATAAGTGCACGTAACAGCTCAACCGAAGGTTTCTGCCTGAGACCTTTGGCATCCTGGAGTACCTTGTCTCTTATAGTCTTGTGGATGTTTTTTGGTTTGCGCCTGTGCTCACTCTCAGACAGCTTGTCTTGCTTGCGCACCATTAGATTTGCCACAGAGTCAAAGAGTCCTTTTGTGCTTTCACATGCAAACACATCTTTGTAGCTCGAGTTGTAATACCACTTAGGTTTTTCTGTTACAATAAATCTAGGATTCCTGTCCGCCATCTTGTTCAGCTTAATTTAATTCACCTGGGTAAAACTTGAACACAAACTGCACACTTAAAGCAACCAGTTTGTACAAATGACCTTGTGTGCTGTTCCACGGTGGGTGACCGTAGTCTGTCCTGAGCCTGTGGAGCAGCAGAGGCTATGAGGCAGAAGTGGATCTTGTGAGGGCTTTTAACCATAGTTTGCCAGAGATTCAGCAACGGCTGAGTGTCCGACTGCAGGCAGATGATCCATTTAAAGCCTCAGGATCCAAGGATAGCTCAGGATCCAAGGATAGCTGAGGATCCAATGACAGGCTAAGGATCCGAGGAAAGGCTAAGCATCCGAGCATAGGGTGTGATCCGAGTCTAGTGCTAGTATCCGATGAACACATAAGGGATAAGTAACACACCACTAAATGTTTGTCAGACCTGAGGACACCACACCAAGTAGTCATGGCAGCTAGGAAAGACACAACTGGGGTCATGGAGTGTAAAACATTACCTCACAGAGAGGCAAATACAGCAGTGGTAGAGAAGATTAAGGTGCCTTGCAACAGGAAAGCATTGTTCCTAGCAGTTGGGACTGACATTTTGCATGAGAAGACATATCATGAATTGTCCTTTGGTGCGTTGTCTCCAAATGACAGAGCTACCTTTCAATTTCTGCTATATCTGACGTATTGCTGCAAAGGGGAGCTTCTCCAAGTGACTCTAGAGAACACAGATTTTGGCAACATGTCACCTCCCATCAGAGAGGACTTTGCTCACGGGCACCTATTCTGTTTTGTCTTAGACATGAGCGAAGAGAGCATGTGTGACAAACAATCCTCTAGCGGTATACAATCCGATCTGGGCAGAGCGGCCACGGGCGATGACATGGGCGAGCACGTATCCAGTACCCAGCTGTACAGTCTCATGAACACGATTAACATGGACGTGTTCAGAGGGGAGGAGGAGCCCGAAGACAACACAGGTTCGCAAGCATCCTCAGCTGACGATACCCTCAAGGAAGCATTCAACGCGTTCATGCGTCTACAGTTGGTCAGGAAAAAGGCATGTTCGCTAAACAACGCTATGTTATGCATGAGAGACGATAAGGGTGAGTTAGGCTCCATGTTCGAGTGGTTAGATATCTGCAGTGACACACTGAACGCCCACAAGGTGGACAAGAAGAAAGTCAAGGACCTACAGGGTTCCATGTACACACCAGTGTCTGGTCGACAGGCTGTCATCTTGCCAGAGACTATCACCGTCCAAAATATCAAGACTCTGGAGACCTCGATAGGTAGGATCACAGACTGTGTGAGCAAAGGAGAGGGCAAGGCATTGTTCCTGTCCATCATATCTAAACTCACGAGGACGCAATGGTTGAAACAGAAAGTTATTCAAACGGGCTATACCACGGTCATGCCAAAGGACAGGAAATTCATGAAACGACTGAGATATTTCACGAGCGAACTAGACGGTTCCTCGAGAGGCGGCGAGGTCGACATCGGAGGACTGTTGGTATTCAGGTACTCTCTGGAGAAACTCATAGACAGGGAGAACCCAGACCTGTTTGTCAAATCTCTGATTCACAGGCATGTGCCCATTTCACAGACCCGCATTGACAGTGTGTTATCTGACATAAAGAGCAAACGCAGAACAAAAGCTCTTGCGTCTTTGCTGAACCACGGACGCTGTCATTGCAAGAGGAGTAGGCACATGGAGGCACACTGCGCGTGCACCGGCGAGTGTCAGACCGCGTACTCCTGTTTTTACAACTCATCTGAGCAACACCCATTCCTTGTGAGCAAAGGTGACCACAGTTGCTACATTGCGCGCCTGTACCCTAATCTGGGTAAACTGGAGCTCCTGAGCAAAGAAATGAAAGTCAAGTACAGAGGTTGCTGGCTGTTTGAGAGCATAGCAAACATGGTCTTCAGTATCCTTGTCAGGCTACGGTTCAACCAGAACGAATCGCTGTACCAAGGTTTGAGCGAAGTGATCGACGGGAATATGAGCATCTCAAGCCTGTCTCTCGGTCACGGTCTCGCTGAGATACACGAGTCGTTATACCTTGCTCTGGACAATCACGATGACTACCCGAATGAGCCCGGTGCCCTGGCTCCACTGAAAGTGTACGACCACGCATTAGTGCGCTACTTGTTCTGTGACAGCCTTCAAGTTGGCAGGTTGTTTCAGGCGTCGACTACATTCAACTACATTATCGCCAACACGGCTCCCAGGTTTACGACCGAACGGTTCATGCTGTTCAACAACACCGGTCCGGGAGAAGGTAAGAGCTATGCAAACCTTGTGCTGAACTATCAGTTTCAGAGGATAAACGGTTGCATAGAGACCCTGTCGTCTTTCACCCCGCAAGCTTTCAAGTACAAGCAGAAGAGGACCGCCTGCGTGGTCATCATAGACGACGCGCACGTAACCCACGAGAAGAATGTCAATGCTGCAGACAGGGAGTCCAACGTGATCCCCAATACATTCAAAAACCTCCTGGACACCAGTGTCTTGGAGAGTGATGTGGTGACCAGAGATATGAGCAGCGGTCAGATGACCACGGTAAAGTACGAGGTTACGCACAACTGCGGCTTTGTGTGGAACACCAACACAATGGGGTTTGTGAGCGAGGCATGGGCTGATCGGAGCTTGGTCATGGAATCTGAGTTTCCTGAGCAAGTGACCCGTACACGTAGCACCAAGCAAATACAGGACACAGTGGAGAAATGCAAAATGGAGCGAATAGCTGCAGTGTGCCTGTACAGGCAGAACCTGATCCAGTCCGCTACAATGATCGCCATGTCAGACATTATACAGTTTGGAGAGAGGTTCGACATGGCCAGACAAGCCTGCATCACTGCCCTGCGCTCAAGCCACATTGTGTGCACGAGGACCGTCAGTCGCAGGGTTTCATCGTGTATCAACCATTTAGTGTTTGCCGAGGCCATGAAGTTGGCTTGTCACTTTGTGTTTGACATATGGATACCTCCGTGGACTGAGATCCCGAATGTCAAGACTTGTCCCGATTTGAGGATGTACATGAGAAAGATGAACGAGAACAGGCTGAAAGCGCTGAACAAGTTGTCCTTTGGACAGGTCTGCCTGGAGACCAATGCGGTCTACAAGCTGTGCGCTGCCGCTTGTCTTCCTGACATTTGTCCACGTGCCATCGACACACAGGCTCGCTTCGCCTGCAAGGTGCTGGGCTACATCTTAACCCAGATACACGAGCAGCACCTGAAGACTAGTGTGAAGAATGAACACCTGTGCATTTCGGGTATAGATTCTATGTTTTTCTCAGAGACTGAGATCAAGGGTGGCAACGGGGTTGCTCACGAGATGCTCCTGCTGTGCTCAACATGTGAGGTTCCGACTCGTCGGGTTGTGAGCCACGAGGTGAAGACCTACAAGCTGTGCATGTGCAAATATGCAATGAACCAGACCGCTCAACGCAGCAGGAGGGGTCACTCAACCCCCAAGAAAATAGGTTCTGTCACAGTCCCACTCGAAGCAGTGTACGACATGTTGGCCCTTTACGTGCCAGGTTCACACTCAGGCTTTTGGGATCAGTTGAGCTCGGCCATGGTCGAAGCTTACGAAAACCAAGACTACGGTGAAGTCAATGCTCTCGGGCAATTTTCGAACGACAGCGGGGACGATCAACTGTGTACGCACAGATTGGCATTCACCTTGGATTTCAATGAGGACCCGGTGCGCTCTCTGATACTGGAGGCAAGTGCAGCCATAAAACCCCTGAACGAACTCACGTTCGTAAAGTGTCACTTGGCAGGGGAGAAGTTCCAGTGCGCCGCACCCGTATATTACGGGGCAGTTATCAAGAGGATGATGTCTGCGGCTGCACCCAAGGAAGCTTACAACAAAATGCATGTGAGAGAATCAATGCTCGGTCCGAGAGGCACCTTCCATGGGCCCAGACTTAGCGTGTACTCAACCGACTACTCAGGTGTACCCGTGAAAAACGTCAGCTCGTTTTGCACTACACGGACCGTTTATCACCAGGACAGGATCATTTTGAAAGTCAACCGGGATAATCATGGCAACTTTTCAGATGAACTAGAAGAGGACTGGGAGTGGAAGGATGCGTGTGACGTGTTTAACAGCATTCACGGTGTCGACGTGTTCTCTGTGGAAATGCTTAAACAGGACTATGCTGCAACCATGATGGTTGTTAAGGGAGAGGTGACAACTGCAAAGCCTCAAAAGTCTCTGAGGCTCGGTGCAATGATAAGGGCACTGCGTCAGTCAAACGGGTACGCAGCGCTCGCAATAAGAATGGCTAGGGCTGCGGTGTGTGACCCGCAAGAGCCTAGGTGTCGAAGACAAGCTCAAGAGGTCTCACCTATTGCACATAGACAGGGTCGTAAAAGAACTATTTCAAGAGGTTCCGTGGACACTCTGAGAATGGACAGGGTTAAACGTGCATGGCGAGATGAGGAAGTCTCACCTACTGCAAGTAGCCAGGTTCGTAAAAGGACTACGTCAAGAGGCTCTGTGGACACTGAGATTGGATAGGGGTAAACGTGCAAGGTGAGCTCAGGAAGTGTCAGCTAATGCAAGTAGCTAGAGTCATGAAAGGACTAATTCAAGAGGTTCTGCGGACACTCTGAGAGTGCATAGTTGTAAATGTTCAAGATGTGAGGATGTGGGAGGAACAGAACACTTGAGCATATGACAGACATTTTCAGTGCAAAGACTATCTTGTTGTTTCATTCAGTCATTGTTTGATGTTACGTCCACAGTGGTTGTATGGGAATTTCAGTGTGGTAACGGTTTATCACTGTATCTCATGACACAAAATGTGTTGACTATGTCTTCTCTGACATGTATGTATATCTGGGTGTTTGTAAAAACTCTTTTGCAATTGACATTTCATTAAAGCACTACGTTTATTCGAGCAGACTGTCTTGTGTGTGTGAAATGCATGTAGGACATAGACACGACATCTTGAACAATGAGATGCATTATTCCTTGTACACAAAAACGATTTACACAGAGACAAGCTCCGAAGAGCTAGTTAACAACCCAAGGTCCATTTTGTGGGACATTTCAGATAGACATCTGTGCATGGACATTCTGTCAGCCATGATTCTCAGCCACAGCTATGATACTCAGCCACAGCTATGATACTAAGCCACATCTGGGACACACAACCAAGCTCGGATGGTCAGCTGTCAACGGACTGTCAGCCGTGGAAGGGATATCAGCTGCGGCTGGATGGACAGCCACGGAAGGTATATAAACCGTGAAAGAATTGTCAACAGTGCATTGAGAGAGAGAGACAAAGAGAGAGAAACACTCAGCCATTTAGAGGAGATGGATACCATAAGTAAGAGTGCCAAAGGGAAGGGGAGTGGCTCTAAAGTTGACCTGCCGTTCACCAAGAAAAAAAATTGCAACCCCAGCCATGCCGAGGACACAGCAGAGCGTCCCCGCAAGATTGCCATTGTCAAGCCCATGGGGTTACAGTGTAAAACGCACCCGGAGTACAAACTGAGGTTCAAAGTGCTGATGTCAAGCTACAGTAGATTCAAGACTTCGATCGACACCGAGGGTAATCCGAGAGTTAAACGCGCTCTGAACAAGATGTACCAGCATATGTTTCTGCATCCAACTATACATGCTCAATATATGTATACGGTACACCACAGGTGCATATTGTTTTTGAGTGCTGTGCAGGTTGCCTCAAATGAATATCGAAGCCCATTCGATAATGTTGATGTCACAGGCCTAGCTGACATTGAGTTTGATGTATGGCTCACCATCGAGATGGATCAAAGTCTACAGACTGTGACTAGGGTTGAGGCTAGCCCTCAGTGCTCCCCAAATACGAAACATGTTTTGACAGAGGGGACTGTTGAGTATGACATGGAAACGGTCTGGGAACCAATGAAGGCTCTGCTGTACTATTTGCTGCGCTTTGTCTCAAGTCACTGAGCGCATTTCTGGTCAGAGCAGCGTGTGACATGCTGAGCACACACGGAAGAGAAAGCAAACAGCTTTCTTTTCAGACACTTGCATCATTGTATTACTACTATTTGTATATCAATCTGCACTATGAATCACAACCTGCCAAGGAGTGTCATCAGTGGTCGGATAGCCAGCCTATATCGGGCAGTCATCAGCGGTCGGATAGCCAGCCTTCACAACCTGCCAAGGAGTGTCATCAGTGGTCGGATAGCCAGCCTATATCGGGCAGTCATCAGCGGTCGGATATCCAGCCTTCACAACCTGCCAAGGAGTGTCATCAGTGGTCGGATAGCCAGCCTATATCGGGTAGTCATCAGCGGTCGGATAGCCAGCCTTCACAACCTGCCAAGGAGTGTCATCAGTGGTCGGATAGCCAGCCTTTATCGGGTAGTCAGCCTAGCCATTGTGTTTGCAGAGTATAAATGGACTCCTCCAAACAGACTCCTGTCACAACAACCTACTTGGTCCTGCCTCACACAAGTCATGGCTACTCTGGGGGAAATTACCGAAAAAATGCTAGAGCTGATGAAGACCCACAACACGTTCACTCGCAAGTCTGCAAGTCTTCTACTGAATATAGACTGGAACCATTCTGGCAGGGTATACGTAGTGCTTTGCGGACTGGAAGGTGTTGGACTTCTGCATAAGTTTGCAGGAAAATATTCTTGCAATACAAAATATCGTGAACCAGTGGAATTTTGCCGGTGCAGACAGATACGTGAAATGGGAATCGTGTACCACTATGTGCGAAACAACCCAGGCGAGATCAACATAAAAGACTTTGTTAAAAAATTAAATGTTCCACGTCGTAGGTTGGGGGACAATTTAATCATACTTGAAGCAATTGGTGTTGTGACAAAAGAAGAATTGAGTGGACATTATACAACTGTGCAACAGTCGGATTTGGGGCACTACTGGAACCGGAGGTTGGAAGACATCTGGGGCAGCTCCAATAATCTACAGGCTGTCCAGAATGGATCGCAAGAGATCGTCTCACTTGACAGTGATATGCCCAGATTGGATTCACAAATCATCCAGAGTGACTTGCCTGATTTCCAGTTTGTGCATGATAAACCATTATCGGAGTCCCTAACACAGGATAATCACGGATCCCAGTTCACGATGCTCGATGATTTTACAACGCATTACTTTGATCAAAGTGAAGAATCGCTGTGCAACTTTCAGCTTGACGAGATCATGCAGCTTGACGAGATTGTGATGAACAACTGCCCTGTGTGTAATTACAAATCCCAGTTTGCGTGGGGCTTACCGATGCTCAAGGATACTACAACGTGTAACTTTGACCAAAGTGGAGAAGCACTGTGCAACTTTCAGCTTGACGAGATCATGCAGCTTGATGAGATTGTGATGAACAACTTCCCTGTGTGTAATTACAAATCCCAGTTTGCCTGGGGCTTACCGATGCCCGATGATACTACGTGTGACTTTGACCAAAGCGGTGAAGCACTGTGCGACTTTCAACTTGAAACGAGCAGGCTGCTTGATGAGTTTGTGATGAACTACCCTCTAGACAATATCAATTGGGAAGGAGAGCTAGAGCTTCCTATGGACGACGGAGAGCTTGCTAGGAGATGTGCGCCCTACAAACCGAGGATTGATCTGAGCATTTCCACATGTATGTAGAGTAACTGTTGTGTGCACATTGTAAATTCTGTGACATGACTGTACAAGAGATACGTCTTTTGTCTGTTTTTGACTGTTCATGCTGTGTTGTATATCACTGATAATAAACAACAACAAAGGCAATTGTTCAATTGTTTATTTCCAATCCAACACACACACACACACACACAATAACCAAGCAAGAGTTACATCGAGGAGCATAAGCCTGGTGTTCACTTGATCAACAAGGTCAGAGATGCCACAACACCAACAAATCCAGTAGCCGTGAGGAGTATGTTCGTGAGAGTAGACTTCTGGTCTGTTACCCGAAAGAACTCCACAAAACCCTTCTAGAAATAGAGAATTGAAATTGACTTTACATACTTATCAAAGTGACAAATGTAGAATTGCTCAGATATACTGTAAGTCAACTTACCCAGGATTCATTTCTAACCAGCCAGTCCGTCTGGGCGGTCAGCAGGTACATGGAGATTTCCTCTCCCACTAGCTCCACGCAGTCTTCTCTGTCAATTTCTTTGAAACGCTGACACAACGCAGCACCAAAGGCTATCAAGCTGGCAATGCGGCCCCAGTTTGCGGTCCCATCATTGAACATGTTCATAGCTATCTTGCTAACAAACCCCAGGTCATCATTTCTGGTCCAATGCTCCATTGCGCGTTTGACCAGGCCTAAGGGTCCAGATCAGAAACATGTCAGACTCCTTACAAGCAGCCGCAATGGTTAATTTACATACATCAATACCCACCATTATATTTGAATCTGTATTTATCTAATAGCTCAGCCACAACTCTTTTCATTGTAGACAGAGCTTTGCTTTCGTTCCAAACAGGTTTCACTAGTCCTGTGTAGTTGTGTAGGCACCCTTGTATGAGTTGCCTGGTCTCATTGTCCGGTGAGTCTCGGGATATCGAGGTGCTGGGTTTACCTGCCAAGGCTCTGTTTGTACCCTGAGTTCCATAACCACTTGCCTCCATTGTGCAAGTTGTGCCTAGCTGCTAGCCAATTGTCTCACCCTAGTATATGTGTACCCTAGCACTGTCACCTAAGGAGTCACAGTTACTTACATATCATGGGTCGAGACACCCTGGGGAGAGGTCTAGAGGATGTCAACACCATAGATCACACCCCTTCATGTAACAAGCCACAGACAAATGAGCAGTGAGTCAGAAGGTAAACATCAATGAACTTTATTGAACAGATCATGACATCAGGGTCAGGCTCAACCATAATACATACATGCAAAGATAGATTTGTCACACTTGGATGGGGTACTCTTCATAACATGTATTCTTGAGCATTTCCTGAAGTGAATGTTTCATGGCATTGCAATGTGGGTGATGGCCATTAGCTGGCAGGTCGGATCCCTGGATGGCACTGCAAACAACGCAGCGGCGTGCACCGCAGAATCCTGTATACCCGTAATGGGCCTCTGTGGCCTGAAACGGGAATGCGATGTGTCCCCTTCTGTATCGCTCCTTGCCCATTGTAGCATCCAGGTCACGTTTTTGATTCTTGAACTTGCGTGCGATGTACGGACAATTGCCGTTGCTGTGAAAGATGTGTTCACCCAGTAAGGTGTCGTTCTCCACAAAGTTGCTAATTGTGACCTTACACTGGAAACATGTGTGTGTGTCAACAGTACCAGGAATGTATTGCATGTTTGCGTGCGGTCCAAGTTTACTGAAGTCCGTGGTAAAACACGCCAAGGTACTATCGGTTTCGAGGCGTCCCCAAGTGTACTCGCAGCCGGGTCTTCTCGCGGTAAATAAAGGAACCTTGTCCATGTTCTCTTGCAGTTTCACAGACATCAGGTGGATATTGAGAAGGCGTTTCATGCTATCACAGCTATAGCTAGGGTGTCCTTCTCCGGATTCGTGTGCGCAGACAAAGCAGTGCCGGGCCCCTTCGATTGTAACGTAACCAGATTTTGAGTACAACATGGAAAGTGGGAATGCAACATACCCCGACAGGAACCGGAGCTTCCCTTGCATGATGAGACGCTCCAATTCATGATCCCTGTATCTGGCTGCACCAAAGCCTCTGGGAGTTCTGTATCCCGGCCATTCCGAGGTCGTGCTCAGATTACTGTCCTCTTCCAGACCACTGTCCAGGTCACCTCTAGACATGTGCACGATCGTAGGAGTCCCCTGAATTATCTTCACTTCTGGGACAGACTCAGGTGTGTCTCTGCTATTGCCTTGGTTCTGCATTGTTGTAGCACAAAACCTTGCACTTAGATAGATAAAGGTACTGCTCAGTCAGTGCGATAGACAAAACCTCTGACGTTTAACACGTGAATGTCACCCTGTGGTTATTACCGAATAGCCCTTAAGGTTGGTGTCAAACCAGTTTATATAAGCAAGAAGCATCCCTATCCGACCCCGGCTAACTGTCCTTTGATGGCTGTCTTTCCGACTCTGACTGACAGTCCTTCCGCTGCTGTGAGAAACAGAGAGGTCTAGAGTATGTCAACACCACAGACCACACCCCTTTGTGTAATAAGATACATAGAAATGAGCAGTGAGTCAAAAGGTAAGCAGCAATGACTTTTATTGAACATACTGTGACATCAGGACAATTGTCAGTGACAACGGCTCGTATTACATACTTGTTCATAACATAAGCATATTCTTGAGCTTTTTCCAAAGTGAATGTTTCATGGCATCACAGAGTGGGAAATGGCCCTCAGTGGCGTTGCAGACAATGCAGCGGCGGTCCCAGGTGTATCCTTTACACCCGTACAAGGCATCTGTGGCATGACACGGGTATGCGATGTGTCCCCTTCGGTATCGCTCCCTACCCATCATAGCATCCAGCTCGCTCTTTCGATTCTCGAACTCACGTATCAAGTAGGGACAATTGCCATTGCTGTAGTAGATATGTTCACCCAGTAAGGTGTCATTCTCCACAAAGTCGCTAAGTGTGACCTTACAGCTATAACAATAATGAGTGTCAACCGTACCAGCAATGTGGTGCATGTTTGCATGCGGTCCCAGTTCACTGAAGGCCGTCTTTTTTGGCATACTGAAGTTTGTGGAAACGCATGATGATGTACTGTCAGTTTCAAGGAGTTCCCAATCACCGGTTGGTATTCTTGCTGTATACAGGCGAGTCAGGTCCACGTTGTCGTGCAGTTTCAAAGACATCAGTTTGATCTTGAGAAGACCCTTCATGTTACTGCATCTATGGCTAGGGTGTCCTTCTCCGGGTTCATGTGCGCAGACAAAGCAGTGTTTGGTCCCGTCGATTGTAACATTCCCAAACTTTGAGTAGAACATGAACTGGGGGAATGCCACATACCCCCCTATGAACCGGAGCTTCCCTTGTATGATGAGAAGCTCTTTTTCGTGACCCCCGTTTCTGGCCTTAAAAGACAGACATTGGCCTCCGCCGTACTCAATGTGCACAAGATCTGAGTCGATCTTGTTCCAGGCGCAGTCGTTACACTGGTACACCTCCATACCAGGTGTGGGCTTTGGCGCCTGCAGCTGGTTGTGTCCAGTCTTTGAAGCTGCACCAAAGCCTCTGTGAGTGGCATTTCTCGGCATTGAGAAGGGTGTTGCAGCCAATGACTTGGTCGTGCTCAGATCACTGTCCGTTTCCAGACCACTGTCCAGACCACTGTCCGGGTCCGGTTGAGACACATACACAATCGTAGGAGTCCCCTGCAATATCTTCACTTCTGGGACAGTTGTGTCTCTGCTATTGCCTGGGTTCTGCATTGTTATAGCACAAAACCTTGTGCTTAGACAGATAAACGTACTGCTCAGTCAGTGCGATAGACAAAACCTCTGACGTTTAACATGTGAATGTCACCCCGTGGTTATTACTGAATAGCCCTTAAGATTGGTGTCAAACCAGTTTATATATGCAAGAAGCATCCCTATCTGACCCCGGCTGACTGTCCTTTCACGGCTGTCTATCCAACTCTGACTGACAGTCCTTCCGCAGCTGTGAGAAACAACTGGGGTCCGAAGTAACATTGCAACTTGCTTGACTGTGGTACACCTCTTTGGTCTAATAAAGTATGTCAAGAGACAGTGTGAGTGTGATATGTTTGTTTTTATTTACACAGTGTTACATACAGCGTCATTCACATGTACGGTACACTGAGTCACTTTATTCCGTGATCATTCTCCTTAACATTGTCATCCCTACAATCTGAGCATGACATTGATGATATCCTACGCACAGTGTTGAACACGGCATGGATGCCAACCTGACCGCTGCACACCACACATCCCTGGCTTAATAACGTCTTGAGGTTACCTAGCTCCTTGTGCGTGAACTTGCCAGGCATCGTCTCTTCCAACAGTGAGATGAAACTGTCTTCCACAAGGAGCAGCTGTTCAGGTTCTGTAAGGCACACGTCAATCAGGCCAAGCAGGCTGCACACAGCTATGCAGAGCCACCTTTCGAAGCGCAAGAACGCAATGTCCAGTGTAGTCTTCAACAAGAGCTTGCTAGCCACGACCGTGGCCCGGTGCTTCAGGGTGTAGTCACTTGTCAACAAAGTCGAAGGCTTTCCATGATCCAGGATCAGATATGCACACAGTAAACTGATCATATTTTGAGCGTTTGTTGGAAACACGGCCCCTTTCAACTTTACAATTATCTGCCTCTCAGCCTCTTCTATCCCCTGTGCATCTGACAGGATGTACCTGAGCCTGGGATTGCCTGCTTTTTCGGATGGGTCTGCAACCAAGGCCTCGTTTGCCTGGCGAATGTGTCGGTTCAAATCCTCCATATCAATATCAATTACCATGTGCACAGCATGCATCTTGATCGAGAGCGACAGGCATGCCGCTAGGATGTTACTGACATTTTTCAATAGCTGACATGTATCATCACCGAGGTGAGCGCAAGTGGTCATGTATCTGTCCATGATATTCACAGCTGGTATGAGGACAGAGTGATGATTCTCACCGAGGATCAACTCAAATGGTATCTTGGCAAACCAGCTCACAGCCACCAGTCGATGGGTCCAGTAATCTATATCGCCGATAGGCATCTTAGGATCAGTGTGCTCTAGTCCATTATTGTTTGCAGCGTGTTTAGCGTGTAGATGGAATTGGGTGACCAGGGCTCGCTTCATGTCATCCTTATCCATCGAACACATACCAAAGTCCAAGTTCGGAAACCCCATGACTAGTGTATCCGAAGAGGGCGAGCGGTGTATTTCATGCCTGAACATCTCCCTGGTGATCGGCCCCTTTTTCCTCCTGCGCTTTAAGGGGATACAAGCTATCGCATTTGGCCGGTCATGCACTTGGATGGTGTCCATACTTTGCATTTCACTATCCTCTTTCCCACTGTGAACGCACCTTTGCCTTTAATACTGTAGCTTAGCCCATTGACTTTGTACCCGACAACTACTGTCTCCCCGAGGATGGGTGTGCGTCCGACAGGCTTTGGTATCCAAGGTATCCAATGCTCACTCTTTTCATCAATAAAGTCAATTTCTTAGCTGAATGTGCTGTCTATACATCTTTTTTCATGAGCGTAAGTTACATACGCCATGAACCCAGGTCACATTGTAGAACCTTAACTCAGACACATTGTAGTTGATATACACACAACATACACACATATGCAGCATATGAGAGATTATTTATTTGCACACTCAGAGCACAATGACACACATTGACATGTCTATACACACAGGTCTTCATACAACAGTGGTTCCAGTCATAGGTTTGGTTCTACTGTATTCCCGGTAAGCATCCTCAACGGTTACTCTTGTGACAGGTTCTCTCGTATCATCCAGGTCCCTTTGCACAGCCAGGGTTAACACCTGCCTGTTGATATATGCTGAGGCATTGAGTTGTAGTCCCACGTTGTCTGAAAGAGTCTTTACAGCACCGATTAACCTGTGAGAATCAAGTCTTCCCCGGAGTGCTCCCAGTAAGTAGCGGAGGTCGGCTCTCTGCTTCTGGCTCGACAGCAGCTCGTTGTTCAACTTTTTATGCTCCTCCCCTATGGTTGCATTAATGGTTTCCTTGAGCAGGGCTATGTTAGCATCTAAACTTGCTACGGACCTGGCAACAGTGTTTATTGCTATGTCCACCTCGACATCCTCCCTTTTCCTGCTCAGAATTAGCTTGTTCTCTTGTTCCATGGGGTGCATGTAGAGCGAGGTAAAAAAGTTTACACCACATGAGAGCACAAAGTCGGTCAAGGCATACAGTCCCAGGGCTATGGTGTGTGCTATGCCGCTACTGTGCATCCTTTGTCCCTTTGGAGCAGTGAATAGACTCTGATTCTATTTTTCCTTTGTGTGGCGAGTTAATGGTCCAAGTACCGAGAGTACCGGGTGTTCTCGAATATCCTGTTAAATATGGGGTTGATTAGGCGAGTGGTCGTCTGGATGGGGTTGCAGGAAAATATACCTGTTCCGTTGATTCTAGGCGCTAGCCTCTCAAGCAGGGTCTCTTGGGTCAAGTCGCTGGCACACATGAGCTTCTTGTCAGATGTAAGCCCTATACTATAAGTACCGCAGAAGGCCACTCCAAGCTTTGGCTGCATTATGTCTGTGGTACGCTTGTCTCCGTTCACTCTCTCCACAGTATCCTTGAAGGGATCGCCAATGGGGTCGAGTACTCCCCTTTCAAACTCCGCAATATGATGTATCTCTCGGAAGAGCTTGTGATTGCTATCCTCGTTGCGGTCTCTGTTGGCGTACTTGTTTACCCCCCTGTGCACAGAGCTGAAGGGCTGGAGTAGGCTTGGCATACAAGTGTATGCTTTGACTCCCATCAAAGGGTCCTCGGTAATAGACCCGTTGAGTCTTTCGGAGCGACCGGTCGTGAAGATGTAACGTCTGCGGTAGCCACTCGAGCTCTCTGACTCTGGGCAAAAACCATTGAATGCGTCTGCGACCACCATGTCAAAGGGGTCACGTGTGTTTATGCGCACGTCTCCACCTCGCACATCTTTCATGTACAGGTTGGGGATGTAGACCCCAGGAGACTCTATTGTCTCTGGTATCACAGTAGACTCACAGTATTGGTTTATGGTGTGCACCTGGTGCGTATTGTGGGACGTGGGTTTACAGAGGATCTCAGTGCCCAGCGTGTACAGAGCTGACTTTTGTCGAATGAGAGAGACACCGCATCCTGTGAAACGCACACCTCTGAACAGCAGGTAGGACATACCTGAGTAGTACTTTGTGTCATAGTGATCTCGTATGACATTGTGGGTCATCAGGGTGCTGTAATGCATCGCCAGTAACACCTTGGCTAGGTCATTGCTGATACCCGCAAGTTGTTGCAGTCTGATCGCCCACATATAGGTGACCACGGATGTGGTGCTGAATCCCGTGTTGCTAGACCGCTCGTGTGTCAACGCCGTAGGCTCAAACATTTCACTCACATCTACCCCGGTCTGCACTGCTACCTTGGAGAAAGCACAGTTGCCATTCAAACGCATCACCGTGAGGCGGTTGCTATTGGCAAGGCTCAAGTCATTGGTCAGATTCCGGTCCTCCTGTCTGTATTGGATATGAACGCAAACACTTTCATCTCCACTACAGGCACCAATCCGGTACACTCGAGCTCCCAGGACTGGGAGGATGATCCAGTACATGAGATTGCAATAGTCCACATCCTCCAAACTAAAGTCCCCCGGGTAGCCATATTCTGTAATGTTATTTCCATCGAAATTGTAGCACGCAGGCATTGAGGCTATCACAGAGTTGCGTCTGCAGCCAACAATGCCGTTGAACAGCCCGATCATGCCGTTCATCAACCCCTCAAGCTGTATCAATATGGTACGTTCCTCTGCTGTTATTGTGCCACTCGAGGCTGCCTCTTTTGCTACGAGAACGTGGCGTATGTGCACAGCGCAGATTGGGTCGGCTATCCAGGACCAAAATGATCTTCCCTTAGTCCACTCTGTGGCCAATTCTGCAATCTCGACTCCAGCTACGATCTTCCGTCTCATTTCAAGCATTGACCGTATGCCGTGTTCATGTCGGAGCGCCCGCTCAAGGAACGTCAAGTGATCTTGCACCAGTTTAGCCTGCTTGGTGTCACCGAAGTGCGTGAGTAACTCACTGCCAATCTGAGCCATTTCATTGTCAATGTTGTTCATGGCCGACGAGTTGAAAAGAGCCACCCTGGGCCTGACTACCCATTGTCCAACTTGTTCCGGGTTATTGTCATCAGGGATGGGTACCACCATGTTGCGCGTGTCAAACTCTAGTACGGATGCGGGGTTGCTAATCTTACTGTACCAGTCTCTAGCGCGAGCCAGACAGCCCAGTTTATGTACAGGGATGGCGCTGAGGTCGCCTCTCATCAACGTGTTGACCTGTTGTTGCAGTCTCAGTCTGCGCTCCCGCGTGAACAGCTCCTCCGGGTTACCCACGGCGTGCAGGCTACGGAGAGTGACTGAGGCGACCGCACCGTCATACTGGTGAAGGTACGAGGTGCAGGGTGATCGCTGAGCAAGATGCTTGTAGTTGATGCCATCGGAGTCCGTCGTGGAGAGCACATTCGAAGGGTTGATTTGATTTAGAGCAGGAGCCGTGCAACCGACTGTGAAGTACTCCCACTTGAAACCTTCCGGGTTACAGAAGGCCTTGTGTTCAGTGGAAGTGTTTCTCTTGCCACCCAGCTCCATCTGCACCGAGTCCACGGTCACAATGGGGATCCTGTCCGTAGGTCCTCCTCCGAGTCCAATGTAGTGTACTTTCATTTCGATCGGGCTGTCCTGGAAGCACGATTCGTTGGTGAAGGGTAGATCTTTGTCACCCAGAGCCTGCTGTGTGACCTGTTGCATGGTGAACTCGTAACCTCCCCCGCCTCTAGCGTTCTCGTTGGCCATTGTGTACACGGAGAACTCCGGGGTGATCTTGGTGTCCTCGCTGACTATCTGAAGCCAGACATTGGAGCTTCTCTGGGAGATCACGCGGAACAGAGTGTTGCCTACAATCACAACTTCGGGCTTATCGCTGGCCAGTATTCTGCGAGCGTTTTCCAGCGCGCAAACAAAGGAGTCGGGCTGTATGTTGACCATACCGCACATGAGTTCCGCCATGATCAACACAGAGTCCAATTTCTCCGCACGGCTGGCCGTGTTGGTTCTTTGTGCAATCCTATCCGTCAGGGTGGGTTGAGCGGCGCAGTAATGGAGCACTTCTGTGGTTCGTGTTAGCTCCCAGGATGTACTGGCTCTGGCCAACTCTCTGCTGACGAGATCGAAGGCCTCCGTGGGCACTGTGACGCTGAGGAGGCATCCAAATTGCAGCGTGACCACAAAGGACTTGTGCTGAAACACTTGACTGTACTCTCTGGTCTGCACTCCATTGGTGATTGTGTCATAGGTGCCCTGCTGAGCCTCGCGCTGATCCGTAATCCTGTAGCGCTTGCAGAACCTAGTACCAGTGGGCACCACTGTGTCGGGGACTAGCATCTTGTAGACAAAGCCAGCGAGTAGACGACTTGTGTTTTTCTGTTGCCTGAACAGGGTTGCTCCCATGTGAGCTTGCGCCATCATCACGGTGGCTTCGGCTGTGATGGAAGTGTTGGCGGCGGAGGCTCTCGTTATATTATCGACCACGTACTGCGCAAATGAGCTGTGGGGATTGGCCATAAATCCGGGAGCTTTCACCAAGCGCTCAATTGTGTCCAATGGTTTCAGCTTGTAGCTGCTCGGGTCCAGGTTCACCACACTCATGATGATGGAGCCTTACACCGAACTAACTGTACAGGGTACTCGGGTGTAGCGTGAATTGCAGGACAAATGTGGACGCGTGCTTTGTCAATGTGTGTTTTTGGTTAGACAATGTCACTGGCGTGACGCGCGCGTTTACCGCTACGATGGGACTTGTAGTAGTAGGGCTTTTTCACTAGTGCTCCATGGGACATTACAGGGATTTTATCGAGAGCTCGATGCATCTCTCCATCACACTTGCCATGGTACATTAGTAAACTCAAATCATCACCGTGTTGTCTCAGCAGGTTTTCTGCAACAATCACATCCATTGCAACGTCGATAGCGTTGCGTTTGAATTTGGAGAGCTTGACCACATGTGCCCGGGTCTTGGTGGTGGCAAACCCTTCGTCGTCGCTGTCATCGCTGTCATCGCTGTCATCACTGTCAAAGTGTTGACAACCACGGTTTCTGTTTGGAATACATTGCCTGTTGCTACACAGACAATATAATGCTCTAAACAACATAGAGAACATCTCTGAACCTTGCTGTCTATGCTGGCGACACGTTGATATCGTTAACTGCACATTGCACATGATAGTGCATGCCACACGTTCAGACCGGGCAGAGAGATGACGAGAGCTGCACCAAGCGTGTCCAGGGAACCGCTGGTCCATTGTGAGAAAGCGCTGGCCATGGCGGCTTTGGAGGACAGAGGGGATTTCTACATGTTAGACACTTTCAGGAGAAGAGAGTGTTCCCACCGCGAACAGGGTCTTGACTCTCATGCAGTCGACTATGAGCGTTACGGGTTGGTCCCCATCCACAGGGACAGAGACTCCTGGGTCTACGTAAGTGAAGATCCGCAGCTGGCCATAGTGATAGAGGAGATTGTCAACACATTCAGCCCGGCTCTGTCCGTGGAGTTGTTGCTTTACAATGTGCTAGGGAGCAACAGTGAGAGTGCCACTTGCTTGGTGCAATACCTCATCAACTACTATTCCGCAAACCATGTGTGCACACACATCAAGACCACACTGAGGAACATGATTCGCTGGACCGTGTTGGCAGGATTTGTGCCCTGTGTTTTCTTGCCTTGGAAGAAAGTTAGAGCTCTAGGTCTGGGGTTATCAGGCAAAGCTGCCGTGACTAACCTAATCTCGTCCAAACCGGTCATACACAGGGATGTGTACATGGGGTATGTTGGCAATGAGGTGTGTGACCAAAGTAAACGTAGGAGGACTGACAGACACAACCAGCGATCAACGAGATCCGATCATCTTGGGCAGCATAGGGAACACGGCACTAGGGGTAAACACAAGCATCACAAGCCTTGCTTTAGCCCTGTGCCTGACGGACTCAGTCCACCGGCTGCCGCTTTCGAAGCCGTGCAGGAACGAGAAGCTCATGAGCGGGCCCTGCCTTCGGTCTTGGACGTGCCACTCGATCAGCTCGCGGACACGCTGACACTTCTGATGAACAATTCGGTGCCCAAAACGCAGGTCTCCGTGGTGTGTAAGATCATCGGAGACTGGGTCCAACGGGACATTGCGCTCAAGCGTGACCCGATCAAAGAAACGGAGCTGAAGATGGCAACTGTGGCCCTGTGGGGCGTGATGAAGACCTTCGAGCACGGACGGTGTCCAGTCATACCCGAGTGCAGAGCTTCCACATGTCTGGCCTTCTACGACACAGAGACAGACCTTGTCACAGCCTCAGTGGACAGGGTTCTCTATAGACACGTCTCTATTTGGGATAGTTGCTGGTCGTGGGGTTCGACCTTCTCTTCGTTGGCTAAAAGATCTCACACAATGGTTCGGAGCTGGGCTACTCTCTTTTACAAGATCATACAGGGTCTCACCACGGCGTCGAGCAGACACGTCTACACCAGCACGGGTGTAGACCGCTCGTCTTTGACACACCTAGCCGACGTAATGCTTTCATCCCGTGGAGAACAGCAGCATGCGGGACTTTCGGTCGCGGGCAATGCTTTTGGGCAACCTTTACTCGATAACCTGTCCCGCTTCCTGGCCAGTGAACAGCAGCCCGATATGTTCGGACTGAATGCGGCCACTCTGCCAGATGTGTTTCTGAGATCTGGGGTCGGGACTACGGTTTCAGAGCACAAGTCCGCGAGCGTCTCGCATAGCTTGAGTAAAATGATGACCTCGATGATCTCTGAAGGCAAGGATGTTCTGCTTCTCAAGCAGTTTCTCGGTGAGGCAAACAGGCACCCTCGCCTGGCCTTGGAACGGCTCAAGAGTGACTGTAAGGATCGGGGGCTGCTGCAGCTGGCCGAGGCCGTCACGAGGCAGCTGGAGCGGGCTATCGGTGAGGCTGGTGACAACAAAAATGAAGCAGCCGTGACAGAGCTCGGATCGGATGTTAAACTTGTGTGCACCTACCCATCGTCTGTCAGCGTGGCTCACCTAGAGGAGACGTTGAGCATGTGGACCAATTTTTGGCGAAGCACCCTGTCCGGATTCAGCCAGTTCAATAGGAGACACAATACCATACAGTACAACAACAGGGATACAGTGAGAGAGCTAGAGTCTGGGTCGCCTGTGCATGTTTTCCACTCTATGCTGGTGACGCTTTTGAACACGTCCGGGGTGACATTCGCAGACAGCCTATCTGGG
This sequence comes from Gymnocephalus cernua, assembly GCA_023631565.1. Lineage (NCBI taxonomy): Eukaryota > Metazoa > Chordata > Actinopteri > Perciformes > Percidae > Gymnocephalus > Gymnocephalus cernua. Next base: position 6,558,533 of record CM042448.1, on the reverse strand, counting down.
AGAAAGCCAGACGCTTCGCTCACAGTCAACGACATCATGCTCACGAGAGAGTCTCTGCATCCAATCGCATACGGGTTACTTTTGGCCAACAAGCTGGGCCTCAGACCCTCGGATGTGAGGTGCGAAGGTGAAAGGGAATGGGCTCAGGAGGTTTTAGGGGCAGAATCCATGGAGACATTGCTCTCGGCTACATCAGCAAACAATCCCAGGTCCTCGGACCCTCGGCCGTACGTTGATCACAGACTGGGTTCTGTTGAACCTCTGGGGGCTGGGATCTCAAAGGGGGTTGGTCAACACTTGGCAAGATGTCACAATAAGGAATACCAACAGACTCTGAGTAACGGTCACAGACATGTTGCTCTACTGCATCAGTCCAGTTCGTCAAGTCATCAGGGCTCCATTGCGCAGTCCCAGGGTCAACGTGGGACGTGATTGCCTGAGCTGCCCGCGCATTCTGTGTGTGCGCTTTGGGCACGGGATAAGGACATTGTTGGGATTGAGTGCTGTCTTCTCTGTGCAGGGAGATGGGCTCTGGTGACTTGTTGTAAAGACGACTGGTTCTCCTCTTCGCAGTGTGCATTGTGTTCATTCCTCTTTTGGAGTGTTGTCTCAATTTCATCCTGGTTTGCATTCCCTGAATAAAGTTTGTGGGTACAACATTCGGTGTATTGCATCTGTCTTGCTTTTCTTTTTCTTCTCCCGGGACCTCAGGTTCAGAGCCTCGGCTCACATGAGAACCCTTGGTCGAGGTTTTTGGTTTCTTATGTGCAACCGTAGCATCATCCTTGCTGACTGTACATGTCTTACGCTTCTGTGTGACTCGAACCCTGTCCTTGGCACGCTCATTACAGGCCTTGTCTTGCCCGTTGGTGTTCACATCATGGTCATATACAAGGCCATCACTCGCATCGTCACCTTTCTCCTCCTGATTGTGATCGACTAGACCTTCCTTAGCCAATCTGAGGAACATCTCAGTGTGGTGCCTATCGGGTTGAGCACAAAGCAGCTGTCCAGGGGCAAGTACACACGGATCTAGTGCACGGTCATCTATCTTAATCGTGACCCACTGCTCTTTGGAGTACAGCTGGACTATCCCCTTAATCTTCCAAAGAGGTTCCAAGCTGAGCTCATTCAGGGTTGTTAGTGACACTCTCATCCAGAGAGTCTTTTTGCCTGATGACATGAGCGTATGTAGGTATGTCTCTATCGGCATGGCCTTGTCTCGCAGCGTCTGAATGAACATGTTGATCTGCTGAACGCGGTCGATCTTTAGCACTCCACACTCTTTGTGTTTTTCATTGATCTTGTATTTCACAAAAGAGTAATCTGAACCTAGAGCCGCTACTCCGATAAAGGAGTCGAGTGTCACCATGTCCTCCCGTATGGGTTCCATCCTGTCCTCAGTCCCATGAAAGGGTTGCTGCTGAGGCTTAGGCTGCAACTGACTAAGCGGGTGCGTAGGCATGGGAGAGGACAACGGCTTAGTTCGAGGTTGGTATGAGTAGGCAAACATGGTTTAGTGTCTCAACTGTAAGGCCAGAAACTCAAAAGTGTTATCGAGAGCTCGAGAGAAGTCGTAGTCTGAAAGAAAGTGTTTCAGGTTCAGCTCTGCAAGACTTTGTCCGATCTCACAGCCATTCTCTAAACCTCTGGGTCTGTAAATAGGGTTTCTCCAACCCGCACTCTGTTCCACTATCCACCTAGGGGCAGCTGAGCTGTCCATGGACTGCCAGGCTGGCACTCTGTTACCCCTTTCTGCAATCTCAAACAACGCATGCTTCCAAAACTCAGAAACCTTGAAAGATATTTGACAACAAGGACACAGTGCATATTCACTCGTTTGAGTGGAATCACCACACAAGGTCTCATTCACCTCTCTCAGTACCCCAAAGGGGATAGTGAATTCGGCTCTCTTCACGCACCCTTGCCCATCGTCACTTTTGCCACGGACCGAGACCGTTTCTGGGACCAGCTTCATGTATCCGAAAACACAGTTGTCTTCCAGGTACAGGAAATGCCAGTCCCCTACCAGGTCGGAGCACGGGGTCTGTTGCAACAGGCAGTTCTGCATCTTGTTGAGAGCGGTACCCTCATCTTGTCCATGCAATTCCGAGATATAAGTCTCAATACTCTGCAGCCGCCTGCCACATACGTCCATCAGGTTTCTAAGTTCCTTGACTTGAGACTGTATGTTGGTCTCAGCCCTGCTCTTTGTGGTGGACCGTTCGGCAGTTGCTAGAAGAGATTCAAAGTGTCTGTTCACTATGTCCCACACCCTTAGAATAGGCGCTGTGGAAGCTGCAAAAGGTGCTGTGGCTTGGCAGCTGCTGTTTGACTTATTGCTTGCCATGCTGCTGCTTCTTCTTCTTCTGCTGCTGCTGCTGCAAAATGTTAACTCTAATCCACATCCGTATTCATAGACTATTTAACTTACATGCTCAATGTGCACAATGACTTCCCAGTGACAATCACAGAATGTTCATACCCACTTTATAACCCAGATCCCGCTGTCAGTGCCACACACTGACATTATGAACCGGCATTGAGTACACCTGTGACATGTACACGTTAGGTGATTAGTGTACAAATAAGATAAACAAAAAACACTCTGACACCTATACACAGTCAAATCATCTTTAATATCCACAACATGTACAACAAAGACAATGAGCACTCAAGCCACGTAGAACTCAATGAGTGATCTACGCGTAGAATGCTCAGCTCATGGTCAGGTGCTGAACTCTACTCAAGGCGAGCTGAAGTGTCTGCTTGCTATATCCAAGGTCTTTGAAATAAACGTCCTCTAAGCTGGGAAATCCTCGGGGTGAGCAGCATGTGGGGCTTTGGGTGACATGATTGTGTACCATAGCGATCAGTTCCACTCTAGCGTTCACTTTACCTTCCTCTCTCAGGTACGCCTCATGCGCAAGTATCATTTTGTCATGCAGAGCACTGGGATTGTCCAGGAGCCACGGGACTAAGTGAATAAACTCTGGGTTCTTCAGATGGTAACGCATCAGGACGTTATCCTGACACGTTGAGAGATTGCTACGGTAACGGTCTACAAATGCATTTCTCACAGACTCTCTGTAGACAGGCCAGTGTTTGGGGTGACTGCGGTCTCTCACTTGTATGAAGTATGTCTCTGTAAGGTATACCAGAACCATCTTCTCCTGGGATGTCAATGTACCACGCCGCTCCTGAGCGAGCTCACAGCACAACCTGTTGAGATGGACATGCATCTCCACCAGCTTGGTCACTTCATCCAGGGCCTTTGGGAGCTCCTTGGCTGCGTCCCTCACCTTTTGCGAGTTGATAGACATCGATGCAAAGACCTGGTGTCTGGTCTCATTCCAGGTCACGTTGACGGAGGAGAAGAAGAAGGGTGTGTGGAAATGTTTATTTTTTTCCTTCATCAGGATCACTACGGTCGATGGGTTGGCCACGCCATATATGTAACAGGTCAGGTTTTCATTGCTTATCGTGAATGGTTTCGTGGAGACCAGGCAGCTGCCTTGGGACAAGGCTATGGTCTCAAAAACTCCTCTGAAGTAGGGCTGTAGCAGGTACTTGGCATTGGAAGTGTAGTTGGCGCTGCGGCAGGGGCTGGACGAGAACTCTATGCGGGTGTTTTTGTAGCCGTGTTGGGAGCACAGCCTCTTCTTGTCCGACACAAACCTCAGTCTGCTCGGCAACTTGGTTTTAGTGGTGTTGGACTGCATCAGGGCGTACTGTCGGAGATGCTTAGAGAATACGGTCGCACTGAATTTCTGATTACCAACCGTGTTCACATGGAGCACGTGGAGGAGCACGTTGTGGTCCAACTCCACGACGCAGCTACCTGTTGTCCTAAGCATCTCATTTGGACTCTGAGGGGAGGCTAGGTGCTGGGGCCACTGCTGGGGCGTACAGATTGCAATTGCGCTACGCTCTGTGCGGTTCGGGTCTGTATAGCCAGTGAAGGGTGCTCCTATTGCACTCAATGTCCAGGATCCACAGGGCTCCGAGCCAACAAATGCGGGACACGCGAGACTCGTAAAGGATGTTGACGGCAGCGGGCCTGGATGTAGACATGGCCCATTTAGACCTTGTTTGTGTGTCGAGTGGCAGAACGGGACACTTTCTCTGTTGTCTGTGGCAGCGTTTCTTGAGCTGAGAGGGTTGGTTGTTTTTACCTCTTTCGTTCGAGCCTTGTCTTTGGCAACGTTCTGTGCGCTGAGACAAGGGGTCATGTTTACCGTGCACAAATAGGGCGGCTCGAAGTGTGCTTGGACACAGGTTCAGGGAGTCCTGGCTTTTGACGAGGAAGAGTTCCAGATTACAGAGTAGGAGCTTACGATTCCCAGCGTACACTAGCACCAAATGAGACCATAGGAGCTCCACAGCAATCTTTGTCTCAGCCGAAACATCAGATGATTGACACACCTCACCGAATACCGCGGGAGGTGTTGCCGATAGGTTGTCTATCAGGTATTTCAGGGCTCTGAGTTCGAATTCAACAACCTCACCTCTAACGTCACTAGATCCCGTCACACGCACTAGCAAAGCTTGAGCCACAGCCTTGGCTCGGTCGTGGCATTCTGACAAAAAGCAAAGCCTGCAGTACACCGGCAGTAACTTTCCCAGGAACTGAACCACGGTAGGGCCCTTGGGCTTTACAGCTGCAAATGTTCCGTGAGCATGCTGCTGAAAGTGAACATAGGCTCGGGCTCTAGGAGACCAAACGTTAGGACCTGAGATCAGCTCTCGATGCTTGACGAGACACTCTATTAAGGCTTCGCTGGAGAGCGGAGCATCCCTGGAGTAGTCCAACTCATCCATTAGATACTCAAGAAAGACATCGTACCTTGTTATGTCCACGTGTGGACCGGGGCATCTAGTGATGGGGTCTGAGAAACGGATTCCCGAACAGTTCTTTGTAGCGAGTGCCATTAAAGCGTGTTACGGGACGCTGCCTTCTTGGGATGACACAAGCGAGCAATCTTGGGACGACGAGTCTTCACTCAGAAAAAGACCCAAGTTACAGAACCAAGAGGGATCTGTGTTGCTAGAGCAAGGCTGTGAAACCATAGACATGGAGTACCGGCGTCTATACTGTGAACTGAGAAATAAAGCGCTCTCAGACATAAAGGCTCTGGTGAGAGAGCACGTGGAGAAACTCAGCACAGTATCAGCCTCCTATGAGTTCATGAACATATATGGCATGTGTTCCTTCGACCCACCTAATGTGACCAGGATCTCGCATCGGGATGGAGAGCCTCCTATGTGCAAGTTTACCAAGCTCACCTGTCCTGAGGACGGCGCTAACTCTCACAGACTAATTTCGGTCAGCGGCATACTGAACCCTCTCCTCAGCGCACGGGTAGAACACGGAGAGCTAGAGCTCACTCAATGTGGAGACTCTGACTACCACAGGGCTACCGAGGAGTTTGCTAGACTCGACTCACGGAGTAAGATGAGAGTACCACGAGTGTACAAGGGTAATGTGGGAAGCACTCTAAGTAGCATGGAGAATCGTTTTGTTTTCACTATAACGGAGGACTTGCACACTCTAGGATGTGCTTATAGGCAGATGATGGTTATAGTTGAATTGTTACACCTAAATGTTCTACATTTCATATATTCCTAGCGCACAGGCACTCATTTTCCGCACCTAGCAATGTGAAATAAAGACTGAGTACAACTGGCCATTATGTTTGACCATCTCTTTATTTAATACATCACACACATTCATTCACACACACACACACACACACACACACACACACACACACACACACACACACACACACACACACACACACACACACACACATAATGGTTAGATACAGCAAACAATTAATTGGCTATAGTTGAACTGTTACACATAAATGTTCTACATGTCACCATTCCATAGCACAAAAGTGCTCATTTTTGCACCTTACAATGAAATAAAGACCGTGTACAACTGGCCATAATGTCTGATCAACTCTTTATTTTATACATCACACAAGGAATGGGTAGATACAGCAAACGATAGGTCAGTTGCAAACCTGGGCTCAATCAGAGTCATCAAACCCAAATTCCACATCTGAGTTACACATCGTCAGCATACAATCATGTTCAAGTTTGGACTTTTTCTCCTCCGGGTTAGCGTCATGTTCCTTTCCAGCTCCATGGAGCCAAGGGTCAGATGAAACATGGTGGTTCCCCTCTGATGTCTGTCCCCTCTTACGTTCTCCTCTGATGTCATCTTCTCCAGTCACCTCGATGTTGTTATTCTTAACAGCAGACAGCAGTGAGTCAAAGTCTGCTTCATTCAGCCCAGGGTTCATCATCTTGATGCGATTCACGCCTATCCTAGGTAACACACAGGACACGGAGCTTTTGATCCTTTCGACCATTTCATCAATCGAGCTTGTCTTCTTATTGGTGAGACAGCCCAAGTCTGTATCACGCTGGGAACTAAACAGTTTTGTGTCGATGCACCCATTGCTGAAAACCCTCACATGGTAGTAGCAATCCTGCCTACAAAGCTTGACACAGCCGTATGTCTTGTTGATTGTGGAGTAAGTTCTCATGCTCATCTTTTGCATCAGGGGTGCATGGATCATGAATTCCTCATTGGCAAACACAGTGGCGAATTTCAGCACCCCGTCTTCGCCCCAGAACAACACCCTGTTGTAGGAAAGCAAGCTTTCCTTCATGATCTTCGAGACCTCATTTTTTGTGTCCCCGATCATTTCCAGTGACTTCCGTATGTAATCAGGGAGATTAGTGTCATTTACTTGTAACCATTCCATGGTATCCAGTTGGGTGTAGTTGATACCCCTTCTAACTGGCTTACTGAAGGCTGGCCCCGTGAGTTTTAGACAGTTGCCAAAAGATGCTTCGAATGCGTTGCCACCGCTCTCTTTATCCTTTCCATGTCTAAACTTTGGCGCCATGGAAAGAAAGGAGAGATGTTTGCACAGGGCCGCGTCATGCCCTTTCGGACTGTAGACCAGGCGGGCTAACTCAGCGCAGAAAAGCCCCATGACCATCATCACCGCTTGTCTCATAGTCATGGCCAAAGTTAGTGTGCACATGGGCAAGGCTCCGTGGGACACGATTAGTCGATAGTCAGTCTCATTGGACAGGTATGCTTTGTGAACCGAGGAGTTGTAGGTGGTATCGCTCATGGCTTTAACATTGGCCACCTCTGTGAATTCGCCCGAGTTAAACCAGTGGTGGAAGCGAGCATATAGGAACCCATCAGTGGATGTGTTGTTAATCCCAATGGGTTTGTGTCCCTTAGACAGCATACTTTGTAAACTACCACCGCTTGGGTGCTGCGGGTCTTCAAGGGCGATGGTCAGCATTGTGTTCATTGTAGTGTTGTCAGCAATCCCCAGGGTCACTGAAGCAAAAACCCCTTTGGGCGATGAGGCTCCCGGAGGTGGATGGGGCCTCTTGTCGTCAGGGCCGGTGAAAACTTTTCCAAAGTACAGAGTGTTACCTTTATCCTGTCCAGAGAAGCCTACCCCGGTAGTGTACAGGCAGCTGTCTGGTATTTTACTCATCTTTGTCATGAGGTTTGCGCTCTGGTGGCGGACAGCATCTGAAAACTTGGCCATCGACCTCCCGATGGCAGTCATTACGGTCTCGGTGAAGTCACTGTTTGCAGCGCAGGGCAGCATGTTGCCGATTGTACTGAATACAGCACACTGCATGTAAGCCATTATGTTATCAGACATCAGGTAGGAGCATATCTTGAGGGCCTTGTGGTCCGTTTGTCCCCCCATCATTTTTACACCAGCCTCCTTTAACATGACCATCCTGTCACCCATCTGGGGAGCAACAAACCACAGCTTTTTAAGCTTTCCCTCCACGATCCTACACTCATGGATGCGTTCTAGTATGCGGGTGTCTGTCCAGCCAAGAGTCATTCCGTAGGACACGTCAGACCCATCTTTGTCCAGTTCGTACCCCGTAAACAGCCGGTAATGGGTCAAGAAAGCATCGGGGTCCTGACAATCGGCCGCTCGGTTCTCACCCCTTCGGGGGTTTTTACCCCCTTGCCAATTGAAGAAGGGAATGAACATGGGCTTCAGCAGAGTTGCGGCACACAAGGGGTTGCAGAAATTGGCCTCAAGGAAGGGGGATGACGCTACACTCATGATAGTGGCAAGGTCCTTCTCCTGGATGCAGCTGCTCACAAATATAGCCAACAGCTGAATCAGGTACAGAAACAGCATGTGCTGAGGCTCCTCTCCGTGTTTGTACATCACATCATTGTTGACCAGGCCAGCCACGTCAAACAGCCCGAGTAGCTTTCGCAACAGAGACACGATCTGACCCGCTTTGGTTTTGTGGAAGCCGAGGAAAACACTTGGGTTACTCCCACCCTGATCGTCGGAGGAGTCGAGGACATGTTGATGCAGAGCCTCGTCAGTCAGCGTCTGCTGGTACAGGGAGAGCACCTTTTCCCGAGTGAAGAGTTTGCACAGGCCCAGGAAAAGCGTCCGCTCGACCTCCTGGTTTATGCGAGGCACGCTCTGCAAAGCCAAAAAGTGACCCAAGTGTTCCGCGTGAACTTTCAGGACCTCGTCAGGGAAGAGGTCTGGACAATAGAGATGCAGCACTACGGGAGATTTGAGCAGGATCGGAGCGAACGGGTTCACATGGCAGGTGTACACGATTCCGGAGTCCTGTGGTCCCGTAGCTATGCAAAAGCCACTCTGGTCCAGGCTTACCTCGAGTGTCTTACCGTAGTTTTTCATTCTAAACAGAGAGATAAAAGGCCCAAGTCCCGAATGCAGACAAAACTAGTGAAGATGTTGACGTCTAAGACAAAGATTTCAGACTGTGGTGACGCTTACGACTTCTGTTTGGAGCTCTGGGATGATCTGTCCTCGGCCCTGATTGAATCACAAGGCTCGAGCGTTGTGCTGCCAAGTAAAGAGAGGTTGTCTCTGATGCAAGAATGCAAAGTTGTGCTCAGACTGGCTCTCCTGGCGGACTTTTATAGGTACCAAAAGGAGGCTCTGGCTTTAAATACAGAGGAGTCCGAGGTGAAAGTTTGTGGGATTAGATCGGATGCACTGAGGCTCCTCCTTACTGAGAACATGCGACCGAGGGCTAAAGTGTTTGAGCGCGGCGGCGTGTCCAACCGAGGCTGCAGAGCCGACAGCGGCTGGCTTACCGATCGAGACTGTGTACCCCATCGAGGCTGTCCTGGTAAAGCTAGAAAGCGCATGAGAAGACGCAGTCCAGTCACTAGGAAACCAACCGTTGGCACTGTGCTCATAGAATCTCAGAGTGTTGTCACTACGGGGAAAGCCGGAGTCCGCAGACACAGGAAAAAGCATTGCTCTTTAGACTGGGCAAGACACGGCGAGGATTCCATTAAGTGGTCAAAGTACAGTTTTTCGACAGCGAGAAAGACGTACTACACAAAGCTCACAAGAGCCTTTCAGGTAGTGAAAAACGTGGGACACCCCATGCTGAGGCTCCATTCCGAGTGGGGTTTGAGTTGTTACTACAAGCTGGCTGTCGCATACACAACGGATCAACCGCTGGAGTTGGCCGCAGCGTGTCTACCCGAACTGCGCGAAGCCGTAGATATTATCCACAGTGAACGTTTTCAGAAGCTGAGCGAACTGAAGCTCGAGTGTCAGATGCTGCTATATGCCGTGCTCAACTGTCACATTAACTGGGTGAGCCACAACCACAGGCAGATACTCCTCGTACCGGGCCAACCCAGCTCGCAGCCTCCTTGTCAACAGGGAGACCTGAGGTGCTCCAGATGTCTGAAAAATCAGTCCTTCCACTCGTCTGAGGTGAAAGGCAACCCGAGAAACATTGACGTGGAATTTGACTTTGAACAGATGAAATTCTGGTCTTCGTGCTGTGCTGCGCCGATGATGAATGTACCCCTAAGCACAAGTGCTGTCAACACTTGCACATTTACTGACATGAAACAGATGTACACCTCGTGTATGAAATGCAAGCAGCCCATATTTTCTGAAGTACTAGTGGATATGGAAACACTCTACCGGCGCTGTGTACTGTGCACATCCAAAGGTCTCTGATAGGGCCCAGATGGACAACACTCTCGGTCTCACGGGCAAACAAACGATGGCTGAACCTGTCTCATATTTTGAGTACCAAGCGATAACACAGTCACCACTCGTGGAGCAATGCAATCCCACTGCGATCAACAACGTCATACTCGAGGCCACCGAGAGCATCACAGCCTCCGAGACCATAATCGTGGAATCCCAGAACAAAGGTGGTTTGGAGACCTTGGACTTGGTAACACCGAGACCACTCGTGGAGCATGGTGATCTCACTGCAATATGCAACGCCGTGATCGAGGCTGCCGAGAGCGTGGTTGAGAATGTTCAGTCTATAAGCGATTATCTGGAGGCTTTCAATTGCAATACCACTCGCAGCTGTTGTCACGAATTTGGCGAGTATGGCATTGAATATTATGCCGATGAGGACTGCAAGGAAGACGAGTGGTGTTCGGACCAGGATGATCAGTTCACCATGTGCGCTTCAGTTCGTGGCGACACAATGCAACACAGAGATAAGCCGGCATGTCACGAGGTGTCGGAAGGAGTCTGTGATGACCCCTAGTTATACTTTCCGAAGAGTGTTGTTGATGATTACTTCATGTACAGTTTGTTATGTGTGTGTATACTATTGACAGAGTTGACTTGTTGTGATTCCCTTTCTCTCTTGTAACATTGGAAATACAAACAAAATGTTTTGCATAATGCAAGTCTGCCTCCGTGTTTCTTTTCCATTCCACTGAGGAGCGTGCAGATTCCACTGCACAGAGTTCCCACTAGTACAGCGGAGCTGAAATGGAACCCTTACAGAAAGGCGAGCGGAGCTCTACTCGTCACATGGCTGTGCTGTTCGAAGACATAGGTGCTGTTTCACGCCTAGAGTATACATGGGTGCAAATGTTTGACATAGAGAAACGGATACCTATGTCCGTAGCGCTCACAGAGCCTGAGTTTGACGGGGTCTTTCGCATACCTGTGGAGTCTGACACGTGTCCCGGTACACATTATCTTGTTCTCCGTGCTCTATACACGCACTCCAGAGAGAGCTACGGTCTAATTACAGCCAAACACTTTTCCGAGATGTACACAGACAACAGGGGTCACCAGGTGAAAAATATCAGTTATGTAGCCAGAGGGCCCTTGGCCTGGGTGAGGATGAATACAACTGCCGGTAGAAACGACCTTTACACCGGGGACACGGTTTCCGGGTACCAACCCGAAGCGATTGTCTCGACTGTATACACCAGATTGACTCGTTGCATGCACAGCGGCTTGGTGTCTCCCTCCTACGAGCCGGACGATAGGGAGGCTTTGGCCACCAAACTGGTGAGCGAAACTCTTTCAATACTCGGGGCACCGCTTGCCTTCAAGGTGTTACATGAGCAGAGCAGGCTAACCCTGGAGCGGTTGCGGTGCAGCGAGGACCGGGATATCTTAATGGTACCCAATCCGCGAGATGCTCTCTGGGGGACGTGTGTACTGTGGCAGCTGGACACCGACCTAAGTCTCTCCCGTGCAACTGTTAACCACAATACGAACCCATCACCGGCCTCAGGCACAATTCAGTGGTTGAGCGTTAGGTTAACGTCCGTGGGTTTAGAGTTGACCGGGGGCTCGCCAGGGAGGTGCACTAAAGACATTATCAAGGCTCCATACTGGGCAGTTATACTCGCTGCTCTGTGTTGCGGAGCACTGGACCGTTGGTCTCGTGAGCTAGACGAGCTCTCTGCCTTGTTGAGAATAGACGCGCATCTACACTCAACAAGTGATCCAAAGAGGGATGAGTTGTGTCAACGCTGCGGGTACGCTTATCGAGTACCACCCGTGGTGTGCGAGCCCACACCCAAGAGGGTCTCGGCTGTGTTGCAGATAGACAGGTTGCTCCGGGGCAGCATCTGCACCACTCTTTGTGCTACTGTCTCCCGAGGTATGGGTAATGGAGCCCAGCACGACCCTAAGGAAACCCACGCGCAACGACACAAATACTGTCTTAACCACCGCAGAGACTACAGTGCAAGTCTCGAGGAAATCTTTGAACTCAACAAGGGAACAACGAGTGAACGAGGGCCAGGAGGAGGAAAAAAAGGTGGAGAAGAAGACGATGTTCGAGAGCACAACTCGCAGGTCCTCTCATCTGACAACACCGCGAGAACAAACTGGATCGCCTCGTGGTGGGATAACAGATCCCAATGCTACTGGGGTGAAGACCAAGGTGAAGAAGACGAACGGCAACACTGCACCACGGACCAAACATTATCACGTAAGCGTGGCCAAGAGTGTTCGAGCAAGAAGCGAAAGATCAGCGGGACACAAGCCGAACACGACCTCGGCTTGTGGTCGTGGCAGAAAGAGTGTCGGTTCATACTGGGGTACAGCACGCACAACCGAACGGTCAGCAAGCACAGATTCTGGGAGCTCTACCTCTCAGGCTCAGGCCTCAGAGCAGACGATAGAACTAGATTCTCTACTTCGATTGGACACTGGAAGCAATTCTCGTGCCACGCTCGTACATATCATATCAAAACTTTTCCCTTTGGCTACCAAGGTGGACTCCTCGGCATGTAGCGTGGCCGAAGTGTCCACGGCGCCACAGAACTTAACGTGCCCAGAGACTCTGGATGACACCTTGGTGGTAGTTGAGGCGCTTGTGGACAATTTCGGAGACCTGGCCAAGTGGTTTGAGTCGTTTGAGGGCACAAGTGCTCGGGACGTAATAGGGTTTGACCTGGCTATGGAATTGTGTGGATGTTACGAGCTTGTGCTCAGCAGGTTGGGCAGGGGCATAAAGGACATGTTTGCTAGGTGTACATTTATACAAAGTGCACGACAGCTCCAAGATGCCGATCAAGTCTTGCGGTGGCTTGAGGCTATTCCAACAACGCCGGCGGACCTTGACTCTTTCCGTGATGTAGCGCGTCTAGTGAGTAGCACGGGGTCCGGTCCTGGCTCAGAGGAACTGAAGACCACTCTCGACAAATTGTTGTCACAAAAGACCGCCTTGCCGTCGCCGTCGGCACTCACGCTACAGGAGTCCCTCTGTCTACATCGGAGAGGAGCACTCGAGTCGATTCGTGCTCTCATTCACATGGTCGAGATTGGGAATACAAGGCTTGTGGATTCGACAGACGAGTGCACGAAGCGTCAGGGCGAGTTGAAGACTGTCATGGAAAACCTAGCTAAGGTTCAATCTGAACTTGTCAACAGCAGGAAAGTCCAGAGTGAACTCAAACACATGGTCGAGAATGGCAATACACGGCTTGTGGATTCGACAGACGAGTGCACAAAGCATCAAGGCGAGTTGAAGACTGTCACGGAAAACCTAGCTAAGGTTCAATCTGACCTTGTCAACAGTGGGAAAGTCCAGAGTGAGCTCAAACACATGGTCGATATTGGCAATACACGGCTTCTGGAATTGAAAAACAAGTGCACAGAGCACCAGGGTGAGTTGAAGACCGTCACGGAAAAACTAGCTAAGGTTCAATCCGAACTTGTCAACAGCAGGAAAGTCCAGAGTGGGCTCGAACACAATCACAATATTGTAAGACAGAGAGCAACTGAGACAAAGATGGAACTTGAAGAGGCTATGGGCAAGTTACAAAAAAAAGAGGTACGCTTTAACAACCTGAACGAGGCTCATAAGCAGTCTCGGGACAAGTGTGACGAACTGGAACTTCACATTGCCGAGATTGTATCAGCTCACAGTCGTGAGAAAGAACAATTAAACCAGGCACTTGACGACATACGCTGTCAGCTTGGGGAAAGAGATGTAACATTGTGTCGTGTGAAAGACGACAGTGTGCAGGAACAAGAAGGTCTCAAACTACAGATCTCTGATCTAGCAGAGCGTAATGGGTCACTGACAGGGATTCTGAAAGCGATAGAGCGCGGTAGGAAAGAGGACGCACGTAAGTACACCGCAGAGCTCATGGATTGTCAACAGAAAAGTCATGGCCAGGCCTTGAAGCTATTAGAGTGTCGTGGTCTCATCACTGAACTTCGGTGCAGATTGGCCAAGGGCGAGGGAGATGTAAAAGCTGGTCACGTTGAGTTGGTGGTCTACAAAGAGGAAAATGACAAGCTTACCGATGAGATACAGAGATTGGGCAATTGTGAGCGTGTACTGTCTTCCTTGTGTGGCTTCTTGGGTGTTGAAATGGTTGACAGTTGGGAATCCTTACAATTTGCAGTCACGGCTGAGATGGATGCATCAGTTGACAGGATCGGGGAAGTGCTTAAACGAGCATGCATTAAGCGTGACGTCGACGACACCCAAGGTATCGATGATACTGATAGGATGGAATTTGAACACCGCAACACTGGTGATATGTTTAAAACCTATGAGGTTGCTGTAACTGGCATAATTCAATCTCTTGACAGTGTGGAGCCTAGGCCAGTGAGAAAAGCACACAAGCGAAAAACGTCAGTGGGCACCCTGGAGAGTGCCGGGTACCAGGGATTGATAATAAAGAGGGAATATGCGACTCCAGAGGACATTGGACCTGGCATAACTAAGCTACCAAAGATAGAGGGAGAGTGTGAACAGGATATGTGGTCCCTTGACATCGAACATCACATCCACCACAATGATGTGGACAGCTTTGACATTGAACTCCGTGATAACGCCACACATGTCAGGACGCCCATTCCCAATTATATTGCAAAATCACTCAGTTCACACGGGGATCTCAAGATACTCGAGTTGGGACACCTGGACCCACTTGTTACTCTATTGAAGGTGTTACAAGCTGCAGAGCATGAGATCGAGGCTTGCTCTGAAATCACACAAAGCAAATGCCATTGCCAAGAAATGGAACGGTTCTCGAACAGACTGAAATGCACCTTGTTCATATGTTGGACACCGAGTGGGGATCACGAGGTATACGGTGACGATGACCGGAAAGGGGCGGTCTATACTATCATAGTACACAAACAAAAAGACATGAGAAGATATTATTTGGTGGTTGTGAAACCAGAAGGAGAGGAGTCCTACATGTACAACTTTGGTAAGGTGCCTTTCAAGGGACAATATGAAGCACCGAGCAATAAGTTTGTTCACATAGCTGATGGTACATGTCAAGGCCCGGGTTCGACGCACAACGTGGTAACCGTTACAACGAACGATGTTGTGTTGCATGATGAGGATGCTTGAATAAAAATACTCTTGAGATACACAATGGTTTCCATTTATTGAGATACACAAAGGTAATATGACAGTTATGAGCTATAACATTAAGTCACACAAAGTATTACATTACGCTTGTCACATATTTTTGCTCAGTCTTTACTCACATAATCTCTGTTACGTCTGTTGACTTGTATTGCGTGATGAAGTGTACATCAAAACAAATCTCTTGAGATACCCAACAGTTTCCATTTATTGAGATACACAACAGTTTCCATTTCTTGAGATACACAAAAATAATGTACCTGTTATTCTAGCATTTGTGACCACATACTACTTACAGTGAATGGCTAAGGAAGCATTCAGTCAGAATTTACAAACAGCACATGGTGCATGTGGTGCACCTCAAGGGTACACTCTCTGAAGCTTTGTGAATACTGTATTACACACAGGACATGTTTTGTTACAGGTGCATATCAAATGATTACAATTTGTGACCCAGGTCCGCCGCTTGAAACATAGGTGGCATGTGAAATCAAAGTCTCTTGGTATGTCGAGACGCGTATAGTTGCATGTTTGTCTGCAAACATGGCAGCCCCTCGAACCACGTCTGCGTAGTTCCTCTAAACACTCTGAACATCCTACGTGTCCGCATTCCAGATAGGCGTCGATGGGTTTTTGTGTGCAACAAAAACAGGTGAATGACCCAAGCCCCTCGTCATCCTCATCGTCAGTCGAAACCTCTGCAGTACCTACAAAGAAAGAACACATTTTACAACACACACACACACACACACACACACACACCAAAGCATAACAATTGTGGGTGCAATCTGTATCGCATCCTTACCCTTAATAAGCAATCCTGGAATTCGGTTGATCTGTGACACCGGTGTATCGTCGACTGGCCAGTTTCTGTAATCCACACACTTTGCAGATGACTTGAATCTACCATCTTGTGCAACGACATCACGTAGTGTGGGCATCTTATCAGAATAGTAGAGCGTGACCCCCGCTGTGCCTACACTGCTGGGTTTATGTCTCATTGAGTGATACATGGTGGAAACTGTGATGGGTTTCATGTCGCTGTAGAACTGAGTCATTTCGGCCACGTTAAAGACGGCGTTGGGACCAAGGACGTTAACATTAACTATCGGCATGTTCTGGTGGAGCAAGGCCGTACATGGAGACCTCGCAGACAGGGATGTTGTAGAATTCCACACAGAAGAGCACATCACGCCATATGTCTTCATCAGGTCATGTATAGTCTGAGGCTCTTCGCACCTCGCCATTATCATCCTGGTTTGTGAGCCGACCAATAACGCTGTGACACTGTGAGGTTCCTGTTGTGGACACAAACAAAACTGTGTTAGATGTCATAATAAAGGGTTAGAGCGGAATGTGTTGATATGAACCAAACTGTGTTAGATGTCATAAAAAGGGTTAAAGCGGAATGTTTTGAAACGTCACACTTACGTGTTTGCAGTGCACCTTGAATGCCGTCATCTCGTCAGCAATGTCATCACAAATGGTCCAATCTAATGACTTTACCAATGCCACCGTGTCACAAACATGACGGTAGAAGCTGTGCGAGTTTCCTGGTCTAATGCTCGTGTGAGTGACACTGTAGTAGGAGTGGCTGGGTGGAGCAGTAAACAGCTTCTCAAACGCTCTCTGGGTTAAAATTTTAGGCCAATGTCCCACACGTTTATCGTCAAAAGACTCTTTAGTCCGCGTAATGTAGTCAGTGACTTTGTCTGTCGCTATTTGAACACAAATTACTGTCAAATGTTGAGTGTCATCTGGCTGCCGCTTGGCTTTTGTAGTGGGATTGTACCTGCATTTTCTCATAGTCCATTCGCTCATGTACCAGTTTCTAGTGACATCCGTAGGCAAGTTGATTTGAGCATTAGGTTTGCAGTCCCACTTGACAAGGATCGTTGTGTACTCCATTCTAACCAACACCCTGTGCTGAGACAGACTGGAACTGTTGTTCAGCTGCTTATATACACACACAAGAGGTTGAAACACGGTTTGTTCATCCGACTAAGGCCGGACAATCATAAAATGGGTCCATGTCCGAGTAGTGTTCATTGTCCGAGTACGGCTCATTGTCTCACTAAGGCTCCATGTCCAACTAAGGCTCTTTGTCCGACTAAGGCTCCGTGTCCCACTAGTACTTGCCCGAGTAGTGTTTATTGTCCGAGTATGGCTCATTGTCCGAGTAGTGCTCATCGTCCGACCACAACTGGCCAATCCGTACATACCGGAGCTATCTGAGCAGAGTTATAAGGATCTGCAAGTCTCACCGTGATCAGCAAAGTGTCAACACTTGTCTTGTTTCTCTAGACCTTATACCTGGTGCATATATCTGTGTCTTCCACTTTGTCATAGCCCTGTGTGTTTTTGTTCACCCTGCATCTGTTGATCTGTAGGTAGAGTGACAACTACCGGCCCCTGCACACAGACTCATGGCTGTGAACTGGTGCAACATGTTAGAGGCATATGCTGATAAACTGAAGTGCACAGTTGAATACCACGAAGTGAGTCCAATGGGAACACAGCATGAGCACCCGTTCATCGTGAAAGTCAACGTCTTCATTACCGATCTACCTGAAAAGCAGGCGGAAGCTACAGGCACCGGCAATACGATGGATGAAGCCAAATCTCAGGCTGCACAAGCATGGATGGCACTGCGTGAAAGTGAATTGGCACAGTACTTCCATGCACAGTGTAACCGTGCTGTGTCCACAAGTGACTCTCAGACACCAAGCGGAGTCAAGCCAAGGTCGGACAATCCAGTTGTCAAATTGCAGGTACGTGGTCATCCTGTACATACGGTGTATTTATAAAAACCCAAACGTGTACACACTTGACACACTGCATGCTTTGTATCCTAGGAATTGTGTCAGAAGAATAAGTGGCCTACACCGTGGTACGCTTATCTGGACGCACAGCCTAACCGCGTCTGCTTTGGCAATCTGATTGTGTTGAGACCTGAAGTTGAAATTCACATACGTCTGACAGGTGGGTGTTTGCTTTATGTACTGTGTATTGTATAGACTGGGAATATGTGTGCCCCTTTCGAGATAACAAATGTTACGTCTACCCTACACTTTAAGGTTACGGGACCTCGAAGAAGGCTGCGAGAAGTGCAGTGGCTGCACAAATTCTACAACTCACGCTGTCGATTACCCTGCTCGTAGACCTAGAGACTGTGGATTGAAGAGGACCATGTCTGCGATCCTAGACACACTATACACTAACATCACTTCTAGCCCTTCACTTGTGGCTGACAGAGAATTGTGCACATGGAGCATGGCTGTGATTGTGGCATTGCCAGCAATCTTGTTTGTGTACGGCTTGTATTGTGTCAATCTGCTATGTAGAAAAAAGATCATATACGTGAGTGTGCCTGCTGTCACAGTGTAAATGTGTGGAATTGTTCCTTTGCTAATAAAAAACCAAAGACTTGAACCGCCATGCATTATTCTTTATTGTCTCCGATACATTGAGGACGAGTTATAAAAGGGTCTGTGTATTGCATACACACATTGTTGTAGTGAGAGTCAGACTTCTTTTGAGGTTAGGACTGTGCGGAACCTTCACATCCCAGAGGTCTTTTTCAGGTTCTGCTGAAACGAAAACCTGCCGTTAGTCAAATAAAATCTCAGTATGGCATCTTAGTAGCATGTGGGAATCTGAGTTAGTTGCAGTTACCCCTCTTTGCATTGCTGATCACTGAAGCGTCTGTAGCCGCGATGGCATTTTGTCAGCCTGGTTCTTTGTATCACACCTTGTGTCTTCCAAAGCGCATGTTGTGGGAAGATACACGCTGGTGTTCAGGAATGAATGTGGCCCTGATCGCTGTTTGTAAATATGGGACGGTTGTATCCTACAGATCCTGTGGGTGATCAGTATCAAACCTAACACGATCATCCAAAGAGCCGCTATCAAGGCGATCTTGAGCCAATCATCCCTTACGTTAATCCACCAGTAATTACTGTGGTATTGAGTGTCTTCTTTTTGACCCACCATGATGACAACTTGCATCACAAAAAGACTTTATGCTAATATGTTCCCTCTCTACTCGTTGGCATTTCAGTTAACATTTAACAGTTCAATCTTACCAAGACATATGTTTGTGCTCAGGTAGATCTCAGCAATGAACACTCGAGAACAATAGTCATTCACAGGGACGGGTCTTTATTAGGCAAGGGCTTAACAAACAGAAAAAAAATGACAATAGACACATGGGGACACAATTTATATATTTTTTTGTTATAGCTCAACCACAGAGATATCATCCTCGGCCTAAGGTGGAGTGTTCTTCGCTGCACCTCATCTGGGATCCCTTTGATTGCACCGTACTTGGGTGGTGGTGGCGGCGGCCGTCAGTTGCTCCACCAGATCCTGACGCTGGATTTGAGTGAATATCAGAGTCATCACATACGCTGCGTGATCAGAGTACCTGGAGACTATCTGGTGGGTTAGGAGGCTGGGGCTCGAGTCCTCGATACGTGCGAGGGTGCTGTGACCGTAATCCTTGACGATCTCCCACGAGAGCAACAGTTTCACCCGTTCCAGATCGCCTTTGCTTAGGTTCGAAAGTGCATCCAGGATGACCTTTTTTATCTTGCTGTTGTGACACCACAGTTAAACTTCTCAAGCTTTTCCAGACCGTGCGCATGGAGATCGGTAATGCTGAAGTCAGGAATGTGCATTTGGAGTATGTAAAGCAGCATGTTCCATGTGACATCGTCACCCAGATAGCATTTTGTGGCAATGACCAGAGTCTCTGGGTCTTTCAGAAGGGTGTCTGTACCGCATTCCTTAAGCATGAGGGTGATCTGCTCTATGGAGTCCGGTGGCAGAGTCTTGTGGGTTTGTATATTCGTGACCACAGTGACAAATGCGTCATTTTTTCTCATTAGGTAGTTGGACATTTTGAACATTCGAGTCAGTCCTGTCTCATGTGTTTGTTCTCCAGACTGCAGAGGGCTTGTGTATGCAGCGACTGTGAGTTCCTCTTCCAGATCCGGACGCTGGATTTGAGTGAAGATCAGACTCATTACACATGCTGCGTCATCTGAGTACTTGGAGAATATCTGCTCGGTCAGGTGGCGGGGGCCGATTTCTCAATACGTCCGAGGGGAATATGACCGTAATCTGTGACAATGTCCCACAAGAGCAACAGTTTCACTCGTTCCAGTTCGACTTCTCTCAGGCCCGCGAGTGCATCCAGGATGATCTTTTTCATCTTGGTGTAGTTACACCGGTCATACTTTCCAAGTTTTGGCAGACCGTACGCATGGAGATCGGTGATGGAGAAATCAGGCATGTGCCTTCGGAGTATGCCAGCCACAATTTTCCACGTGACCTTGTGACCCAGAGAGCAACTCATCCCAACGACCAGAGTCTCAGGGTGTTTCAGCAGGGTGTCTGTGCAGCACTCCTCAAGCATAAGGGCGATCCGCTCTGTCTCATCCAGAGTCTTGTGGTCTCGTATGACCGCCACCACAGTGGAAAAAGAGTCCTTTTTTCTCATTAGGTAGGTGGCCAATTTGAACATCAGCGTCAGTCTCATCTTGTGTGTTCACTCTCTGGTCACACAGAGGGTCTGTGTGGTTAGTTGTCAAGCACTCTGTCGTGTACACACTCAACCATTCAGTCATTCACAGGTAAGGTAATGCTAAATAAACCAATAACAGTAGACACATAGGGTAGAATTTTTACAATAGCTTGTACACAGACAGAACACCCTCGGTCTAAGGTGGAGCGTTTCCTAGCTGAGCCTTGTCCAGGATCTCCTCAGACTCGTTCCGTACTGGGGCTGCTGTGGCTACTGTGGCTGCTGCGGCTGAAGTGGCTGCTGTTGCTGCTGTGGCTACTCTGGCTGCTCTGGCTGCTGAGGCTGCGGTGGTCAGTTCCTCTACCAGATCCTGGCGCTGGATTTGAGTGAATATCAGAGTCATCACATACGCTGCGTGGCCACAGTACTTGGTGTATATCTGGTCGGTCAGGCGGCAAGGGCTCAAACACTGGATACTTTCGAAGGGAATTTGACCGTACTCCTTGACGATCTCCCAGGAGAGCAACAGTTTCACCCGCTCCAGTTCGGCTTCTGTTAGGTTTGAGAGTGTATGCCGGATGACCTCTTTTACCTTGCCATTGTTGCACCGGTCATACCTCTTAAGCTTTTTCAGATCATGTGCGTACAGATCAATAGTGGCAAGAATAAGGCATTTGGGCTTGTGCATTTGGAATACACCATGCAGAATATTCCATGTGACATCCTTACCCAGATAGCAATACATCCCATCGAGCAGAGTCTCAGGGTGTTTCAGCAGCTTCTCTGGACCATACTTCTTAAGCATGTCAGCGATCTTGTCTTCGGCCAGTGGCAGAGTCTTTGTGCGTTGTATAGCAGTCAGCACAGTGTCAAAGGCGTCCACTTTCCTCATCATGTAGTTGGCCAATTTGAACTGCAATGAGAGTTCCATCTTGTACGTTCTTTCTCTGGTGTGCACAGGCTATGTGTAGTTGACAAGAATTCAATTACATATATACCGAAAGACACCAAGGCTATTTATTCCTCCACGGCTATCCACGACCGTTGTCCAAGCGCAGCTGCTGTATTGAGAATTTAGACTAACATATTTCCATTCTACTCAATGGCATCTTGGTTAACATTTAACAGTTTAATCTTACCAAGACATGTGGTGGTGTACACATGTAACTAGACAAAGAACACTTGACTGCAATATTCATTAACAGGTATGAGCCTTTATTATACAAAACTTTAGAAACATAACAGTGGACACATGCGGACACATTTAAAAAAAAGGTATTGCTCGGCCACTGACAGAACATCCCCGTTCTAACGTGGAGCGTTTCCTCGCTGCGCCTCATCGGGGATTGCTTTGGTGTCACGCCGCACTCGGGCGGCGGCCACGGTCAGTCTATCTACCAGATCCAGACGCTGGATTTGAGTGAATATCAGGCTCATTACATACGCTGCGTGGTCAGAGTACTTGGAAAATATCTGCTCAGTTAGGTGGCCGGGGCTCGAATCCTCAATACATCTGAGGGGAATGTGAGCGTAATCCTTGACAATCTCCCACGATAGCAACAGTTTCACTCGTTTCAGTTCGGAGTCCCCTATGCTCGAAATTGCATGCAGGATGATCGTTTTTATCTCGCCACCACTACAATGGTCGTACTTCTCGAGCTTTTCCAGACCGTGAGCATGGAGGTCAGTGACGCTGAAATAGATCCAGTGCTTTTGGAGTATGCCAACCAGAATATACCACGCAACGTCGTCACGCAGATACCAATTCATCCCATCGACCAGTGTCTCAGGGTATTTCAACATGGTGTCCGCACCGCGTGCCCCAAGCATAAGGGCAATCCGTTGTGTCTCGTCCAGAGTCTTGTTGGCTCGTACATCCGCCAGCACAGTGTCAAAGGCATAATTGTCTCTCATTAGGTAGTTGGCCATTTCGAACTTCCGCGTCAGTTCCTTTTTGTTTGGTTGTTCTCCGATTCGCAGAGCGTTTTTATGGGCAGCAGCGGTCAGTGACTCTACCATATCCAGACGCCGGATTTGAGTGAATATCAGACTCATTACAAACGCTGCGTGATGAAAATACTTGGAGAATATCTGCTCAGTTAGGCGGCAGGGTGACGACTTCTCGACACGTTTGAAGGGAATGTGACCATAATTCTTGACAATGTCCCAAGAGAGCAACAGTTTCACTCGTTCCAATTCGGCTTTACTCAGGCCCAAAAGTGAAGCCAGGATGACCTTTTTTATATTTCTGTTGATACACCGGTCAAACTTCTCAAGCTTTTTCAGATCGTACGCACGGAGATCGATACTTTTGAAATGAGGCATGTGCATTCGGAGTATGCCAAGCAAGATTTTACACGTGACATCGTCACCCAGCTCCCGGGTCATCCCATCAACCAGAGTCTCGGGGCGTTTCAGCAGGGTGTCCGGGCCGTACTTCCTAAGCATACTGGCGACCTTGTCTTCAGCCAGTGGCAGAGGCTTGCTGGTTTGTATGTCCATGACCACTGTTGCAAAGACCTTTTCGTGTTTCATCAGGTAGTTGGCCAAGTGAAACTTCCGCGTCAGTTCCATCTTGGATGGCTGTTCTCCAGTCTGCAGAGGTTCTGTGGAGGCAGCGGCAGTCAGTCTATCAACCAGATCCAGACGCCGGATTTGAGTGAATATCAGAATCATTACATATGCTGCGTGGTCAGAGTACTCAGAGATTATCTGCTCGGTTAGGCGGCAAGGGCTCGAATGCTCGATGCGTTCGAAGGGAATGTGACCGCACTCCTTGACAATGTCCCAGGAGAGCAACACTTTCACCCGTTCCAGTTCAGCTTCCTCGTCCCTTAGGACTGACAATGTATCCATCATGACCCCTTTCATCTTGCTGTTGTTACACCGGTCATACTTTTCAAGCTTTTCCAGACCGTGTACATGGAGATCGGTAACACTGAAATCAATCCAGCGCCTGTGGAGTATGCCAGCCAGAAGTTTCCATGTCACATCGCCGCCCAGATAGCGATTCATCCCATTGACCAGAGTCTCAGGGTGTCTCAGCAGGGTGTCCGTACCGTAGTCCTCAAGCATGAGGGCGATCTGCTGTGTCTCGTCCGGTGGCAGAGTCTTGTTGGCTCGTATAGTCTTGACCACTTCGTCAACAAAGTCCTTACTTCGTATTAGGTAGTTGACCATTTTGAACATCCTCGTCAGTCCCTTCTTGTGTGTTTGTTCTCTGGTCTGCAGAGGGTCTCTGTAGGCAACGGCGGTCAGTTCTTCTACCAGATCCAGACGCTGGATTTGATTGAATATCAGACTCATCACATAAGCTGCGTGGTCAGAGTACTTGGAGAACAGCTGCTCGGTTAGCTGGCGGGGACTCAAATCCTCAAGATGTTCAAATGGAATGTGACCGTAATCTGCTAACATCTCCCATGAGAGCAACAGTTTCACTCGTTCCACTTCGGCTTCCTTCAGGTCTGAAAGTGAAGCCATGATGACATTTTTCATCTCAAGCTTTACCAGAGCATGTGCATGGAGATACGTCTCAAGCTTTGCCAAACCATACGTATAGATATTGACATGGACAAGAGTATCGTAATTAGGCTTGTGCGTGTGGAATATGCCAAGCAGAATATTCCATGCATCTTCGTCACCCAGATGGCGAGACAGCCCACAAACCAGGGTCTCAGGGTGTTTCAGCAGGTTGTCCAGATCGTACTCCTTAAGCACTCCGGTGATTTTTTCTTTGACCAGCGGCGGAGTCTTGTTGGCTCGTATATCCGCGACCACAGTGTCAAAGACCTTGTAGTTTTTCATCAGGAAGTTGGCCCATTTGAACTTCAAAGTCAATTCCATCTTGTATGTTGAATCTCTGGTGCGCACAGACTCTGTGTCGGGGACAAAAATGAGAGTGGGTATATACCCAATGATACAAAGACCCCTCCCCAGCTGCGTTAAAAAGTGTCTGTTGTCTGAGCATGGCCACGTGTTCGCTCGCGGCTGCTGTCTGAGCTCAATAGCTACCCACACGCACCACGTGTCCACTCTGCGATACCCATTCACAGCCTCAGGGTGTCACTACTTCACTTTGTTTCGAAGATGTACGCTCAGCAGCTGGGGAAGTACAGGCATGAAATAGCCGAGAGTCATGTCGGTTTCACACGTGTAGTAAATTAAGTCTTGTGTGATGGTCAGAAGCTATGCATGTCCTGTCGCAGTAAGGC
The DNA here is from genome assembly GCA_023631565.1 of Gymnocephalus cernua. Classification (NCBI taxonomy): domain Eukaryota; kingdom Metazoa; phylum Chordata; class Actinopteri; order Perciformes; family Percidae; genus Gymnocephalus; species Gymnocephalus cernua. Next base: position 6,533,591 of record CM042448.1, on the reverse strand, counting down.
CAATCCTATGAAGATGATTCACACGGTCATCGAACACTGCCTCCAGAAGGAGAAACGAGCGGAGAGGTTCCTCAAGTTTTTCCGAGAAACATCCACCACATACACCAATTTCTGGCCCGTACTAGATACACTCATAGCGCATGGGCAACTACTTCCCGAAGAACACGAGGAGTTCATGATTAACTGTGATAATCACAATGTCATGATGTAACCGTTCGCATTTGGAATACACCAAGCAGAAATTTCCACGTGGCATCTTTACCCAGACAGGTATACAGCCCATCCACCAGAGTCTCAGGGTGTTTCAGCAGCTTTTCCTCACTATACTTCCTAAGCATACCTTTGATCTTGTCTTTGGTCACGGCCAGAGTCTCAGTGTCTCGTATAGCATCGAGCACAGTGGCAAAGGCGTCCGCGTTCCACAACAGGTAGTTGGCCAATTTGAACCTCGACGCCAATTCCATCTTGTATGTTGGTTCTCGGGTGTTCAGAGGCTCCGTGCGGTTCACACTGGCTTTTGAGTTGACACTGGTTTTTGAGTAGAGTATATACTCAACTAGACAGTGGCTGTCTATCCGACCACGGCTGTTGTCGGAAACAGAATCTGACACATATATAGCCAGTCACAGAAACTATGTTTAACAACTACACAACATTTCTTTCAAAGATGTACACTCAGCAGCTGGAGAAATACAAGCACGACATAGCCGAGAGGCACGTCGGTTTCACTCTTATAGTACAGGAAGTCTTGTGTGATGGTCCAAAGATATGCACGGCCTGTTGCAGAAAGGTCACTCCTATAAGAATGATGCACGTGGTCATCGAACACTGCCTCCAGAGCGAGACGCGAGCAGAGCGGTTCCTCAAGGTTGTGCGAGAGACAAATCCACTTCTGTACGGCGAACTGACAACATGTGGACCGCGGGGCAAGTTCGGTGGGTAAAAGGAAACATTCACATATTCAATGCATGCTTAACTTGCAGAACCCGGCCTGTGGTCTCAATGTCCCCTTGTGTGTTTGTTACAGCCAGGGCAGAGCCGCCAGCGGTGGAAATAACCGACAAAGCCCGGTCCGCGGTGGGTGAGAGGATCGAGGATCTGGAGAACATGCTTATGCTACCTACTTACACCAAGGATATCACCACTTTCTGGCCCGTACTAGATACACTCATGAAGTATGGGCAACTGCTTCCCGACGAACACGAGGAGTTCCTGATGAAGAGTGACGACCGCAATGCCATGATCAAACAACTGGAATACCTGTACATGGATACTAGCATCCCCAGAGACAGTCGGAGGTTCATGTCGTTGGTAGCAGCTTCGTGTAACATGCATGTATTTGGCATTCTTGGCATGTCTATGGAAGACATGCTTGTGTTTACATAGTCATGTTTTCCTCTATTAAGATAATTGTCTATCTGTTTATGTGCATATCTGTGTGTTACAAGGAAATAAACAGTGAAAATACAGACGTTCTTGTATGGGTTTATTTTTACAAGGTACTTGAAAGGCACAATTGACTGCACAACAACAACAACATCAATCTTTTCATTCGTACTACACGTATCCTCAACTACAGCTACAACCTAGTCATAGACCCTAGGTTTACATTGGGTTCAATGTGGCTAGGGTGTAAATACATGTACATTCACGATTTACATCAGAAACAACACACATACACAAAGCACATAAATGTACCTATAACATCTTAGGCCGCTTCTTATAGTTGGAGTACACAACCCCTCCACCACCACCACCAGCACCACCAGCTCCACAGAAATACATGTATCCGATCCCAGCAGAGAGTGCAGTGCACCAAGCCATGAGTATAGTCACAGAGGTCCAGAGGGCCATGTCGCTGGCGAATCCCGAAAGCCATCCGCCAAAAGTCACCCTGCTAGCCGTGATCTCATCATACCGCTTGTCAAACTCCTGTATGCTCCTTGTAACGTTGTCCAGGTCTCCTCGCACATTGATGAGCTTCACGCTGGTGTTTATGGCCTGGATTAACTCCATTTCGGGCATTCCTGGGATGCTGTTTTTCAGTAGATCTGAGAAGGACACAGGTCCGTCCGAAATGTGCGGTCTCGAGAACGGCCTGAGCGGAGGAGATGCGATCTCTACCGCGGCAGAACCCTCCATCCAAGTGACTTTCCTGTCCTGGTAGCAAATGCCACGGTGACAAGGTGCGCACACGGTCCTGCACTCGCTGGGGTTCTTGACGCATCTCTGGTACCTTTCGTGACGCTCGGGCTTGTGACAATACTTGCCGTGACATTCAGACGGTTCGTAATACTCGCCGTCAATCAGCCACACCTTGTAGTTGGGCCAGCATGCGACTCCGTCCGTGCTCATCTTGGGCATGGGTATGATCCCTCTGACAACTTTCTGCTCAACGGTCCCGGGCATAGAGTGTACTATGAAAAGCTTTCTGTTTTTGTACAGGGCCGTGCCCACGGTTGGGAAATCTGACAGCCCGGGGTGATCCCGCATGACAGTCATCCCACTGGGGCAGCTCCCTGAACGCTTTGATGCGATCTGCCTGAGACAGTTTTCCACTCCTCTGGCCAGGAACTTGGTGTGCATTGCGGCCTGTGTCATCTGATGGGTGACGCTCTGCATCTGAGCGTACCACATTTGATAGCTTGCCATGACCGAGAACTTGGCATTGGTGTCACGCAACGCGACCTCTGTGTTCCTCATCATGGCATCTCTCATCATGGCAAAGTTGCTGTTGACTATCTCGTTGTTCTTCTGAATCATCTTCTCCTGCTCATCGATCCTGCCACTGACCAGGGCTATGTTCTTGTTGAGTTTGCCGCTCACTTCGACCAGTCGACTCGACACGTCGACAAGTGTATTCTTAAGTGAGTCTGTTTGTTTCTCCAACTTGTCCACCCTACTGGACACATGCCACGCTAGCCCCAAGGCTGCCGCGCCGGTCAGCAAACTGAGAAAGCGCTTGTGTCTGACGTTGCCACGTTGGGGTCTGTCCAGCCAGGGGAAGGGTGCGTCGTCGGGCAGCTCATACATTTTGGCCTTAGACTCCTGCACAGCCAAGTCCTCGAGACCTTCCCTCATCATCTCTCCGGCCCTGCGAGCGTCGCTGATGATCTCGTGCGCTGAATTGCAGAGCCTGCCGTAGTCCTTCCTGCAACTGCTGTCAACTCCGCAAATTGCAATCAGACAGGGACGTAGAGCGCTCACGTCGTAATTGATGCAGCTCACGTTCAGGTTGATGTAGTCAATGCCTGGGGTGAAGTTGGACACAAAGTACAGCGCTTCGACCGGCTTCACTATCACCCCGTGGCCGGCCTCGATCATAGGTTTGTCAACCGTATAACTGTTGTCCACTTGGACCACGTTCATGCGCAGCGTGGTCTCCCCGGTGTTGTGTGCGACACACACTTTGTTGACGGGAGGCGCGTATTCCACTAGCATTGTGGAATCAAGCAGGCCTACCATGTAGTGGTTACTGTCCATAGTGGGGCTCAAGGTGTTGATGTTGACTGCAATCTGAGGCGGCCGTGTGGACACCTGAGCCCTTTTGCTAGGCTCACCAGGCGTGCATGACTCCAGCGTGTGCAAATCGACTATGTAGATCTTGTCATAGCTGGTGCTGTACATCTCAACATGGGGCTCCTGGAACACCCCGAGTGACCCGTGAGCGGCTACAAGGCCGGGACACACGATCGTGAAACCCACGCCTATCTTGTACTGGGGGTCCAGACAATTCTTGGAGCCCGAGGCCGGGTCCTTGTACTGGGTTTCGTGCGTGACAATGTCGGACAGCTGCTGCATCACACCCGGGTTGTCAATTTCGCGTCTCATTCTCCCATGCCACCACTGTCCAAGTGTCTCTCTGGATATGCCCACCGCAATCTGCTGCTTCTTCCAGTCCCTAAGTCTGTGTACGGCCGAAGTGATACCCAATATTGCAGGGGTGCTAGCCCTAACGCCTCGCTTGAAATCCGAATCCACCGGAGCTAGGACAAACTGGTTGATACCGAAAACCATTGCGACCAGCTCGGGGAACCGCTTTAGCGTTTCGAATGAGGTGGAGGTCACAGTGATGTTCACCATTGTGTCCCTAGCCTGGACCGTGACACTGGACCCAGAGCAGCACTTGGTGTTGAGGTCCTCTTCACAGTTTAACACCGTATTGGTTTCCATGTCAGCCAAGGTGAGCTCGCCTATGTACGCGGCGTGCCGCTGACCCTGAGGTTCGAGGTGGCTTATTTTCACGCCGCCAGTGAGAGACAGTGTGACAATCACCCTGTTGGCTCTGACACCTTGCCTGATCAGCGCCAAGAGGTATGACATGAGGCCCTCCGAGGACTTGTAGCCGCTCCTGGATGACCACATATTCTGACAGTGTCCATGTCTGCTCATGTCCACCGAACCCTGGGGTGTAACAAAAGCGTCAAATGCATGCAACTGTGAAAAGTCAATCTCACCCAAGAGTCTGTGGGAACGGGGCAACCTGAGGAAGAGTTTGTACACCCCCTCTCTGATCAGAGCCGAGGCGAGATCCGCTGCAACCGTGGTGAAACTCGTGGCTTGCCAGTGTGTGCGAGAGCACTTGCCGGTTCCCCAGTCAGTCGCATCCAGCATGATAGCGGTCGAATACGTGGACACTCTCACCTTCGCTAAAGTTTCGGCAACGTCACTGATGATTGCGGGAAATTCAATGTATGACAAGGGGACGAGACACTCATCGAAGGGGACCTTCATGATGACTTGGCCCGCTTCAGACACAGTGTGAAAAGTGGCCATGTTGAGCTTCACCGAGAGATAGTTTGAGTTGTATACGGCTCGGTCTAAGGACAGTATCGCGGCGTCGCATGATGAGGGTATGAGAAAGTCCCTGATCTCGGTCGCCGTGGGTTTGTTTGCAGAGTCCTGATCCCTTGGACTCGAGGAGCATGAGACCTCGCACATGGCAATCGGTGCCGAAGCGGAACCGTCTGCATTGGTTATGCCCAGTATAGGGCCTCTGGAATTGCCTCCTACACAGAACGTAACACGTTCGGACCAGAAGCAGTTGTCCCCTAGTTGCGCGTAACAGGTGCCAATGGACTCAGAGTCTCCAAGGCCCACATAGGAGAGCACACAGGCGTAAGGTGAGTTTCGGATCGCGAGGACATCATCAGTCTCAGGCCAAATTCTGGTATCATTGGACGCTTGCAACGTCCTCCGCAACAGCTTAAAGCTCGCACACTGAGGTCCGGGCCCACAGTCGGCCATGGGGTCCTCTCCGAAGTAATAGTCCCTGTTATCAGGCGCGGCGTGGAGCCAAATTGATATCTTGTTCAAGGGGGTGTCTCGGACAACACGGTCCGAACATTTGAAACCTCCTGGCACCGTGAGACAGGACCCTCTGTCCAGCTTCTTCACGTATGCCCCGAGGAAGGAGCCTTCTGCCTTGTACTTGGTGAGGTCGACAGTCCAGTCTTGCGAGGGTCTCCAGTGAGCATTGATTTTCCCCGGGCAGTACTCTGTGCACATGTCACTCATGCGGTTGTACTCCCCCATGGCCAATGCAAATCCAGTGGCGCTGCTGCCCTGACACCAGCCTCCATTGCATGTGTCGACATTGATCCAAACGTAGGGAGCGTATCCGTAAGACTTGGTGTTGTCCACCGGTGAGCCCATGGCGTGTGGGAGCCACAAGAGTGACAGGATCGGGAGCATCATGTGTGCTGCTGATTCAGTGGACATGGTGGGTGATAATGGGACGACAATGCTTGGGAAGTATAGGAAGTGTAGCCTCAGTGTCACAAGAAGGTTAGGGTAACATTAGTGCTGAACTCACTACAACAGAGGATTAGTCGCAGACACTCTTTCATTCTCGTTGTGCTTGTATTTCATCAATGTCTGACACGTAGACGCGAGACCTATGAACTGTTTCACGGCGTCACTGTGAACCCTAGCCACATCCTGGTCCGGTACAAAAAGTGGTCTACCCATGTGCGTTCTTAAGCGGTTCATGATGCGAAGAGAAGCTTTGTTCGCCAGCGAGTAAGATTTGCTAATCAGGTCCACGGACATGTTCTGTATCACCCCAATGACGTTCTCATCCCTCACGCTGTGGGCCAGATGTACGTTGACTTGCTCCTCTGTGAATCTGTGATCATAGGAGTCAAGGTAGGCTTTAACCTCGTGGGGCTTAAGCACTTTCGTGGAGTCCAAGGTGTTCCTGTCCAATTGACACAGGGGACAGCTGATCTCGTCTTCGTACTGCACGTCAATTATCGAGGGATGCTCGTGCGCGTTGAGGTTCATGTACAGCATCGGGTACTGCTTTTGTATGAAGCGGTCATGCTCACTGATCTTGTACATCTCCTGGTCCCGTTGCTCCCCAGGCTCTGAGAACATGTGGAATATAGGGTCTGACGCCATGTTTGGGGAATAGCCTCGTTTTGACACATCTCGCGAGGCCAGAGGTCCATTGTCTGAGGACGTGGAAGCCCCATTGTGAGGACTGTTGGTATTACTAACGGAAAGGGCTGCTTGCACGTTTCCCGGTGAAACACAATCATGAACGCGGCTGACAGTTGGGGTCTTGCATCGAGGCTGATCACTCAGGTCGTCTGAGTCGTTTCTCACCCTCTTGCACCCGAGTCGTCTCTCGGAGAGGTTATCTTGAACACCTTCATGCGACGATGACAGCTGCTGAGAGGACGACCCAGAAGGATACACAGAACAAGACCTGGAGAGTGAGCCGCGTTCAGTCATCATCAGCTACCGTGGCTAAACCTGGAGACCTTTCCAAGGCTGTTGCTGGATTTATCGAGTGTGGTAAATTCACCGTGAGTGGAGGACTTCTGGCCTCGGGCTGTGGCTTATGTTGGGATAGTCACTGCGTATTCCGTACAAGTTCCAATCATCTTGTTGCCATAGTAAACAGTGCACAGTGTAAATGGTGCATATGTGCCTCGTCTGTGCAAGAGAGCAACTTTGACGGTTTCGCGACTAGAATGTACTTACAGGGAATATTCGGCATAAATGCCTCAGACACTGTCAAGTTGTCTGAATTGATAGCAGAGCTCACGCACACTCAAACAACTGGCAACACTCACGGTGTGCCATTCACCGCCACACCACCCTATTGCACAGTGGAGAACGTGACACACATCTCTGGCCTCGCGCTCCAGAAGCTCATCGAGTTCGATAAGGAATTTGTCTGGGGGGACAATCTGATGTTCAAAACTGAACGTTCAGATTCTGGCTCTCATTAGAGTCCTAGCTCCTCAGTGGTCCAGCGATGACTTCAAACAGTATAACCCCATTGGTGAGCCGCTCATCTAGAGTAGGACCCGTGTTCTGCACGAATGACCAGTGCGCATTCGTGAAAGTGTCCAAGGAGGATGCCAAGAGAGCTGTTGTGAACATGACCAGCAAGACTCTGGTTGAATATGCCGACAGATGCAACTACCCTGAAGGGCCTCTGCGTTCGGATCAGGCTCTCTTCGTGCCGACATTCTGCAAAGAGTGTTACGGTACCAGGGATGATGACTACGCAGAAGCCCTGGCCAATATTGTTTTGTGCGGGAGTACCACGTTCCTGGTAGGGCTGTGTTGCGTATTTGGCCGCGAACGGGATGAGGTCTATCCAGAGTCAAGGAAGGATTTCATTTTGGGGAATGACATGTCGTTCTCCGGAGCGTGTCACCCCCAACCCGGTAAGGCTGTATTCTTACACAACATCAAGAGGAACATTGGTCAAGTCCTGTGTTACTGGCACGTTCACAGTAGGTCTGCAGAGAAAACCTTCCTGTACTGCTGCGTCGCATGTGATGGCAGCAAGTACACCAAGAGCGTCTTGGAGTCAGAGATGAACATGGGCTTCAGCTTGGGCACAGTGGGAGACAACAAGAGCGGCCCTGTCACCGAAGAGTGCAGTTTAGTCACCGTGCCCATGAGACCGGGTTGCTACTGCACCATGGGGACAGGTAACAATGTAGCCCAGCTTATGACCAGGATGGGCTTTTCCACACTCAAGGACTCAGTCCTCGATGCAGGACTCAACGTGGATGAAAGCACCACTGGGGTTATCGACACCCAGACCGAAACCCATTCTGATGTGTCGACGCAGAGTGCAGAGGCACTCACTGAGACTTTCAAATCCCTGGCTAAAGCCGTGCTAGATCAGGCGGCGGTAGTTCGAGCGCTCAAGGATGTGATAGAGGCCATGAAGGTGCAGACTAGTGTACTAACTCAGAGAGCGAACGTCCCCAACGATCAGAACACGCTGTTCACGGTGCAAGGAGCTAAGGATTTCACCACGCGTACCGGGGTGAAGACTAAACTCTGTGCCGGTATTACACCTACTGACGAAGATCCTAACACCGGAGAGTCATATCCACCCAGAGACACTTTAGCATCTAACTGCGAACACACGGAAGACACCATGGCAGCTTCCCAGACACAAATCGACACGCTGATCAAGCTATTACAGCAGCCTCAACAGCAGCCTCAACAGCAGCCTCAACAGCAGCCTCAACAGCAGCCTAAGCCATATCAAGAGTTGCATGCGCAGCTCCAACCCCTACAGAGTTTAATGTACTTGGCCCCGCTGCTTGAACAACTCACACAACCCCAAGCCCACAACATGTGGAATCATCAGCAGCATCAGCAAACCGCAACCGGGACATACCCCCGGCCGACTCCCGCAGAGAACCCAATTCAGTACAGGACTCTGACCGACGAGCAAAGGAGGACGATAGCCATGGAGTATAACAGGGAGGAATCTGAGCGACAGGCAGTGTCGCAAAAAGAGCATGAGAAGATGCTTGATTCGATCAAGGCCAGCGTAAGGGCTGTGATACTAGAAGAACAGCGCAGCTCTACACCGGAAGAGTCCTCCTCTAATCGATCCAATATGGACACGTTGCAGGGTTTAGCCAAGGACACCCCATATAAGCGTGTGCATGCCAAGGACGAGCAGGAGCCTGTTGGCATCTCGCAATTGATGAAAGAACTACGTGAGCTCACGAAGCACATCTCAAAGCGGGAAACTAGCCGCTCCGGCGAGGAGGATACCGACAAAATGGTCACGATGGACACTGAAGACGGTCAGGGGCCCACAATCTCATCATTCAACAACCAGCAGCCGACCGCACAGCAGTCCAACCCAGCCGTGACAAACAAACAGCAGGCCGGCTACTTGTTGCCCTCGGGAGGAGGCAGTTCTCCTACAACTTGTACAGCCATGGAAGAGTTTATCTCAGCGGTTGTCACAAAGGTGTAAAGGTGTGAGAATTGTGCTTGTTGTGGACCTTGCGTAATGCATGTAGTGATATATATGTGTGTGTGTGTGTGTGTGTGTTTGTGTGTGTGTGTGTGTGTGTGTGTGTGTGTGTGTGTGTGCAGGGTTAAATAAAGTCTTACAGATACACCCAGTTACAAGTGTCAATGTGTGTTTCCTTGTCCTTTATGCTGGGCTGTGATATCAAGTGTTGGGTACGGGTTATCAAGCAGCCACTAACGACACACGTTTCACCGTGAACCACGCTGGTCACCGAGACTCCACTGTTGCTCACTATGTCACATAGGTCAATCTGCTTCATGCTCAATAAAGAACGTGTGAGAGTGCAACCACGGGGGGGTTCTATTACCAGGATAGACCTGGTGACCGATGAGCCCTGCGACAATGATGTGATAACATCAGGGCCCACCGGGTACAGGGGACAATGGAACAACTTGGCCTTGGGTAATCTTTACTTCAAGCACATTGCCTCTGATCTCATCTCCTCTACTACCAAACACGGTCCACGAGTTGGGGACGTGTGTGTCAGACTCATGGATGTCTTCAGTCAATCGGAAGAATACGCATCGGTAGTGGACTTATACAAGACGTACATTGTCACCGGCAGCGCTCAGATGGCCAGGAGGTGTATTGATAGCTACACCGGCTCAAAGGAGCTGTACATACCCGCGATCCCTATCCACACGTTTGTTCACGAGTGGAACAAGTCGCTGCGACAGTTCCATGACATGATCGGTCAAGACAATCTGAATGATCGCAGGACCGCAAAGCAGCGGCGTCTGACTGTGGTTTCCAACGTGGCAGAGCTCGCTCTCAAGAAAGTGCCCATTTCCAGTGACCATTTGTGGTTTGTGCTACACTCCATTGTGTCAAGACCACGCCTGGTCAAGCAGGTCCTGCAACTTGTGGGTGCTATCTCATCACGTTCGGGCCTGCTCTGCCGCACTGGCGAAGTCGAAAACGTGTTGATTCCACACGATACCGATGCACGCGCTGTGAAATTGTACCTGATAGCAAAACCCGTACCCTCGAGGGGCAACAGTCTCACCATACTGGGAGACGAAGCCGGTGTCACGCTAGGTCTGCTATGGGTTTCTACTGAAGATGAACTGTACGATCACCTGAGAAACAGCCAAAACTGCTCCTATGTGCACATCGGCACAGAGGCCGGGAACACCTTCAGGTGTGCCGGGTTCTGTGAGTGGCGCTGTTACAACCACACAGTGTTTGAAAGGATGGTTAGAATAGGACATGAGACTGTGTCAACATATGCTAGTTCGGGTCTGGCAGGTGACACAGGAGACTCGGCTAGACTGGTGCACCAAGCTTAGCGATCCGAGTTATTTTGTACACATTAAAAAAATACCACATAGCACTGTATGCAACCCGGCCCCGGACATGTTACCCAGAAATTGTGTACCCGATCAGGACCTGATCCTCTACCACACCACCCCGGCCAGGACTATGGTGACCACAAATGTCCACCCCCTGTACCTACCACCCGTGGTGTGCTGGCTCAATCGGACCTATGTGCAAGTCCTGCATGTTAGGGTTGTACTGTTTAACTTGGTCAATGTTATCTCAATCGCCCTGGTGTCTGTCACCCTCTTTGTGCACATACTCAGACTGTGGAATCTGTTTGCCTGGGGACTACTGGGCGCCCTGTGGTCTCTTATGGTGTGCGTCACACTGATTGGAGGTGCTACCGTTGCCATGTTGAGCGCAGTGAGACGACGCACTCGCTTTGACACCAGAGCGATATCTGATCCGATGTCGACCACATCGGTTTCCCAGAAACTCATCGTGTTCATCTTCTTCTTAGCCACATATATTCACACCTGGTTATACTACAGATTTTGCAGCAGCACAGAGCTCGTTGTCTCATGGGTTGAATGTTCCAACAAACGAGGTGCGTGTCTGTTCCCGATTTTGATATGGACTACGTTGGTATTTGTCTGGATTAACACCATTGGTGTCATCAGACTGTTTCGATCCAATTGAACACATGTCACTGTGCAAATGGACTCGGTTACACTTTCTCTTATTTTCCATTGGCTATCTCTCCTACGACCTCGCACTATGGGGTCTACTAGAACAAAACTTTGTCTGGCTCTCTGGGTATAAGGTTATATTCTTGCTTGCGGCTGTCAAATCCTTAACTTCGTACGTGTGCCTGGAACTAAACACAGTACTCAAGAGCACTAGAGAGCTGCAGTGTTCGGCCCTGGCGACTACGTGCAAAGGCGAGGTGCTTGCTCTGTACAGGGAGGAAAAACTGTCTGCCTCTGTTAGAGGCAAGGAGTGCTATATCAAGACAGCATTTGGACATGGTGAGCAGAAACAGTTTACGCCTCATGACCAGCATATCCCGGCTCCCCTATTCTGGTGCAGCCTCATGACAGTCATGGTCCTCTACAACACAGCGCATCTTGCACTAGTTCCCCTTCCTTGCACATTGCCTCTATTATTCAGTACACCCACTTATGTGCTGTACTGGGGAGCTTTGAGAACAACCTGGATCGTGTTACGATGAACAGTATTACATTGTATGGTATTAACAAAAGATGCACCATGGCTACATGGCAAAGGAAATATGATATATGCCAGTCCAAATGCGACTCAAAAAAGACGAAGGTCAATTTGCTACACTGGAGAACCGTGTGGAACAAGGTATTGCTGTAATCCTTTGCATACTGGTCGTATTGAACATCGGCCTCTGGTTTGCTAGATTAAGTTTCCATGCCAGCTCCTTAGTTGAGTAACAACTGAAAACACTAGAATATTTTGGACTGCCATGGATGATCTTGAGGATAACTGGTGGATGAACCTTCTCAAAGTGAAAGCAGATAAAGAAAAACATCAAGGCATGTGCGGACATCGACCTGACAGGTGCCTCAAAATGGAAGACGCTCATTGTTCAATAATTGGCGAACAGTATTTTGATCAATGGTGGATGACTTTAGGGAAAGAAGAGAAAAGTGTGACTGGCGATGCACCGGATAATAACCCAAGTACGACCAGCCAGAATGTGAGCGCCTCAAGCACGGCCATCCAGAGTGTGAGCTTACCAAGGAACACAGAGACCAAAGAAGCACCATTCCACATCCATTACAAGGCAAAGATATCTGCTGTCAAGTCTGCAAAGCGCCACGTGAAAATGATCAAAAACACTACCAGGATCCCCTTTGACAACCCACAGTGTGTCTCAAAGTCACTGTATTGAGCTTGATGTATGTGTGTGTATAGGTGTGTCATGCTTGTGTATCATTGTTACAGAAATAAAAAATCTACAAAGACACATGTTGAATTTGTACATTCTTTCGTTTTTATTACAAAGCACACATGTACACAAACCAGTGCAGATCCTTGAACAAACCATTCACAAAAGCCACCTGTTCATGTTGAGCTGAGCCTTGAATCTGTCACCAGTCTTGATTGTGCTGTTATTATAACCTTCGCATGCTCGCACCACCTGTCCTCCCGCGAAGCCTTGCACGCTTTCAACGATGCTCATTGCATGTCCTACCACGGTCCTTAAAAACCTTTTGACACTGTCATCCTCCAGGATGGTGCCAATTGCCATTACGTTGAAGTCCTCGTTCACGGCATGAGCGGCTTCATGTCTTAGATTATCAACGATGTTGTGATAATTGGCACCGTTGGCAATGAGAGACAGCATTGACAGTATACTTTGGGGTGTGTAAGGTGAAATCAGGTTAAACACGTCAAAGTCATCCTCATGCTTGATAGACTGTATCACCTCTTCAACGGGGTCGCCACCATACTCACAATTCACTTTTCTAGTAGCCAGTAGTCCTCCCCATATGTCATTGTTCACGTACATGTTGTAACCTTTGTCGCCCTTCACCTCGAGTTGAGCATTTACGTCGTGTTGGTTGGGGAGCTGCACTGTGAAGCGATCTCCCTGCGTCAAGGAGTCACATCCCGTGTTGATCAGCTCCACTTCGTATAGGTGCGGGGTGTTCAGGAAAGGTCTATGGGCAACAGCGCTGCTCCTGTCGCAGATTGCCACCTCTTTCAGGTTCCCAATTAGGTCTGCGCTCAGCCCGTGTAGAGTAGGCACGTATACATCTGCATCTTTCACAAAGTGGAACAGGCCAGCAGGGAGGTAGGTCTTACTCGACTCGTATTTGTAGCACCCGTAAGGCACATCAACACTCCTGGTCTGACGCTCGGTCAGAGCATGGGTGTACCCGTAGATTGGTTGGTATAGTCTTGTGGACGACATAGGTGACACTCAACGCAGCTCAATTGAAATGGACGCTGAATTGTGTTGGACAAAGCGCTAGTACCGCAAATTCTCGGGTCAGCTGCAAAACAGGAACCTCTCTGCTCGACGTGGTTCTCGACAGATTGGAGAGTGTGGTACGTTGGGCTGCGTGAGGATGAGCATCGCTGCTGTGACCAGTTCCAGGAGGATTGGAGCTTCCTCGCTGTTGAGCCTGAGCAACCTGACTGTGAGCATGTTAAGATGTGCGTCAGAGAGCACACCGAACGTGCGCGAAAACCAAGGGCACCACCTTAGCATAATGTACGAATTGAGATCGTCTTGTGCACTGGCCCGGGGTGGCGCATAATCGAGATCCGGCTCGCTAGCCGTTTGACTGGCGAGCATCAGCTGCACCCGGTTGGGCTTCTGCTCGTACTCCTTGGTGAGTTCAATGAGAGACCTGGACGAGGTGAGACACAGCAACTCCTCGAGCGTCAGCTCATGCCATGTTACAGCCCAGCTCATATCCTCGTCTTTTCCAGTGCGGATCGCGATGCAGGACACAATGCTGACTCTAGGGGTTTTGGTGTGTACTAGGTGCGTTGTGATGAATAGCTCATCTCCACCCTCTTGCGATAAGCCACCAGTCTGTCATCGTAAAAGGCCACGATGCCTACATTCTCAGCAAAGTTACAGTTTGTCATTTGGAGATTGCCTCTTGTAACTACTCTAGTCAACACAACGTACACCGAGGGCTTTATTGGTGACATGGCAAAATACCTGGGTGGGTGGTAGAGCACTTGACCGTGCACGGTGCAACCTTGACAATCGTAGGTGTTCATCGCCAAGAGACAGGCCAGGGGGTGCGTGGTCACTGTCCAGTTCATGCACCGCCATTCGGAAGGAGTGACCTTGTACAGGGTCCCTGTGCAATCTCCCCTCACGTAGAACTCATTCACCCGACTCCCTCGCTTGAAGCGAATGTCTTTCACTACACCTTCCGAGTCAACCATGGACCGGGGCTGCTTCTGTGTCCCCCTTTGCCCACCCGGCAAGCCTGCATAGGAGGCCACTGCCTTCTTGTTCGCTACCTCTATACCATTTACGTCCATGTGCCAGATCATGCGCACCTTGCAACCTACCCATAGCTTGTCCACCTTCAGATAATCCCTCATTGTGGAGCGGATCCCTTGACGGTATTTGGGCACCGAAAAAAGCTTGGGTAGCGTCTGAGCGGCCTGCTTCAGCACCTCGTACCAGGTGCTCGGTCCTCCGAAGGACGCACGGCTCTGAGCCACGCTCAGAAACTTTTCCCGGGCCTTTGAGCTCACAGTGTTCATGTAGGCTGCAGTGTATGTGATCTGCTGTTCATCCTTGTGGAAGATCCGCAGCTTCTCAGATTCGTACTCTGGGTCCATGATGTCGAGCTCACGTACAGACACCTGACTCTTGAAAATGAGCCGAGACTCTTTGGTGACCGTGTTGAACTGGAGGTATGTCACGGCCTCCGCATAACCCGGGTCCTTGAACTGTCGTCTGTTGACAAACAGCGGCGTTGAAGAAGAAAGAAGCCCTTCAAAGCGATCAGTCTCCCAGATGCGCGTGGTCGAGCCCACGGGCTGCAATTGAGATACGCTGCCTGAGAAGACTATCAATGGACCTTTGCCAGGTCCATAGAAGAGAGCCAGGCAGCCCAACATCCTCTCTAGCAGCTCCACGTTCATCAGACCGTACTCGTCGATGATCAGCACGTTCACCCCTAGGAATGGCGGCGTGTCCATGTTCTCAAACACTTTCAGCTGCTCAAACATTTTACTGCACACAGCACACGACTCTGGCCTCAGGTGTCTACATGAGTGTCTGAGGATTGCATCGTTCTGCTTCCGAGGCAACTCGGACCGGTACAGTGTATTAAAACGACACACCACCGTCCAATGAACCTTGCTGTACTTCTGCATAAAGTCTTTGAGTGAAAGCTTGTCGTCCAAGAGTTCCTTGTTGAATCCCATCATCTTGTGGAACGTGTGGACTCGGTCCAAGGACCCGGTTTCCATCAGAGAGCCTGCTGCCTTATTGGTCATGGCACTCACAGCCACGCTGATGTTCAAGTTCCTGAGCTTCTTCACAAGCAGTGATATAGCATATGACTTGCCACAGCCGGCGTCTCCACTCAGCAATGCCAGTTTCATGTGGTCACCTCGGGACATGTGCAGCTTTACCATTTTCCTCACCCAATGTTCCTGACAGTACCTAGACATGGCCAAGAGTGCTTTTGTTCTCAGGTCCTCATCCTCTTTGACACGTCGTCTCTTGCTCTCAGAGCCGCCCACCAGTGAAGCACCTCCGAGGCCCCCCACGTGCACATTCATTTTCTGTATTGTTGACTGTATCTACCAAACTATATATATACACACTATCTACCTCCTCTAATCCCTCTCAGTTGATAGTGCTACAGAATGGCGGAATCACTTGGCCAAGGTGAATCAAAAAGCACACGCTTCAAAAGAGGCCCTGGCACGTCGTGTGACGCGGATCCTTTAAGGGGTAAATGCTCCTGGGTGTTGGTCCGACTAACCGACCTCACCTCTTTGCCCTGTCCCTGCAGACTTCTACGTTTCATGAACGCAGACAAAGACTGTTCTATCCTAAAGGGGTCTTCACGTGAGACCCTGTCCACATCTGTGCTTGTTTCCGTGCAGTCAATGTGAGGAGGCACTTCGATGCCTTCCAGTATGGAGCGCAAGATTGTGTTCCTGACAGAATGGGAACCTCCTTGGTATTCACTGTGATCAACAGCACTCAAGCCTGCCGTCAGAGGCACGTACACAACTCCTTGCGCCTTCCGCACCTTCTGAGCTCTCTCATGCACGCGTACAAACTCGTCGTAGGCCCTTGACACCGTGTCTCTGAACAGTGCCACGTATGAGGTATACATGCTCTTGCTTGTGCACAGAGCCGTGGTTGTAACACCCCCCTTCCCCATGCTGTTTACAACATTAAGGAGCCCCGCTATCACTTCGATCAGCGGAGCGTGCGCCCCGTACTCAAACAACATCCAAGCAAAATCCTCCGTTTCCACCCTGTCCGTAGACTTGTATTTGTTGCCATGCACGTACGCTCTACATAGACCAAAGTGCTTTCCGTACCACTCAGGGTCCCGTTGAGATAGCATGATGTTTATATTCTCTAACAGCAGGCTGAACCCCGTTGAAAGTCTGTCCCCTACCCTCATCTCAAAGAGCTTCTGCAACACTCCGACCGGAGTGACAGACTGACCGGGTTTGAACATGCGATCTTCGGGGAGTGACACGGCCAGGTAATGTCTCCCTACCCAGTCTAAATGGGGATGCAAGACTTCAGTCGTGTGCGTTTCGCCGAGCGAGCTGTGATTCTCAACGGATTTGGTCTGGGTCTGTGACAGTTTGATCCGCAAGCATTCTCTCTCTTCACAGGCCTCGTGGAAAGCCCCTCTCATATTCTCCAGTTCCCTTTTACACAGCTCGAGTTCATATAGCGTATGCCTTAGAGCATCGCTCTGCTTGGTAACAGCCTGGGCTGTGGCGTGAGCAGTGTCTCCTACGCCTCCTTGTCTGGCAACATTTTGTTCTTTGTCTGTCGACAAGCGTGCTGAAAACAAGGCTGTCCTGTCGCGAAGAGCCTCGACCCTGTGTTTGCGCTCGGTATTCAGTGAGCTATTGAGTTCCAGGATTTCACGTTTCAGGTTTGCTATCATCTTCATGTGAGATGGGTCGTCACACTGCCCAGACGACTCGTCTCGTGTTCTCTTTCTACACAGAGATGATGCACCGCTGCGTGTCAGAGGCATGATCCCCAATAGACTTACACGTTTCTTATTGACAATACCAGGTTACAGCAACTTGACTTTTGACAATAAAAAAATCACACACACACAGTATTCTAAAGTTTGAAAAATCCTTTATTCAGGTTCATAAACAGCAAAGGTTTTGGTGTTGTTAGCATTTATCATGACCAACACCGGACATGGACATTTTTACAGTTAGTTGGGAACACCTTTGAGCAAGGAGCACAGTCGAGCCTTCTTTCGAAGCACTTTAGGTAGTTTGATGAATATATCATACGTGTCATCACTTTGGAGAGCCTGGCCGAGTTGATCTACAGGGATAAAGGTGTCGGTCCTGTTTGATTTGAGTAGAGTGTACCGACCCTCTAGCGCTTGTGAGCTGAACCGACCGTCATCCTTCAATGACTCCCTTATGGTCTTCCTGGGATTCACCACCACTAATAAACGTGAAGGGATCATGGCTGTCCGTCGAACATTGAGCACATGAACACCTTCAGCTCCTTCACATACGCATAGCAGTACACCGACAACTTTGTTGGGAACCGTTATGTGTCTCACGGGGTACGTTGGTTGGGGAGTAGACGTATGTTTCAGAATGATGGTGTCTCTGTCACACATAAGGTTACAAGGGAAGTTTTCAGACACCCACGCTTGATCGGGATATCTCAAAATCAGCATAGTGTGCGCAGTCCTCCCGTGCACTGTCGAAAAGAAAGGACACTTGTTCAGAGCAGTCTTGATGGTGTCCAGGTCCGTGCAGCAGCACTGTACCTTGTATGGTGTATCCACATGGTGTACTTCGTACCCAAATGAGTGATGTGTCTGATTAGGAGAGGGGAAAGAAGACACAGCTGCATATACATTGGCAGTGTATGGTGGAGAGCGTGAGCTTGAGCGGGAACCAATGTGTGAAAAGACAGACATTGGTGGGTCCTTTCAGCTATAGTACAAGATGTGTGTACAAAATGTGTGTGTGTGTGTGCGCCACTTTATACCCGCTCACTCAACTCCAACCTGTCCGACACAAGGTTGCGAAATCTTCTAGGATTTTACGGTTCATATTTGCTATCATCTTGGTGTGACAAGAGTCATCACACTGCCCAGACGATTCATCTTGAGTTCTCCTTCTACACAGAGATGAAGCACAGCAGCGTGTCAAAGTCGTGATCCCAAAAACACTTATCCGTTTCTTATTGACACCACCGGGTTACAGCAACTTGACACTTGACAATAAAAAAATCACACACACAGTTTGCTAATGTTTGAAAAGCCTTTTTTCAGGTTCATAAACAGCGGAAGGTTTGGTGTTGTTAGCCTTGATCATGACCAACATCGGACAAGGCAATTTCTACAGTTAGTTGGGAACACCTTTGAGCAAGGAGCGTAGTTTAGATTTCCTCCAAAGATGTCCAGGTATCTTGAGGCATATATCATACTTGACATCACGTTCCAGAGCCTGGCCGAGTTGATCCACAGGGATCAAGAGGGGGTAGTCAGTTGGTGTGAGATGAGTGTAGCGACCAGCCAGTACTTGTGAGCTAAACCGACCGTCGTCCTTCAGTGACTCCCTTATGGTCTTCTCGGGGTCCACCACCAGTAATAACACTTTAGGGGTCAGGGATGACCGTTTAACATTGAGTAGACGGACAGCGTATCCTGGTAGGCCTCGTTTAGTAGATATGTCTATCTGCACAACGAAGACCTCGTTGGGAGCCCTTATGTGTCTCACTGGGTACTTTGGTTGGGCAATAGACGTACATTTCAGATGGATGATTTTACCCTCACGCATAAGGTTACAAGGGAAGTTGTCAGGCACCCAGCTGCGCGCACTTTCCAACATCCACATAGGAACCTTCCCGTGCAATGTGGCAAAGAAAGGACACTTGTCCAGTGCAGTCTTGATGGTGTCCATGTCCTTGCAGCAGCAGCACCGCACCAGACAGTCTCCAAGCCAGCCTTTTATGCTGTAGTCAAACGAGCCATGTGTCTGGTTAGAAGAGGAGACAGAGCACTTATCTGCACGTACATTGGCAATGCACGGTGGAGACTGTGAGCATGAGCGATAGCCAAGGCGTGAACGGGTAAGCATTGCCATGTTGACTCCTTCCAGTCACATTGCAAGCTGCAAAGGCGTGTGTGTGTGTGTGTTTTTGTGTGTACCGTTGAGTACTCATTCACTCAACATCAAACTGTCCATGACACAGTGAACACGCAGCCAATATATATATATATATATATCAAGGCGTCCGACCGAGTCTGTGTGTCTCCGAGCACAGCTACATTAGATAGTGTGATAGCTCACGCTTGGTTAGATGCATGCTACACATACAGCGTTATTCAGCTCTCACTCATTACATGACAAAGGAAGGGGAAGGATCACAACACCTCGTAAAGAAAACTTGTGGTCTCTGTCCATTCCGAATCATGAACAAAGCTATACCGTTCGTGGAATTCTTCCCTAATATCTACCCTGAGCGCAGAGCTGTCAACCTTGAGCTCGAGCCTACTCTGGTTGGGGTGATGATCAAATCTGTGATGTTTCACAAGGTCGAAGAGGCGCTCTTGTGTAGAGGACTGGTGTTACAAGCACCACGACAAGTCAAAATCTACTCCACGGTACACTTCAAAGTCACTGGTATAGCGCCTGTTGTGGGCTACGACCTAGACCTGATGTACGATCAGGATGGCGAGGAAGAGAACTGGCACACGGTACAGAAATATTGGGCAAAACATTTTGTTGCCGAGCCAGTGCACCTCGCCGTTCACCATGATGACATTAAGCGAAAAGTAAACGCTCAGGTCTTCCCGCTCGCCTCTATACGGTTGGCCAAAAAGTACGTGGAAACCGTAAGGGGTGCGCTTACTTTTGGAGACTTTTGCCCAGACCGGGGCTACTATGTGGCTCGAGACGGTAACACGCCTGCGCTTTGCTCTGATGTTATGTTTGGCAGGGTGTATTTCATGCCCCAAAACAAGCTGAACAAGGACCTCTTAGTGTCAGACCTCATCTACGATCACGACACCTCTGAGGCTGAGGCTAAGCTCTTTGACAGCAAACACGTGTCACATTTCTACAAAGCGGCGTGTCTGGACATCGAGACTGTGTTTGATCCATCGTATCGGGAGGTGTACCTGCGATGCAAGACTTTTGCCCACAAATTTCCCTACTGCACTGAGCAAATGATCAACGACATGACAGAGTACAGGAATAAGCTGGTGTGTAAGCTAAACATGGCCAGGAAACAATTGCCCACTCAGAGTACACATGCCTCTATCCCTGCTCTGGCGCCTGACATGCCAGGGCAGCAGCACGAGATAACTTGCATCTCTCTTGTGATCCTCAACTCCCATGTACCCAAGACCTCACGTGAGCACCACAGGAAGGTGCTGATAGTTCTCTACAACACATGCAAGGTGACACGCGGCCCACCAAAACCAGACCACAAACTGGCCAGGGATGCGGGAATAGATGACATCAAAAGGATTTCGATCTGCCCGTGCACCAGTGAACTCGCGCTCCTTGAAAGACTGATCCGGATACTGTACGAATGCCAGATAGAACTACTCTATGTGTACAACGCAGAGTTTGATGTCAGGGTGCTTGAGCAGCGTGTGCATTTCTACACAGACTCAAACTATGCAAAGTCGCGTGATCTAGCTACCCAGAAACGAACCAAATCACTATTGGAAGCCTGGTACGGGCTCTTTGTGACCAGGGCACTGGCCATGGACACAGTGGCACCTTTCTTCCAGTTTGAAAACGTACGGTATCTGGACATGTACAAGGAGATGCTCAATAGCCTAGGTTCGGTGTTGCTAAATGGCGCCGTGACAGAGTACAAACTCTACAAGGCATACATGCACATCGCAAGTTTCAACAAAGAGAAGGCGAAGCTAGGGCACTTCAAGATGAACAGTTGTGGTATGAACATCATAGATTTGTACAGGATGGCGGGGACCAGAGATATCAAGTTTGCATGCACCAGCATGAAGTTGAATGACGTGGCCCCCTTTGTCATTACCAAGGTCAGGAGACTAAACGGAAAGCCCCCGAAGGACAGGAGAAAGCTTCAAAAGCTGGCAGACATCAGTTACTCTAAAATGGACGAGATGATCAACAGCGGGGGGAAGAGTCTCTTTGCCGTGCTTGTCTACAACCTAGTTGATTCGCAGTTATGCGCCAGGTTGGCTAAGGTCCTCAACCCCGTATCGGCGCTGTTCCACAGATGTAGGACCACGCTCAACATAGATGTTGTGGTACACGGAAGAGGGGATCTGTTTGGTGGCTTTGTGCAGAGCATTCACTCTGTCCAGATCCCTCAGCTCAAGATCACACTCGACACTCTCAGAGTCAAAGCGGGACCCGTGGGTATGCAACTGCAAAGCCGCAAGCGATGGAAACCCGAGGTCGTGACCGACGACGGTGCACACTGGAAGGGGGGAGCTGTGTGCGACCCTCTCACAGGCCTACACTACTCGGGACCTGGTATGGGCCTGGAGCTCGCATTCGACTTTGCCAGTATGTACCCGTCCATAATGTGCGCTCTCAACATTTCGCCCGAGACCACAATTCCCTGGCCACCCGTGAACTTTCCTCACGACCTATCGGGTTGGGTGTGTTACAACTGGGAAGCTGAGGGCTTTGAATATGCCTCGCTCATTCTCAAGTACGACCAGGCCCAAGGTTGCTTCGTCCGCGCCCCGGCCATATTCTCGTCTTCGGTCGAGTACTTTCTCAACCAGCGAGCCGAGTTCAAGAGAAAGCTCAAGATGCCTGAGATCAACGAGGCCGAGCGTGTCTACTGCAAGACGCTTGAGGGCGAATGTAAAGTCCTGGCCAACTCCTTTTACGGCACTGCTCCTCATCCCTGTGGGCCACTCATATCTGGCCACGGTAGGCAACAGATTGCCGTGGTAAACAGCTGTGTGTCTACCTTTTACGAGCATCGTTGCCCCGTTGTCTACGGAGACACGGACAGTGTGATGGTCTCGGTTGGCTATGGACCAGGAGACCAGGCTGAGAGCCAAGTGGCAGACGTTGATATCGCAGGCGATGAAGACACACTGGCACAAAAGCCTGAGAATGAACTCCTAGAGATCTTCTCCCACAAGGCCCGTGTGGCCTTGGGTGACAAGTTTAAGCGGGCTGGCGAACAGGTGCCTTCCTTTCTGGACTATGTGCACACTGCATTGGTGGAGGACACTCTCACGAGGATGTACATGATAGTCGGCGGCAACAAGCACCAACAGCTAGTCAGAGACCCTAAGGGGACGTTCACTAAAGAAGGCTACCCTGTATACGTGACTACACTCCCTGGTTCTGAAGAATGTGTGGATGTCACCGGACCCTTTGTCAGAGACAGGAGAGTCAAACTAGAATACGAAAACAGTTGCTCCATATACTGCCATGTGGCCAAGAAGACCTACGTGGCACTCACTCACAGCCTCGACGACAACGGTGATGTCTCGTCTCTCTCCGTTAAGGTCAGGGGATTGGCAGCCTTCAAAAGTGTGCGCTCGCCTTGCGATTCTGCAGTCACGGATGCCTTCATAGCGTGTGTCATCAGAGGAGACTGTATCAAGCTCGAAACGGACCAAGTGTCATGTTTTTCCACCTCCCCCTGGCCCAAGCTCAAGCCGGGAGACGTCATCTTGTACCTTGAGCAGGACCCCCGCCTTGATGATCTCGGCCGGTGGTTAGAGCTGCATCGTGCAAGCTCGTTTCTCACTGAGTACAGAGTCAAAGATGTTGTAACACTGCCGCTGGACTCTGGTTTCTCTGCGGTGTCAACGACACTTGTCCCCGTGCTGCCAAACGAGTCTGGATCGCTTCATGGACCAACGGTGAGAATGCTGTACAAAGACGGGTATTGCATGAACCACATGTTCTCGAGCAAACAAGGCATACTCCGAGACCTGCTGATGTGCAAAGCGGCGGAACTCATCGCGTCAAAAATGGGAGCCGGTTTCTTTCCCTGGAGCAGTCTCATCAAATCATCAAAGAACAAGCACTTTCATCAACTAACCCTGGACCGTTTAAAAGTGGCCAATTCCAGTGTGAAAACCTCATACGTGGAAATTGTGAAGACCTGGCTAAAGCGCATCACGGGACTCTCCGTGAAGCCCGTCGAAGTCATTGAGTATCACAAGTGCAACCCCTGTGAGGCCGCTTTCTACAGATACCCGTTGAACCTCCAGGCTAACACAGGGTGCATCACGGCCATGTTCGGAGGCTCGCTCATATGCGAGGCCAACTGTTCCAAATCCAGCAAATTCTCTGACACTGAGCAGAGTCGCGGGAGTGACTCAGAGCACAAAGTCGTTGGTGACGAGGTTGACGAACGGCAATGTATCACTCGCTCCTCTCCCACGGACCTGATATCCCACCCGTACCAGCCTTTCAACAAATGTTACGACAACTCTAGGGTCTTGGTAGCGCACCGTGTAGACCGCACGTTGATCAATCGTTCAGGGAAGCTCGTGGCTCATTGCATCGTGGACTACTGCCTGCCCCGCTACATGTACAGTTCCGCGCTGGGGCCCGGTAGCATGGATGACTGTAAAGAGCACTTGCTCGCGTCAATCGCCTCTGTCAGACAGAGGTTGAAACGGGCAACCGCGGCTTTCAATGCGCTGATGAACAACTGCCCCGAACACATGATACCAGTGCACGGAACACGTGAGTTGGAGCACCTAAGGATAAAGAGGGAGAACATGACTCGTCTACCGGGTGAGAAACTCGAGGCCTGTCTCAAGGTTATCACAGAGGACATGTCACTAAGGCCCGACGTTGTCTACAAGAACCTCAGCACTCAGCTTGGGAAGACACTGGCCAAAGTCATATCTCAAGGCGCAGTGTCTGTGCAAGACGCTGATGACTCAGCTCTCCCCTGTTCAGACTCCTCTATATCGCTCTCGCTGCCCACGGTCATACTCGCAGATGCTGATATCGTTACATCCACTGGTAGGCTTTCCATAGCCAGAAGCGAGCTATGCGAGAGGACTTTAGTTGATCTGGCCAGTGTTCTGTACCAGACTGTGATCATGGCGCAGGTACACACTCCTGATGCGTTCAGTTCAGCAACCGCCATGTACCCCGAGTCCATTCTTTGTATCATGCCCTATTCATGTGCGGATGTACATCTCGTGCGATCGTGGATCGAGGCCTTCAAGGGGAGAAAGTGGCTCAAACCCATGCAAGTCAAGCTTGGCAAAAGGAAGCGACCTGGCGACAACTGCAGGGAGGTCACGTATCATTGCATGGGCTGCAAAAACTTCTACATGGACCTGTTTGCCAACAACGTCGCAGGTCACAAACTTCTAGAATCGGTATATGGGCAGGACAAGAGGCGAAAGATAGGACAGTGTGTCAGCGAAACACCGTGGCACTCTTGATCTTTGCTCTCCACATGGCCCCTTTCTTCAACATATATTGAGATGCAAATCCAAAAACGCTGTGTATAAACGTTTCTGTACATGGGCAACCCGTGGAGATTATACCTTCATTGCAACCTGGTCCATATTCAGTCAAGATGTCTTTCAGTCAAAATGAGTACATTGTATCCCACACCGTGACCAATGCCAGTAAGCCCCATCAGCCTGTCATCTTAAAAGTGGACCTGCTTGGCCTCACATCCATCGGTGAGTGTAGCACTCTGTTTGTTGTTGACAAGATGAACCTTACGGCATACAAACAAGGCACCATGGAAAGAATACCAGTTAAGTTTGCAATAGTAAACGACACTGACAAAAGGATCCTGACCAATGAGCCGGGCAAGCTTTCCTCAAAGTGGAATGTCAACATCGACTGTGGATCCCGTATGAAGATAGCGGGCACCGACACTGAACCTTTCAAACGTACCCTACCTGTGTACGATGAAGAAAACCGACAGGCTCTAGTCAATGTATTGGCCTTCATGATGTCAGAAAGCCTCTGGGCCTCGGATAAAGCGCAAGGTGCTTTTGATGTCCTCGTAGAGTCTACCCGAGGAGAATATGAATTCACGTGCCAACAGTGTTTGCAGATTGGCATTGCCTGCGTTAAGAAAGGAGCCCCCAGTGAACTGCCGTCATTCTCTTTCTCCTCGTGTATAGACGGCTTTGTGTGCATACCTTCCCAACAAGCCTTCGCTGACAAAGACTATGACGCGCTCCGAAATCTCCTAACTCTCTTGAGATCCGCTTCCATTGACAACCTTGACATTGTAACACGAATCAGTGAGGAGATATCCACCGATGCAGCCGTTGAAGAGCGCGAGTGTACATATGTCCATCAAAGACAAGGGTACAAGAGGACCATAGAAATCCCATACACAGTGATGAAATTCATCAGCACCCTGTACCAGAGCATGAGCGAGTATGCAGACAACTTCGCCATAGTGAACCGTAATAGGCCCTACATCAAAATCTTGATCGAAAGCCCCTCGGACAACATCGGTGAAGTCACCGGCTCTGTGTCCCTAACCAAAATCTACGGATCAACTCTGCTCACCATTTACAATAAACTTATTCACGGCCTGCACAGTTCCGAGGTGTGTGAAAAACAAGACATCGACAGCGTGGCCAACATCACACAGTTGAGCACCGATGTGTTGATCAGGAGAACTCAGTTGACTTTTGTGTTGAATAATCATATGTCATTGAAGGATTGGTCTCACTTTTACTATGGGTGAAATGTGAAAGCCTAATACATGTACATAAAAAGAATGGAAATAAACGAATGGTCATTCACTGCCTTTACCAGGTGAAATGTGCAAGTTGTGTACATGTAAATAAAAAAAAACAATACAAACCAATGGTCGTTCACTGTCTTTTAATTTGTGAAATGTGCACATTGCAATGTGAAGAAAGACAACAGAAATCAATTTTACATCATCGGGTATAACAAAGTAATACTGATGCACATATTTGGGTGTGAAATAGACATGGCCAGGGTTCTGTGTTCACAGACATAATTTTCTGCCGTCTGGGCTGACCCGCACAAAGTCTCTGAGATATCGGGGAAGGACCCTGATGGTCACCCGGCCTGTCCTGATCGCCCTCCTGCAGAATTGTTGCAGTGTAGGAACGGGCCTTGTCACAAATGTCACCCTTTCAACCGTGGTCATGTGAGCCAGCAAGTCTCGGATCGTGTCGAAGTGTTTTGTGTCCCCATTGGCTGTTTTAAGCTCATACCCGGTGCTACAGAACGTGACATTGTATATTTGCAGGTCTGAAGTTACGATTTTGAAGAGGTGTCCAAAAACATCTCGACCCATATAAGACATCACTGCAGCAGGATTACAGTAGTATCCCTTGTTCATTCTTTGTAGGTCCTCTATCAGTTCTTTATGTTCCAACGGATCCATGTTACGGCGATGTGCAAGTGTCCACCATGCGCCTTTCAGCAATGCTATCGTGTCACGCATCTCCTCCAGTACAAGTGCCCCGGAAAACCTTCGCGGACCATCATGGATGTCTTCTGGTCTAGCCATTAAGCATCCACTAGGGGTGGATTCAATCACACCTTGTATCATCTCAACAAGAGACAGACGGTGCCATTGGTCATGTAGTGTCCATGCAAAATAGCCTCGTTTGGGTTCGACGATGATATCAAATCTGTCTACAGTATTGTCGGTCTTCACCATACCTGAACACACTGTTCCTGCAACTGTGCCATTGAAGTTTTCTGCAATGACAATAGCCCCATTGGCAACCTCGGGTCTATTCAGGAAAGACTCGATGTTCTCTTCAGACGCAGAGCCCCACCAGCTGTCATTTATATACTGCAAAAACGAAGGCCATGTTTGGTTCAATGTCCACCAGTTTCCAAAGTTGCGGATTGTTGATTCGGAAAAATTGCATGAGTCAAAATGTTCAGTGTCCATAGAAGCCATTGCCTCAGGTCCTGATTGTTAGCGTCCGTTTGGTTGAGGTTAGGCCCTGGTAACGGCTACAGCATCAGAGAACAAGCTGTGTGATCTTGAACAGTTGCTTCATTTCTCTCTATTTATGGCCAAGAGTCTCAGCAACTTTTATCCGAGCTCAGTAGCTGGCGGACAGATGTGATTTGCGGTTTGTGTGACTACCAGGGCCATCCACTCCTGAATACAAACACTGATCAATAATCCTTGAGTACAGTGATTAAAACTGGCTCATATCACCTCACTGCTCATGCCACCCTTGTAAGACATGTCAGAGGAAAGCGGTATAGAAACAGATCACGATGGCCTCAGCCAGGTGAGATCAGTGTTCTACGTGAATACACTTTGTCAAGTTAAAGTCATCAATTGACGCTAACCACTATTGTACTCTACTCAACAGGCGTCTACCATAATCCTGGACCGCACTGTAAGTATCTCACATAGAGACAACTGTCAAACACGGTTCCTGTACGTGACTTACCTTGCATGTATTGCAGGAGAGTGATTACATGGTATCGTCGGACGAAGATGGACCTCAAAACCCTGTGGATCCACCGTTACCCCCAGAACTCATCAACCCTGCACATGCCAACGCAGCCTTGCCTCCTCTTCCTCGTGTGGATGATGTGAATGAAGATATGGTAATATCTGAATTACGTGTTGACATTTTATCTGTATATGGCCTCATGGTAATTACATTTGTCTTTCCCTCAAGTACATGGCCGATGACGAGGACGAGGAGCTGGAGGATGGATAACAACATTACATTCATTGTCAACAGTGTGTATTGTTTATGTTTGATGACTGCTTCAATGGACCGTGACCGGTTTAGGAAATGATGTACTCAGTCAATAAATGTTCATTTGCTTCCAGAAACAAATATTGTCTTTATTCACACATGGACATGATTATAACACAAGCACTTTGAAATATACACAGTAAAACAGGGATATAACAGTGAAAACAGATGTCTACAGATTGCGTGTCACCTATTTGACTCGCTTTGCCCAGATGCTGTCCTAGTACATCAATGAGTATAACAACACAGGTACCTTTGAAATCACACAGTACAAGAAACCAAGGACTATAACAACATAAGGGTCACACATGTCTACCGATTGCGTGTCACCTATTTGACTAGCTTTGCCCCGTAAATGAGACGCCCTTAAGCTCGCGATGGCTCAGGATATCAAAGATGTTGAAAAAGCGTTCCCTGTATCCCCCAAGCCTAAACCCCAGCGCATCAAATGTGACCTTGAATCTCTCTCCCTCGCCAGTTACAATCTCAAACAGGTATCCCAAACTCTTCTCGTCCATATAACACACTGCCGTTGCTGGCTTTCGTCGTGAAGCCTGTAACACCGTGAGGCGCTTGTGCCAAGCATCTAGATCATCTAACAGCTTGAGGTGCTCTGGTGACGTTGGATCACCACCGGTTGAAACTCCCCTCCATGCCGTCTTCAGTACCAGTATCATGAAACGTATGTCCTCCACTATATGTGTCACTGAAAAGTGCGCTGGGCTTGGACATCTTCGGCAAGACTCCAGGTATACATACTTTGTACGAGCCATCTGTCTGAACAGGTCAACGGGACTCGAAAAGTCACCCTTTATCAATGCTTTACACATATAAGCACCTCCACAAACGACAATATGAGAGGTCTGCACACCTTCACGAGACATCATGGTGACAGAACACACCTGTCCGGGTGTATCACCAAAGGGTGCAGCAACGACAATTTGTCCAGGCTTACGAGTTGTTACAAAGGAAATTATATCCTCTTCAGAGACGGAGCCCCACCAGCGGTTGCCCAGCCATTCTAGAAACACATGCCAGGTCCCGGTCAATAGTGACAAATTGCATTGCTTCACATCAGCGTGAACAGGAAACTCATACACGTGTATCTCGTCGTCACCCTCAAAAACTCCGGTGTCCATGGCACAGTCGTCGCCAGCATGCATACCATCTTGGTATTCAAACATTGCTGCTTGCAAAGTGCTCTCCTTGTAGGAGTTGTCCCTAGTCACGATTTTGGCTTTGCGATAGCTGTTGACTAGAGCCCCACTTGCGTCAATGAGTTTGTGAGCTGGACTCTCATGTCCATGCACATCCTGGTACCGCTCATGCCGGTATCCACCACCAAACATCGCAGCCTGAGAAGTGATGTCGGAAGTGAACAATTTGGAGCCTGAAGACTGTGCTGTTCTGTTCCCAGTTGCATTGCCTTGAACATCATGGTCCCTGGTATCCTCATCGTAATAGCACCGATCAAGTCCAGGTCCATCGCTGTCAGTCACACAGTCGTCACTTGGCCCTGGTTTCCATACGGTCTCTGCACCAGCCAAGTGTAAGGCTGGAGAGTTGAATGTCTCTTGTGGTACAATCCCTGTCGCATCTACCTTGCAGTATTTATAACAGGACTGTGTCCCAGGCCTTATCACACAAACCACTGTGTCATAGTGGTAACCACAATTCTCCAAATAAATCCCTCTGTCAGACAGCGGGAAAACCTTAGAGTTGAACTTTAACCAACATCCTTTGTAATATGTGTAAATACCCACACCCAAAACATCGGCCGTTGCTTGTATCTCCACTTCGGTTGCCCAAGTACCAAGAGCGCTCATCTGGGATTTGGCTAGGTAGTGTTCAACTGAATCAAACTTTGCTCTCAGACTGGTTCGATAGCTGGCATCATTGTTTTCCAGTTGCTCGACCACTACATGTCGAATTGTTTCATGGTATTCATCTGTACCACATAGTGCTTCACTGACCGCTCTGAAGAAACAATTTCCGTCAGCTGTTATTTTCACAGTCTTACAAGGGACCCCTAATCCACCACGGTCAGTGTGATACAAATGCCGCTTCCATTCCACGCCAAGCCTCTTGCACAGTAATGAGGCGAGTCCACCTGAAATAGGGTAAAATCGCAGCTCCCTAGTAGTTTCGCTAACAAAGTCAATGTCAGAGTCCTCATTGCTAACATCCCCGGTCGTTAGATTATTGCGCACCTCGTGTGTATCAACAAACCTAGTATATGACATTGTAAGATAGTAGAGTGCTACGCAGTGTGAAACATGCATCCATTAGTATCTTATATGAAGGAGTTGCAGGAGTGACTCTCCTCATCTCTTCTCCTCCTCATCTCCCCTGGGTGAGCACTTGTGGACCATTGTGTGTTTGAATGTGGATTTTAAAAACACCCCCTTTTAAAGGCAGGTTTCAACATCACACAGGCTTGTCATTAACCCTTGTGTTGTCCTTCGTGTCGGGGAGACTTATCTAGCTCTTGCGGTGCCCTTTGTGTCAGAGGGACCCTCACGGGTCCCCGAGACCAGGGTGTGCAAGATGAGGGTGGTGGGAAAGCGTTCGACTACACGGACGGGTCTCGGGGACCCCGGAGGACGAGATGAGGGTGGTGGGAAAGCGTTCGACTACACGGATGGGTCTCCGGGACCCCGGAGGACGAGATGAGGGTGGTGGGAAAGCGTTCGACTACACGGACGGGTCTCTGGGACCACGGAGGACGAGATGAGGGTGGTGGGAAATGCGTTTGACTGCACGGATGGGTCTCCGGGACCCCGGAGGACGAGATGAGGGTGGTGGGAAATGCGTTTGACTACACGGATGGGTCTCCGGGACCCCGGAGGACGAGATGAGGGTGGTGGGAAATGCGTTTGACCGCAGGATGGGTCTCTGGGACCACGGAGGACGAGATGAGGGAGGTGGGAAATGCGTTTGACCGCAGGATGGGTCTCCGGGACCCCGGAGGACGAGATGAGGGTGGTGGGAAATGCGTTTGACTACACGGATGGGTCTCCGGGACCCCGGAGGACGAGATGAGGGAGGTGGGAAATGCGTTTGACCGCAGGATGGGTCTCCGGGACCCCGGAGGACGAGATGAGGGTGGTGGGAAATGCGTTTGACTGCAGGATGGGTCTCTGGGACCACGGAGGATGAGATGAGGGTGGTGGGAAATGCGTTTGACCGCAGGATGGGTCTCTGGGACCCCGGAGGACGAGATGAAGGTGGGGGGAAATGCGTTTGACTGCACGGATGGGTCTCCGGGACCCCGGAGGACGAGATGAGGGTGGTGGGAAATGCGTTTGAGCGCAGGATGGGTCTCTGGGACCCCGGAGGACGAGATTACGGTGGTGGGAAATGCGTTTGACCGCAGGATGGGTCTCTGGGACCCCGGAGGATGAGATGAAGGTGGGGGGAAATGCGTTTGACTGCACGGATGGGTCTCCGGGACCCCGGAGGACGAGATGAGGGTGGTGGGAAATGCGTTTGAGCGCAGGATGGGTCTCCGGGACCCCGGAGGACGAGATGAGGGTGGTGGGAAATGCGTTTGACAGCCGGATGGGTCTCCGGGACCCCGGCGTGCGTGTGTGCGTGCAAAGGTGTGGTGTGTCACATCATTATGTCAGACAGCAGCCGTATACAGCAGCCGTATCCCAAAGGCTTTTATTCAGCATAGCATTAAAGTGGAGTAGTAGAGTCGAAGCTCAAGCCAGCGCGCGGATGCCTGCGGTATCACACACAGTCCGGGCAGTAGGCGCGCGTGCAGCTCCCGCAGATGTATCTCATGCAGCCGCCGCACACCGTTTGTGTTTTGCGGTCCTTCTTCGGTTGACACAGCTGACACCTCTTTCGCTTGCTGGACACTATCGGCCCGCTCGGGTCCGCACCCTCCTCGCCGTTGTTGTCGTCCTCTTTGTCCTCCTCCGTGAGCCCAACGCCAGCATCTGCGGCAGCGGAGCCGGCCCCGAGGCCGCAGCCGGTGTCGAGGCGGACACCGGTGCCCGCGGCGGACCTCATGGTCACGGCCTTGACGAGCGCGGCTGACGCTGTCGTGCGCGGGAGACGCTCGCGCCTCTCGATGAGCGGAGTCACCAGCGCCCTTCCCAGCTGCTCGAGGAATACCCTCCTCTTGTTGAGCTTGCCGCGTAGCCACTCGGGCCTGAGCTCTCGCCACAGCACGAAGGCGTTGTAGGCGGACACGTCGAGAATGTTGTGGAACACGGCGAGGGGCCAGCGCGCCGTCTTCCTGCGGCAGCTGTACGTGCCGACCAGCTTGTCCAGGTTGTCGACGCCGCCCTTGGTGCTGTTGTAGTGGAGGATGATGTCGGGCTTGGCCTGTCGGCCGTTGCTGACGCGAGCGTCCCCCGCATGCAGCGTGCTCAGCAGCAGCACGTTCCTGTTCCTCTTGGGCACGTAGGACACGAGAGCGGCGGTGGGCGTGAAGGCGAACACGGACGAGAAGACGGCACGGCCCTTGGTGGCGAGCAACGCGCTCGGCAGCTCGGGCTTGTTTTTGCGCATCGTGCCCACCACGGTCAGACGCCTGTCGACGAGCAGCTGCTGTGCCAGTTCGTAGGAGGTGAAAAAGTTGTCGCACGTCACGTTGCGTGGCCCCCGCAGCCCCTCTGTCACGTCGAGCACCACCCGGGCGCCCAAGTTCCTCTCGGGGGCGCCGCTCACCGACTTGCCCGTGTAGACTTGCATGTTCCACGCGTAGCTGGATGCGGCGTCGCAGGCCACCCACAACTTGATGCCGTACCGGGCGGGCTTGCTGGGCATGTACTGGCGGAAGGAGCATCGACCTTGGATGCGTCAAAGAGCGACGACAAAGAAGACAAACAATGAGACAAAACAAGAAAAGAAAACGAAGACAAGACAAGAAGAAAAAGTTGAAAACGACAATCACACACACACACACACACACACACACACACACACACACACACACACATAAAAAAAACAATTGTGCAATGATGATGATGATGATGATAATGATGATGATGACAACCACCTCGAAAGGGAACCAGCTGCTCGTCCACGGTCACGTCGGTGCCCGGGTTGTAGAGGCGAGGCAGCTGCAGCGCCCACGCGTCCCACACCTCGCGTACGGCCGCCAGTTTGTCCGAGGCGCGTCTGGCGTCTCTCGACTCGCGGTCGTCGAATCGCAGCAGTCGTGAGTACGCGTGGAACCGTTTGATTGGCATAGTGGCGCGGAAGATGGCCCGGCCGCTCTCCTCGTGCCACAGGCTCTCCAAGGCCTCGTTGCGGGACCTGTAGACGCCCGCGAGGATCAGCAGCCCCAGGTAGGCGCGCAGGTCCGTGGCGTCCATGGCTTTCCACTTGGCTTCGCCGTGTCGCCGTCGGCCCTCGAGGTTCGTCGCGGCCACTACAATGTCTTGTATTTGCCGCGTGACAAACAGGTCAAACGCGGAGACTATATCGCGGACGCGGGCCACGGCGTACTCCGTGGGTCCCGGGCTCGGCGGAGCAGTAGCTTCTTGTTCTTCTTCTTGTTCTTCTTCTTGTTCTTCTTCTTGTTCTTGTTCTTCTTCTTCTTCTTCTTCTTCTTCTTCTTCTTCTTGTTCGTCTTCCTCTTGTTGGGGTGCACGGCCGTGAGGTCGAGGACGGGGATGATACGTTTTTGAGGACCATTCGATTTTGCCGTTCTTTGACAGGAAAGTTTCATTCTCCTCGTCGTCATCGTCCTCGTTCTCACTGTCCTCGTCTTCAGTATCTCCTTCGCTATGTTCTTCTTCTCCTTCACTAGCTTCTTCCTCTTCTTCTTCTTCTTCTTCTTCTTCATCTTTTTCCTCTTCTTCTTCTTGTTCTTCTTCTCCTCCTTGTTCAACTCCATTGTCTTGGCCTTTGTCATCATCGTCGTCTTCTTCGTCTTTGTCATCATTGTGGTCTTCTTCGTCTTTGTCAGCATTGTTGTCTTCTTCGTCTTTCTCTTCTTCATTGTCTTCAACTACTTTTTCGTCTTGTTGTTTTTCCACTTTGTCTTCTTTTTCGGGGCCGTTGTAATTGTAATCGCTCACAAGAATCCGATGCAGCTTCAATTCTAGAGTCAAACGACGGGCCATGTTGGTGCAAAAAGTACAAAGATTGAAAAAAATACATACAATGACAGCAACAAGACAGTGTACGTGTACAGTGTACATCTGTGTCTATGAGCCAAAATGTTTAGTATGTTCGTGGGCAAGATGACGGTGGCGGGAAATGCGTTTGACCGCAGCATGGGTCTCTGGGACCCGTGAGGACGAGGGTGATGGGAAATGTGTTTGACTGCCGCATGGGTCTCTGGAACCCATGAGGACGAGACGGTGGTGGTGGCAAATGTGTTTAAGCCGCAGGATGGGTGTCGCGGACCCCTTTGGACGAGATGATGGGGGCGAGAAATGTGTTTGACGACAGCATGGGTCTCTGGGACCCCTGAGGTCGAGATGACGATGGTGGAAAAAGTGTGTGACTGCAGCGTGGGTCTCCTGCACCCTGGCTGACGAGATGAGTATAGTGGGAAATGTGTTTGACTGCAACGTGGGTCTCTGGGACCCCGGAGGACGAGCACAGGGTGGTGGGAAAGCGCTCAACTGCAGCGTGGGTCTCCAGGACCCCTGAGGATGAGATCAGGGGGGTGGGAATGTGTGACCGCAGCATGGGTCTCCAGGACCCAGAGGATGAGATGAGGGTGGTGGGAAAGGCCCTTGTCGTTACACGTGAAATTACATTGCGTAGTACGCGAGGGTCACCGGGGACCCGATGCACCACACCAGGTCAATACAAAAAGTCTAATAAATTGAACGGGGTCCCAAGGACCCGATGGACAACACAAGGGTTAAACAGTTCCGACTGGGGGATCCCGAGGTGTTCCCAGGCCAGGTTGGAGATATAATCCCTCCACAAGGAGCAATGGCTCTACTCCGAGCTCCTCACGGATGAATGAGCTTCTCACCCTATCTCAAAGGGAGACGCCAGCCACCCTCCTGAGGAAACCCATTTCGGGCCGCTTGTACCCTGGATCTTGTTCGTTCGGTCATGACCCAGCCTTCATGACCATAGGTGAGGATAGGAGCGAAAATTGACCAGTAGATTGAGAGGTTTGCCTTCTGGCTCCGCTCTCTTTTCTTCACAACGGTGCAATAAATTGAATGTAATACCGCCCCGGCAGCACCAATTCTTCAACCAATCTCCCGCTCCATTGTCCCCTCGCCCCAAGGCATTTGAACTCCTTCACTTGGGGTAAGGACTCATTCCCTACCCGGAGTAGGCACTCCATCGGTTTCCTGCAGAGAACCATGGCCTCAGATTTAGAGGTGCTGATCCTCATCCCAGCCGCTTCAGACACGGCTGCTCTTTGCAGATGATTCTCACATCATCTGCACTACCGCACTACCCGTTTGGGCTTAACTGGTCTGTCCAGAGTCTTCCCCCACCACCTGACCCAACTCACCACCAGATGATCATCGGTTGACAGCTCCGCCCCTCTGTTAACCCAAGTCTCCAAAACATATCGATCATT
Organism: Gymnocephalus cernua; assembly: GCA_023631565.1. Classification (NCBI taxonomy): domain Eukaryota; kingdom Metazoa; phylum Chordata; class Actinopteri; order Perciformes; family Percidae; genus Gymnocephalus; species Gymnocephalus cernua. Next base: position 6,498,043 of record CM042448.1, on the reverse strand, counting down.
GACCTTCGGCCTAGGGTGCTCTGGTACCAAGTACACTTATCAGCATCCCTATGTTTGAACATGGTGTTCGTTATAGACAATCCACAGAAGTCCAACAACAAACAACCACTCAGGTTCAGATCACGCCTCTCCATGTGTCTCCATCATTGCTCATGTGCGTGTTGAAGTCCCCCACCAGAGCCCCATGCAGGACTCCATTCAAGGTCTCCAAGAAGGCTGAATACTCCGAGCCCTTGTTTGGTGCATATGCACAAACAGTCAGAGTTTCCCCCCCACAACCCGTAAGCGTAGGGAGGCGAACCTCTCGTCCACCGGGGTAAGCTCCAATGTAGTGGCACTCAGCCGGGGGGTTGTGAGTATCCCCACACCCGCCTGGCGCCTCACACCCTGGGCAACTCTGGAGAAGAAAAGACTCCAACCCTTATCCCCCAGTATGGTTCCAGATAGTGCTGGGCGGTACAAATTTGTATCACGGTATTTTTTAAGATTCTGGCAGTTTCACGGTATATCACAGTATTTTCTTTCTTTTGCTTGAGTGGGCCTTTATATAAGTTTATAATGGCTTATTCTTCTGTCAGAACCTGCATATAAAAAAAACTATTCAATGTAATGTTTACTAAAAGCTTTGATTGCTAAAGGGTTTGCTTGGCTCCACAACATTATACAATAACGTTATATGAAGTGCAAGTTACAGAATCTAAACTATTTTTATTGTGCAAACTGCAAAGTATTAAAATAAACTTAGATAAAATTAGATAAATACACATACATACCAACAACTTTAGCATGGTTTCCTTTTCAAAACAAAATAGTTTTAACTTAAGATAGCTGTATAAACGGCTGCTCTCTTGAGCACATGCTGTTCTGATGTATCTCTGGTCTTTCTATCATCCTCTTTCTTCTCTGTTCTTTAATGTCATCAGTGACCGGAGAGTCTCCCAGCTAAACAGACTGTTATGCTACCTGGCTAGCTAGCAGCTATTACCCAGCATGCCGTTCTGCAATGTAAATTTGTAAATGTACAACTATTAGTGTTAAAAATAGTTTATGTCACAATTCCTTGTGTGCTATGGTGTTTTATCCTGTGAAAGAGTTAGTTGTGGGTTATTAATTGTTGTGTTATAAAGTTACGAGTGAGAAGGGTACGCAGTTAACAGGGGTCCCATTCTCAATTCAATTGCAGTTTAACCTCGGCCGCAGCGCGCTCTGCGGCCATGCACCAGTATTACGGTATATGAAAAATTCATATCATACGGGAAATTAATACCAGTATACGGTTTAAACCAGTATACCACCTAGCACTAGTTCCAGAACCGAGACTGTACGTAGAGGTAAGCCCCACCAGATCTAATTGGTAGCGCTCCACCTCCCGCACAACTTCCAGCTCCTTCCCCCACAGAGAGTTGACATTCCACGTCCCCAAAGCCAGCCTCTGCCGCCCGAGTCTGGTCGGTCGAGGCACCTGACCTTCACTGCCGCCCGTGTGGCAGCGCACCCACCCCCAGCGGTCGCTCCCACAGATGGTGGGCCCATGGGATGGAGAGGGAGGTGCCACGTTGCTTTTTCGGGCTATGCCCGGCCGGGCTCCGTGGTAAACCCGGCCACCAGGTGTTCGCTGATGAGCCCTCCATCTGGGCCTGGCTCCAGACAGGGGCCCCAGGCTTCCTCCGGGCAGGGTAACTTCTCCTCTTCCTCATGACTCATAGGGGTTTTTGAACCATTCTTTGGCCCCTCACCTGAGACCACTTTGCCATGGGAGACCCTACCAGGAGCACCAAGCTCCAGATAACACAGCCGTCAGGTTCATAAGAACACTCAAACCTATCCACCACGATAAGGTGATGGTTCCCGAAGAACTGCTTTTGATATTTGAAATTGAAATTTTGGTGGATTTTCAATTTCAGTTCAAAACTGCCCCAAAAAAAGGACACAGGTTCATAATGACATCATCTGCTCCTGGGTTCCCAAAAAGTCCATCATACAGCACTGAGCACTGGGGCTGGAACCAAATATTCAATTAATCGGCTATTCATTAGTTGGGTATGTATTCAATTTTGGCATTTGAATATTAATTTTAATTTTTCCTTATATAATTCTTGTTACAGGTTTCCTGTTTGGGCTTCCAGAACATGGTCGGGAAGCACAGGGGAGACATTCCCTCCAGGGCCGATGGGGGCAACAGGCTTAACTTCACCGGCAGTAACATCAGATGATCCACCGTGTCTTGAGAAGTTTGTTGTTTTATTGTTCGCTGCTAACTCACTTTACAGCACCTTTGCCATCTTTATCTCTTTTTCCTCTTGCTTTTCCTTACACAGCCACACTCCTACACCAAGTAACTCTCACTCCGGCACGTTACCTCTCGCTCTCCTTGCTTGACCACTTACTAATTAAAGGCTGATTTATGCTTCTGTGTCGAATCAACGGCGTACCCCCGCAGATCCCTCTGCATCGCCGCAAACCCCCTTCCGAGCCCTCCGCCGTAGCTCGACGTGCACCTCCAAAAACTTGTAAGTTTGCATCAAGGCGACGCAGAACGCAAGGACTGTGATTGGTCAACTCGTCCTGTGTGTTGATAGTCGGTGTTTCAAGCAGCCTACTGTGGGGAGTAGCAACATGCTAATTCACTGACATAAGCTTTGCGAATAAACTCAGACATATTTTGGTTACAATGATGGGGTTATCAGTTTGTAAAGTGTCTATATGTCAGTAACGTTTTGAAATTAGCACTTTTCCAGCAAGCAGTACTTTGTGGGCAGTTGTGCTAAAGTTTGCTTGCCAACATAACATAAACTGGCTGGCAAACACCTCGCAAATAACTTCAGAGTTATTTTTTGGTTACAGTAACTACATCAATGGATTTTACTGTGTCCATTTCTTGATACTTTTTGCAAAATCTAAGCAAGAAAAGGCCAAACAAGATTAATATTTTAGCACAACAGTCTATGGGGTTTTCTATTCTGAGTACCGTTTCGGTGGTAAGCAGTGGCGAGCTTGTGAACGGGAGGTCGTTGGTTAAATCCCCAGACCGACAGGATAAAATCTGGGTGGGGAAAGTGAAAGAGCAGTATTTGTCCCTCCGTCATTATCACCACTGAGGTGCCCTTGAGCAAGGCCCTTAACCCCAACCGCTTAGGTGCAGCTGCTCAGTGGCCAGCAGATCAGACTGTAGTTGTACTGGGCAGCTTTCAGGTATGAATGAATTGTGTGAATTGTGTGAACTGTGTGAATGTGATCGGGGTGTTCCTGCAAAAGAGAGGCTTCCTCTCATCGAACCTTCTCTAAATAAATAAAAAGGTTAAAAACAAAATATAAATTTATAGTGAACACCGTTCTTTTAATACATCCATGGTGCAGCAACCAGCGGCCTCCAGCCCCTCCTCCCTGAAGTAGTGCATGCGTGACAGCGCCAACGATTCACTACAGGCTCAGAGGCTGATAGGAGCACTCTGCTTGTAGTGTTGTAGCTTCCCATGGGATTAACTGTACTGATAAACGGTAAAAACACTAAGGCCACACCGCTGTGAAAACGCCGGTTGTTCATGCCGGTTGTTCATGCCGGATGTTCACCCTCTGCTCGAGCTGATCTTTATAATCTAGTTAACTAGAGCTAACCACTAACCAGAGCTAACTGAGCCTGGTCACACTCTTGGTCTCCGTGCTCGTACCCAATAACTGTAGACCGGAGCCCAAATGAAACCCAACATTTTATTAAGTTAGCTGTATAAGTTTTAAACTACAATCCAGAGTTTTTTGAATGAAAAATCTGTTCAGATGAGATCTTGAGTGCAACAGAACAACACGTAATGTTATAGTACAAAACAGCGTGTTTATTAGGATCCTAATCAGGCGCGTAGGCAGTAATGGGCCAGGGTGGCACTGGCCTGCCCACTTTACTCACTGGCCCGTCCAGCCAAGTTTGATCAAAATGCGTTTTGTTATGAAAAATATTCAAATGTATGTAAAAAAAAAAAAACAGAACTAGTTGTGTGTGTTTAATGTGTATTTTCTTCTGATTAAAACAAAACTGTTTAAACCTTACAATCAAACAATTAGATCAAACACCTGGAACGTAGTTGGTTGCTATGGTAACAACAGACAGACTGTCCGGGCTGCCTTCAGCAGCTAACTAACGTCGCCTTCAGCAGCTAGCTGGCTTTTTAGACAATGCACCATGGATGTGTTAAGCAATGTAGGCTACTGTTAAAAGTTACCGCAACAACAATTGCTTCTCTTTAAAGTGGTGTGGACAGTGTTCTTGGATGGAATACAGTGTAAATAAGGACAAGCTTTCCTGCAGTATGTTCTAGCTGTTCTATTATTTGCCTTTTCCCCACTTAGACATTATGTCCACATTACTGATGATTATTTATCTGAAATATAAGTGTGAAAATATTTTGTTAATGTTTGTAATGTGAAGTCTGCTTTTTACAGAAAGCCCCTTAATATAGAAATATTTTAAGATGGTAGAAAGCTGATTTTTTTTTACTTGATTGATTGATGTGACGCATAAAATTTAGATCACTGTCTAACATTACACCCAGATTTATCACTTCGCTTTTGCTCTCCAGAGACCGAGAACTGAGATGAGCCACAACTTTGTCTCTGAGCCTTAGCACCAAAGATAGCCTAAATATTTCTGCTTTATCCTTGTTTAGTTGTAGAAGTTCTCTGACATCCACATATTGATAACATAAATACAATGAATGACGGAGCATATGGGATGCATGTCATCAGGAGATGGGGATATGTACAGCTGTGAATCATCTGCAAAGTTATGGTAATTTATGTTGTGTTTCTTTATAACGTGCAAGTGGGAGCATGTAGAGATTAAACAATAATGGTCCAAGAATATAACCTTGGGGAACTCCACACATAATGCCCATTTTGTTCGAGACAAAATCCCCAGTGTACACAAATAATTGCCCGTCCAGCAGGTAAGTTCTAAACCAGTTTAAGACTGGACCAGACAGGCTGACCCATTTTTCTAATCTGTATAATAAAATCTGACGGCCAACGGTATCAAAGGCGGCGCTGAGATCCAGGAGCATAAGGACAGATCATTTATTAGAATCAGTGTTTTAATGCAGATCATTCACAACTTTAATAAGTGTGGTTTCTGTGCTGTAGTGGGGCCGAAAGCCTGACTGATTATTGTCCAGAAGGTTGTTTGATGTTAGATAGTTGCTCAGCTGAAAGGAAACAGTTTTTTTTCTATTATCTTGCTGAGAAATGGCAGGTTGGAGATGGGCCTATAGTTATAGGGTAAACGTACCCATTTTATTAACATAATCATTAGTTAAAATGTAAGATTAATCTCTGATTTGAAAATACATTCATTTATTTGTATATATTTTATCATATAAAATAAAGATATTTTATGAATAAAGTCAAAAGTCTGGCATGGGCTTAATTGGTACCGTGGTACCATTTAAGCCCACATGTGTTCCAAATAAGCCCACGACAAAAATTATTGATAAAATATGAAAATTTATTATTTTAAATATAGTGAAAACACAAAATACGTGTTCAATAATATGTCTTACATTGACAAGTATCTAAAAAAAACATTTCATTTTATGTTTGGCTTGCTTTATTCAATTTGTCACCTGAACCAATAACGATCATCCTCAAACCACAAACTTGACTTGAGGAGCAGCTCGTGAACAAGAGATAAGACTACAATTATTATTCTGATAAACTACATTCATAGGTTTTAGTTTCTTTTATTTTTTTATATTGATAATATAACAATTTTTAAAGTAGTAAAAACACTGACACTGAAACAGTCATTAACTTGTCTTACATTAACATGTACATTACATTAAGTATTTTAAAAAAAAGTTTGATGGCATGCTTTTGCCAACTCATCACCTGCACTAATCACGTTTTAACATCAGATATCAAACAGGACTTGCAAAAAAGCTCATAAAGAAGAGGCTAGCCTACTTTCATTGATTTTAGTTTTTTTTGTACAGCATTTCAATTTCTTGGTGGTTTGCCAGGTGAAAAGGGCCAGCACCCTGCAGGTTAGCCCGGCAAAGGATGAACCTCCGTTCAGTATCCTCAACCAACCTGCCCTCGTGGTAAAGGCGACATGCCTCGATGATTTTAGGACAACTGCTGTAATTCTTCCTTTTTCTTGTCATTTTTCTCACTGTAAACAAATGATTATGCAAATTAGGTTACATAACAATACTTCTGGCCAGTGTGTGATCTGTGATGTACTCTTGTTAATGTAGTCAGTAAGGTAAAAGAACATTAAAGTCACAGGATTACAGTAAAAATCTATCAAACTCATAATTTCAGGAATTTCTTATTGAAACACATGAGATGGGCTTAAATGGAACATGCTGGGCTTAAATGGTTCTACAGTGACTACCGGGGAAATAAAGACGATATGTTCACACAAAAATTAAATAAATGTATAAAGCTATGCCTGAAGCCTAAATATGCTGTAAACTTACCAACATAGTTATCCTTCTGTTGCCAAACTTTCAGAATTATCAAGGTATTTTCATTCAAAGTTGACTTGGGTTAGCTGCTTTTTAGCTCACTGTACCATTTAAGCCCACCTTGAAAAAAAGGCATTTAAAAAAAATATTTAGCCCAGCCAAACCATTTCTTGTGTCTCAATTTGTAGATCAATGTAAAATGAATCAGAAAACATTAAGTGTACATACTTAACATTTTTAATCCTTCGGCAGTGTATCTATCAGTATGGCTATATTTTGACCCTGTGATTAGCTTGCTACGCTAACTAGCAAAACTCATCTTTCCAAATGTAATCAAATAGTACAAATTGACAAAAAACTACTAGATAATCCACAACAATCAAATCATTAATCTCTTAATTTACATAATATGAATGTACTTACCAAGTTAGTGGTTGTAAATTGTTGAAAATAGGTGCCTTCTGAGGGGTCCCAAAACAGCAAAGTTTTGAGGCTACTTCTTGTGAGCCTCATTGAGACTGCACTGATTTAGGCTGGCCTAACTCAACATTGACAAATGTGATTGGTTCTCAACAAAAACTGATGTGTGACTAAGAACTTGTTAGATTGGATAAAATAATGAGTAGCAGAAGACAGCCCCCTCTTTTTTTTGTATTTGACCTCAAAGTTGCAAGTGGGCTTAAATAGTGCCTGGGCTTAATGGGTACGTTTACCCTAGATGACTGTTGCATCAAGATTGCTCTTCTTCAGGAGTGGTTCAATGACTTGATGATTTGTAGGCCTTGATGCACTAACATTTAGTCTGATAGAGTATGATTTTGTTGTTGAAAAATGCAGCAAATTCTTCACATTTTTCAGCAGACAGCATTTCTGATGGTAGATGGTGGATAAATAATTTGATCAACAGTGGAGAAAAGCACTTTACTGTCTTTTCAGTAATGATTTCAGAGAAGAAAGACTGTGTGGCCTGTTTCATCTCTTTGTTGTAATGATTAAGTTTATTCTGATAGTGAATGTGGAGTTTAGTTTTTCTCTACTTTCGTTCTGCCTGGCGACGCTCTCTCTTACCCTGACTAACAACCGCTCCATTCCTCGAGGGGGCTTTTTGTTTTTCTATGTTTTTGGTTACAACAGGTGCGATGTTATCAATGATATTTCATATTTTAGAGTTAAATTTGTTCACAGGGTCCTCAATTAATTGTGACAGACAACGGTGAGTGTTCATAAAGGTTTCAATGGTAACATTGTTAATGATCCGTTTTTTATCGGCCCGGGTAACTTTCTGCCGTACAGGAAAAGCAGACACATCAAAGCATATGCAACAGTGATCTGAGATAGCAACATCCACCACACAGGGCACAGCGATATTAAGTCCTTTTGATATGACTAAGTATGCCCTTTATTGTGGGTGGGTCCGGAAACATGCTGAATGAAGTCAAATGCCTCCAATTGGGAGATGAAGTTTTGAGCATAGTAGTCAGTTGTCATCGATTGTTTCTGTTTTACGTTTCAACTTTACAGAAACATTGACAATGTCAGATTTAGATTATGTTAAGATGTCGGCCTCTATTATTATAACCTGTATTTATTTAGGGAGGGCCATTGAAAGCAAAATGTCTTTTCCAATGACGCCCTGATACACTGGACAGTCTTAGCCATGCCATTCCAACTAACTGTTTTCATTAAATTGTAATTTTCATTAAATTGTAATTCACACACACACACACACACACACACACACACACACACACACACACACAGCTAATCTCTTAGACAGGTGATATTTAGTTTACAGCCCAGTGTTTACTTAAGTACGCCAGGCCCGAAACATAGTTTTTTAATTGCTAAAAATAATGTAATGTAGTGCAGTAGAAAGTAGCAGAGGATGTAATAAAACACAAGTATCTCGAGTTAGTTGAGTAAATGTAGCCTACGTAGTTACATTGCACCACTTCACAAAAATAATGTGAAGCGTCTACAAAAAGCCTCACAAACACAACAACTTGTTAGCAGCTCAGCTAGCTTGCTGCTAACAAGACTGTGTGGATGGTTTAGCTAACGTTAGCTTAACACGGGCAACATTATTAGCGAAGCCATTTCCCGCAGGAGAAAGAAAACCAACCTGCTTCTCTCAGCAGCTTCATGTCGGACTTTAAAGCCACATCCAGTAACGCCAGTTCTTCGTTGGCAATCGATGTTCTTTTCATATCCGGATATTTTTGTCTCGAAATCTCCAATCAAATGTCCTCGAGTCGCAGAGTCAATATGTTTCAGATGCAGATCCTTAAATCCGGATATTTTACTCTGATCGAGTAAAAGATCACTAAATGTCCTAATTATTAGTATCCTTATATTTACGCTCAGTCGACATGCTAACACAGACACGCACACGCTAACTGTGTTCAGTCAGAGCAACCAACACCCGGAAACACAAACACTACTTCCGCTACATCCCTCTGGCTTTCAGAATTAAAGCATTTTAAAAGATTGTTGCGTTATATGGCGGTTGGCATCGTTTTAGAAGTCGATTCTAACCGGTGTCACTTTAGATACGATCAGATCATGGGGGAATGTAACTAAGTGCATTTACTCAAGTACTGTACAATTTTGAGGCACCTGTTCTTTAGTAATATCATTTCTTTCATCATCATTACTTTCTACTTGTATTCCACTACATTCCAGAGGGAAATATTGTACTTTTTACTGCATTACATTTATCTGACAGCTTTAGTTACTTTACAGATTCTTATCATTGAAACTAAATATAATCAACTAATAAATAATTATGTAGATGTATAGATTAAAACTACCCAGCAGCATATAGAGTTATTAGAATGAGCACCGCCTTTACCAGCTGCAACATTAGTGATGAAAACATGAATGCATCAATCATTATAATAAAGCAATATAATATATGTTGTACAGAATGAGTACTTTTACATTTGGTACTTAAAGTTTATTTTGATGCTGATACTTTTGTAGGAACCACTTAAGCTCATCTTTATATTTTGGTAAAAATATTTATGTTGGCATGACATATTACTTAAGGTATATTATCATTTAAGTTTTTAAGCAGAATCGAGTATTGCCCAGACCATGGTACTGAGCTACAATAAAGGAGGAAACACTCTGGAATCAGCAGTCGAAACATTTAAAACTGCAGGTTTGATACACAGACAACACTGAAGCTGCAGTACAGTTAGCATTTATTCAAGTACACATTTCTCATACTTGTACTTGTGCAAATTAGTTGTGCATGAAGCTGCATGGCATTTTGTCTGGTTTAGCCTACCTGGGTGATATCCAGTGTCCAGACTAGGCCTGCACGATTAATCGTTATGAAACCGCGATCTTGATACACCCTGTTTTTAAATGACTTTGATTAAAAATAAATAAATAAAATTATATATTTTGGGGGGGCATTTTCGTCCTTTATTTTTATAGGACAGCTGAAGACATGAAAGGCAAGCAGTTGAAGAGTGTGCTAAAAAAACATTCAGTTTTTGATACTGCACTTAAATTGGTAATTGACAAACTCCATTTCTCTAGAGACTGAAGCTGTAGCTGCAGCATGTTGATTGACATGTTTTAATTATGGAAAGACATGTTCTAGGAGTTCAGATAGATATTAGGGTTTAATATTTTTCCCGAAAATGAGATGAATCAGATCCCGAGAAATAGACGGCCCATTTCCCGGGAATTCTGCATTTTCTTCTTATTTTATATTTCTTCTTCTTTTTTATTATTATTATGTATGCACAAATAAAAAAAAGGATAATTTAAAATGTGCAACAGCCTGTGCCTGGGCATCCAGCCACTGATGAAGCTCTGACGCCCTCTGCTGGGTGACAACCATCAACATAGAATTAAACTTTTAATGAGGAAAAAACAACGGGTAAGTCAAATAGATCACTTATACAAGACGTACTGATATGTTCAAAGTGTTGAATAAAGCCTCAAAAACATTTCAAAAATGTAAAAAAACAAAGGTGTCAAAAGCGTGAAACAAATGGAAAAGAAGCGTTTTATGAAGCGTAAAAAAAACACCTAAAGCGTCTAAAATTATGTAAGACGAAACGTGACTTGAGAATAAGTAAATAAATGAATAAATGAATTCATAAATGTATGAATAAATAAATGGTTAAATAAATAAAAGAAATGAAAGAGTATATATATGTATTAACACCTCCCTCATGAGTGATGTAGCCTATTTCATCTTTTTATTACTGCTTGTTACTGCTTTGCATGGTTGAACGGTGCAAGAAGACGGCTCGGGTCTGGCTGTGTTTTGATGCTTGCATGGCTTCTTATACTGAATGGGGATACTGTTGATGTGTACCTGTGCTAATGTGTTGCCGGTTCCTGTAGCTCCGCGTGGCTTACTGAGACAGCTTATTTGTTGCTCTTGCTGTCTGTATGGTGCCTTGTTGACTTCTGTCTAATTTGTTTACCTTCATTTTCTTAACCTGAACTAATGTCTTGCTGTTTCCTGCTGATCTGGTCTAAAATCATCTGACCAATTATTGAAAATTAGCCGGCTGGCTAACACTGGCACATTTACAGAAATGTTAATTAATTGTGTGTCGTCCTTGATAAAATAAAGAATAAGAATATCTCCTATATAGTTGACAGGATTCAGATGACATACAGAGTGGTGTTTAAATTCATGTCTTATTAGGAGCACCTGAAAATGAATCTGCAACTGCTTTGGTGACGAAATGATGATTTAAAGCAAAGATTGCAAACATCATTTGGTTCCAGCTTCTCAAATGTGAGGAGTTGATGCTGTCTTTTGTCATAAATGAAAGTACACTGAATATCTTTGGTTTTTGGTCTGTTGAGCAGACAAAACAAGACATTTGAAGACGTCACCTTAGGCTGAGGGAAATTCTATCAGATATGTTTCACTATTTTCTGACATTTTAAAGACAAAACAATCAATCATGCAATAATTTAATCGCCAGATTAATTGATAATGATAATAATTGTTAGTTGCATCCCTACTAGCAACAAAAAGCTACTCACCGGCAACGACCCATGTGTATACCATACCAATTACAAAATACACTCTCGCAACCACCTAAAACACCCTAGGTGCACCATTGCAACCACCTTGACAGCCTTAGCAACAAATGAGCTAACACATAGCAACTTTCTATTAACACCTTGAACACATAGCTACCCAGAGCAACACGGTAGTCACTTTATAACCACGGCACTGTGGCGCAGTGGTTAGCACAGCCACCTCATAACAAGTAGGCACAGCGCAGTTCAATCCCCGGTCTGGGCAAACGTGCATGCTAGGTAACTAGGACTACAGTTAAAAACTGGCACATGCTTAATGTGAATTGTCCTCTGAAATAGATAAGTCTAAACCACCTAACCATCCAAAAAGACAGTAGTAAACTGAACACCATGGCAACTACTTCCCAACATCTTTGCCATACCCACGAAAACCAGAATTTCCTTAGTGAGTTACTAAATCAACAACATGTCCCCAGTGGAGTACAGTTCACATTAGCATAGCCTCACACAAATATTTTCCAAATTGAATTATAATTTTTGAGATTTTGTGGACACAATAATAGCAATAAAACGGATTGACACAGGATTAGATGATGAAGCTCTGTTCAAATTTATTGTATTTAATAATAAACAACCACTGTTATTGAATACAACAACTGTCCATGGGTCTGATATAGTCCAATATACTCTTCGATCTCCAATCAAGTTGACTTTGTTCTAATGTAATCCAATGCTTATCTTTAGCCACTTTTACAACAGAAGCATGATAGTTTTCCTGCCCTGTGTAGACAAAGCAGAGGCAACACCAGACTGCTGGGCAGATTAAAGCAGGTATCACACGTCATCATTACACGGCCGACAGCTCTGCTCTGACTGGTCAACTGGCTCTCCCTGTGCCGTCCCCCTTCCCCTGGCTCTGGACGAATCAGAACACAGACAACACAAATGCGGCAGAAAGATACGACAACTAATGTGAAGGCCAAAAGGAGGGGAAAATGAGGTGATGGATAAAGTACCCCTTTGCAGTTATTGCACTGCTTGATCCAAAGCACAGAAGCCAAACACACCCAATGCTGATGTTTCTGATCCTGATCCCCTGCCCCTTTCTCAACCCCATGTAGATGATGGGGTGAACAACTGCCAGGTATCGCTCCATACAGGTCAGGACGTGAAAGAAGGCCTCTCCAGAGTAAGTGAAGGATTGAAGCCAGAACCCTGCTTTCATCATCTCTGGGATACTAGTGAAGTAGCCGCACTGGGTGAAGACAGACCCCGAGCACCAGATCAGTTCCAAGGCAGCCACGTGGTAGGTGAAGATGTCGGAGTGGCTTGTCGTATCGAAGGAGCGCTGCCGCCGCCATTTTTGGTGACCCAGATACAGGACGAGGATGGAGAGTGGGAGGAGGAGGAAGGCTCTTTTGATAAGAGGACACATCTGTTGTTTTGCACAGTTTATATAAATAAAGGAATATTTTTCAGTCATTTCATTCTGTTAAAGAAATCATGAAAAAATCACATCGTGAACTTCAAATCGTGAATCGAAATCGTGAGTTGAGTGTATCCTTACATCCCTTCTTACTTGGTATGATAAATTCAGTGGAGAAATTAATGGTGTTACATATGTTTGAAAGGTGCAGTGTGTAAAAATAAATGGCGTTTTTCCAAAACAGACTTGGTAAAACTGAATGATAATATTCATGTGTGTTTTAATTAGTGTAGTTTATATATATATATATATATATATATATATATTAGGGCTGTCAAAATAACGCGTTCATTTAGATTAATTAATCTGAGAAAAAATAACACGTTAAAAAAAATAACGCAGATTAATCCATTCCATATTGGCCTTTCATCCGGAGCCGTTCTAGCCACCATTCACCTGTAAAATGAAGGAGGGAGACGAGAATACGCAACAGAAATATCGCTGTACATGACGCTTCCGCTAGCTAGCAGCTGGATTAAACACGGTTAAAATGCTGACAGCTAACGCTAAACGGTGTAAAGTTTGACTGTATTTCACTCACTGTAGAGGATTCCGACACCTGTGCAACTGCCGTTGTTGCAAAAACACAGACGGAGACGGTGCGTTCAATGAAACTGGTAACCTACAGCCTCGTGGTGCATTCAAAGTTATTGTAAAATAGCATTTTCCCATCTGGTGAATGTTTTTGTCATTCAACAGCAATTTACTAGTGAAATAACCCTATTTCTGAAGCACTTTTGAATTTATTTCCTCAGCATATTAGGTCACATTGTTGATTGTTATGGTCATTATTTGAACAGTGAAAATAATAATAAAAAGAGTTTTTTTTAACTTTAATGTCACTAATGCTGATTATTCATTGATTCATTTGAATTGAAATATTTAAAATACTTTCACAGCAAAAATTATGTATGCGATTTAGATTTAGATTAATTAATCACAGAGTATGTAATTAATTCGATTACATTTTTTTATCGATTGACAGCCCTAGTATATATACGTGTGTGTATGTATATACACCTTAGAATGAGCCTTTTATATCTACATAGGAGCGGGACGCGCCGCCATATTTCTACAGTAGCATAGAACGGACAAGTTTGACAGCCTTATGTGTTTTTATATGTATTGTACTGTGGTAATGCCCCTGTTGGAAGACAAAGTAGTACTATAAAAAAAAAAAATTAAATGCATCTTCAGCTCATCACTTGACATTGTGGAAAGACTTGAGGCAGTGGTGGATGATGCCATCTTTAGTAACTAACAGCATGTCCTTGAAGGCCATCGTAGGGTTAGCAAGGGAGCGTTGACACCTAGAATCTCACCACTAGATAACGCCATAAAAACACGTTATTACACACTGCACCTTTAAAGCTTTAGTGCGTAACTGTTTGATATTTATGAACGTCCGTTACGTTCATGCTGTTGCCAAATGAGTTGCTACAAAGCTAACTAAGACTATCAGCTCCACACAACTCTCTCTGTATTTCTCAGTATCGCTATGTTCAGAAGATTGTGGCGTCCGGCGACTTTCCCCCGCAGACTCAAGTGAAGATAATTAGCTCTTCTGAAGAGTCCATCTTTGTTTTTGTTTTGCTTCCTAGTTTTCAGAAGGTCTTCCGGGTTTGCTCAATGGACAAAGACTGTAAAAATATTAAATAACTGTCATGCAATAATACTAAAAGATTGTATAAGGATGTTTACTAGTGTTAGATTGTATAAGGATGTTTACTAGTGTTAGATTGTATAAGGATGTTTGTTAGATTGTATAAGTACGTTTACTAGTGTTAGATTGTAGAAGGATGTTTGTTAGATTGTATAAGTATGTTTACTAGTGTTAGATTGTAGAAGGATGTTTGTTAGATTGTATAAGTATGTTTACTAGTGTTAGATTGTAGAAGGATGTTTAGAGTTAGATTGCATAATGATGTTTACTAGTGTTAGATTGCATAAGGATGTTTACTACTTTTAAATGTTTTGATAAAATGTTTTACATGCTTTTGAAAATATGAACTTTAACATAAAACCACCAATTTTACAAGTTTAAAAAAAAATCAGGTCTAAGATATTTCTACTTATGTGAAAAAACATTGGTCATATACAGTACATTCTTGTCCTAGGAATGGAAACAACACTAATTAAACCAGCAAGATTGACATCTGTTCATTCAACAACACATTCACAACAAAAGACATTACTATAACTGACAAACCCTATATGACTTTATACAACAAGGTGGAATCTTGTTCTACTTAATCGTTTGACCAATGTAGAATACGCTCAAATAGATTTTTTTTCTTCTTCTTTTTTATTGCCATTTTAGGCCTTTATTGACAGGCCAGCTGAAGAAATGAAAGGGGGAGAGAGGGGGGAATGACATGCAGCAAAGGGCTGAGGTCAGAGTCGAACCCTGGTCCGCTGCATCGATGAGTAAACCTCTATACATGGGCGCCCGCTCTACCAACTGAGCTATCTGGGTGCCCACACTCAAATTGATTTGACTAAATTAACTAAGAACACATTTATGCTGTGTTCAAATAACATGATAAAGATTAGTTGTTTAGATGGAATATAGGTGGCATGATTAAATTGTGTTGATCCAATGAATTTTGTTTTGAGTAAAGTTTGTTTATTAATATGTATGCATGTACATGTATGTTTATATTATGATACTGGGTATTTGTAAGTGGTCTATGCAAACATGTTGTTTTATGATAAAACGTTAAAAACTCAAACATGTTGTGCAAAGTCTAGAGGACCTCGACTTCAAATGTTGACGTAGATCCAAACACTGACTGGAGGTTGTTTACCTTACCGGACTTCGGTGATGCTCCTGATGAATACAGAACAATATTGGGTGATGGAATGCTGGCGACTTTTTTAAGACAGATCTATATATTTCCGACCCCCATGTGACTGATGCCTTTATTCCGAATGTCTTTAAACACCAATCACGATAATCTTGGGCGGCGCGAAGCTACGCACAGAGCCGCTGTAAAATAGTTGTGCGACAGAAAACTCACATTTGACAGATAGTCTAGCTAGCTGTCTCAATTTACCCTGCAGAGATCTGAGGAGCAGTTAACCATAGTCCTCCTAAATCCACCAGAGTGTAAAACACCAGCACAAAGAAAGCAGAAGGAATTTCCTGCGATACCGCAGCAATCCCGGAGGTGGAACGTCAAGTATATAGACTAGTTATGCTCTAATAAATTCTCACCGGGCTGCACAGTTTGCATTAGTGGTCATTGGTTCCATGTTCGTTTTGTATATACATTTTTCAAACACATTTAAAAACGAGACTGCAATTTTATAGAAGTAATGTTGAGATCCAGGCCTCAGCTGGATTTACCAACTATGTTGGGGGTCAAAGTATAATTAGGAACAACCATAACTAAACGATGTGATTAAATCACTTAAAAGGATCAAGAAAAGTAAATTAAGTGACTTAAGTATACTATATAAATATAGTAAACTATCAATTTGGAATTAATAATTAAATGAATAACTACAACCAAAATGAACATACCAATAACGGGGTACCCCGAGGATTCTTCAAAAGTAAAATGTAAGATTTTTTAATACCACCTAAGATGAAATTTCATGGCCATGTAAAGGAAAATCAGTGTGGATTTTTAGGCCTGAGAAAATAACTATTTACCATAAAAAACATTTTATAATAGTCATATTTAGTTCACAATAGCTATCTAAGGTGTGTTTGTACTCTATTGTCCTCCGCCAACTTGTCCTCATACGCTAACGTTAGCTTGTTAGTAGCACGGCGCGAGACGTTTTCTTTTCCTTCCTGACAACTGATTGACTCGCGCCCGAGCTTGGATGTTTAGGCCAGAGCTTGCCCACCTATGGATTTATAATAAAACACCATGTTGCACCGCACTCCACGGTCAAGTGTAAAGAAAAACACTTAGGTAAACGGTACCTGTACTGTCGTATAACATCTAAGTCACACAGAGTAAATTGCAAAGTCACACACACACAAAGCATTTTATTTTTATATTATTACGGTATTTATTTAATCCTACGAAAGGACAAGAAATAACTTAAGACCTTTGTAAATGAAATGTATGTAGAATATTGAATTTAAGACTTTTTAAAGACATATAAGACCCCGCGGTTACCCTAAATAACTAGCAAAAGTGAAAAGTTCCTCTCACAGCAGAGGTAGGCTAAATTCCCTTTTGTTCAAAGTTACATAGACAACATGTATTTTACATAGCGTTTATTCCCAAAATGAATAAAGCAAAAGTAACACGACATCTAATGTATCTAAAAGATCTAAGCTAAAGGACAAAAATATGTGTAGGGGTGTGTGGTTTTAGTTGTACAGATTAATACAAGATGGCCGAGCTGTGACCGCATGGGGAGCTGATCATGTGATTGAAAGATGGCCACATGGCCTGGCCCAGACAGAGAACATTTAAAAGAAGACTTGAGTCTCCTTCACGGCGTGTTCTATGTCCAAGTCAAATCAAAGGCTGTATGACGGGAGGTTTGCTAACTATTAAAGTGTGTATGTCTGGATCTTTAAAGTCAATCTGTGTAAGTTGAGGTACCAGGTTAGTAAAGAGGAGGTGTTAAGAATGTCGGTGTGAAGCCTAAACTAACATTAACTTAGCAGTTTGGCTACCCAATAACTTGACTAAAACAAACACTAGATCTGGATGGCATTAAATCAAATCAGTATGTACATTAACAGAAGGCAAACGGTTAACAGCTTTGCTTAGCCGCTGTTGCTATGCTACTGCTAGCCCAGTTGGTTACATTACCACTGAAATAAATCCTCTGTCAGCTGGCAGTTCCATCATTGTGGGAAAGCCAGGCTGGGAGAATAGTGGTTCTGAGGTCAAATGATGCAGTCTCTGTTCTGCTGCATCTCAATCTTCTTCTTTTTCAGGTTAGCTGGTAGACTTTGTCCATGTTGGTGATGCCAACTGGTTTACTCTAAGCAGGCAATTGCATCATATGCTAAGGAAGAGTTTGTGTGTTGGGCTACTTTCAGTAGGCCATGCTTTAGCTGAGAGCTGATCTGGACACATGCTGAGAGATGCAATACAGTTGTTGCTCCTTCTGGAGTAGAAATGAAGAAAATAATGGCAGTTGTTGCCTTTATAGGGATGGTGTTGTCGCAGCACTTCACACTTAAGGGAGACTGAGTTGGGTGGCAGTTCCTGGTGATAGCAGAACAGCTGCCATTTTGGAGAGGGCTGGGGTTGCATGGATTGGCTGTTTGTCTCATTTCCCAACACGTCCAGTTTAAGTTGCAAAAATGAACAAGGTAATCTTTGGAGTTCCATGGATACCAACAATCACATTAACTTCATAATAATACATTTTTATTTAGACCTGTCAAAATCATATTTTAGACATTTTAAAGCCTACAATTCTAATTATTGGATTGTTTACTTTTAAAAGGAACCACATACAGTGGCAAGACAAATTATGTGAACCTTTTGGAATTTCATTGTTATCTGAATAAATTTGTCATAAAATGTGATCTGATCTGCATCTAAGTCAAGGGTATTGACAAACAAGTTCTGATATTTCATGTCTTTATTGAACACACTCATTCAACATTCTAAATGGCAGTGGAAAAAGTAAGTGAACCCTTAGAATTAATAACTGGTTGAAACCGTAGACATTAATTATGTACGCTACTTGAATTAAATAAAACATTTTATTTAAATGATCAATCATATTCAATACAATGTATTGGATCATAATATAATCCAATAAAATAAGATATATTACACTGCATAATGAGCACTTTTACTTTTGGTACTTTAAGTATATTTTGATAATACTTTTGTACTATTACTTAAGGAATATGTTGAATACAGGACTTGTGTGAATGTCTTTGTGACTGGAGCCTTGTCAAAGACAATTTTCTGTAACCTTTGTGTAACAGACAATAAAGTATTATCTTATCTTAACTGACAAGTAATTTGTAACTCTACAACACTGTTTTTTCTACTTTTACTGCAATACATGATGTGAGTAAGTCTTCCACCTCTGTAAATCACCAACAACAGTCGTGCATGAATAGCTGCAGCAGTGTTTAACACTGAAAACACACAGCTCAGTTCTGCGTTTACTTGCAGCTCTGCTACAGTAGCAGATAACCTTTAACGTTACCTGCCGGTCACAGCGTCTCTAACAGTCCGCTCACAGTGACGTCCTGCACGGATCAACAGATGTTAGAGTCTGGCGGCTGCTCGCTCTGTTTGTTATAAGACGCACACCGAGCAGATTAATGCGCTCACAGATCCAATCTTTGCAGATGTTACCGCTCAGTGTTTGGCTAGCTATTAAGCCGTTAGCCTGTTAGTCGAGCTTCGTCTGAAGGTGACGAGTGGCCAGCCAGGCTCCGTTAACACACCGACACATTCCGCACATCCTCAGCTCAGTTTAACCGCTAACCCCCCCCCCCCCCCCCCCGGCCTTAATTTGAGATTATCAAATGTAAAACTTTTTCACTGCTCCCCGCGAGTACCCTGATATAAGTGGGAAACGTCGGTAGACTATTATTCATCCTGGGACGTATTTTAGATCTTTATGGGTCTGATGTTTTTACCATAGACAAATATAGTGTAACGTTAACTTTACACCCATTTAAACACAAGCAAGCTATTTAGGAAATTAGGTAGCCTAACGGAACTAGGTTATTGAATTCACGTTAAATATTTCTCCAAAGTTGACAGGTAGGCTACGTAAATTACACTTGCATTTGATGATGCTTTCGTTTTGCTATTAGTAGCCAATATCCCCGCTTGACATTTAAGAGGAAGGAAGCCGACGCTGTGATTGGTCAAGCTCTTCTTTAGTTTTTTTTCCTCCAGCATGCTTGTGGCTGCTACGCTGTTTTAGCCTACTACCATCAATTGACTGAGACGGCTACTGCACGTCAACGAGTGAACTCAAAGCAGTCACCTGATTTTCGCGTAAAGTGACAAATCGTATCACCGTATTTTGATGTCAAAATGCGTATCTACTACGCAAAATGCGTACAGGTTGGCAGGTCTGGGACTTGCTCCGGTGTTTTGGGTCGTTGTCCTGTTGCATCACCCACCTTCAACACAGTTTCAGCTGACGTACAGACATTCTCACATTATCCTGAAGAATTGTCTGATATACTTGGGAATTCATCTTCCCCTCAATGATTCCAAGCAGGCCAGGCCCTGATGCAGTAAAGCAGGCCCAAATCATGTTTCCCCCACCATACTTTACAGTTGGGATGTTTTCATGATGATATGCCGTGCCCTTTCTACGCCAGATGTAGTGCTGTGTTTTTTCCGAATAGTTCAATCTTTAGTTTCATCAGTCCACAAAACATTTTGCCAATAGCGCTGTAGAGTGCCAATGTGCTCTTTTGCAAACTTCAGGCATGCAGCAATGTTCTTTTTAGTAAGCAGTGGCTATTTTCATGGTGTCCTGCCGTTCAATGTTTTACGTATCGTAGACTCATGAACAGAGATGTTAGCCAATTGCAATGATGCCTTCAAATCTTTGGCTATCATTTGGGATTATTTCTTGACCTCATTGATGAGTCTTCGTTGTGTTCTTGGTGTCATTTTGACTGGGCGCCCACTTCTTGGTAGAGTAGCAACAGTCCCAAAGTGTCTCCATTTGTAGATTGTTTGCCTAACTGTAGACTGGTGAGATTCTAAAGTCTTTGAAATAACTTTGTAACCCTTGCAGCTTCATGTAAATCAACAATTCTTGATCGTAGATCCTCTGAAAGCTCTTTTTTCCGAGGCATGGCTCACATGCTCTTCTTGTGCAGAGCAAACTCCAAAAGTTTGAGTGTTTTTTATCAGTCAAAGTTGCTGTAGTCCACACCACCAAACTCATCTTAACGAGACTCCAGGTGTGCTAAAACCTGACTCCAATTTGCTTTTTTGAGGTCATTAACTCAAGGGTTCACATACTTTTTCCATAAGCACTATGAGTTTTTTTTTGGTTGCTTTCAAAGACATGAACGACCAAAAAAATGTTGTGTTATTATTTTAGACACATTATATCTGTCAATACCCTTGACTTAGATGAAGATCAGATCACATTTTGACAGATTCAGAAATTCCAAAAGGTTCACATACTTTTTCTTGCCACTGTATAATCTCATATAACCTTTAGAGACTTCATTCATTTTTAGAGTGTTTAAACCTGACTGAGGTTCTATGTCCTCCTTCCAGACTAGAGCTCCACTTCCCACCGCTAAATGGTTTCTCTCATGTGGGTTCTCATGTGTTGGTGTAAATTTCCACTCTCTGTAAAAGCTTTCTTACAGAGTGAGCAGCTAAATGGTCTCTCTCCTGTGTGGATTCTCATGTGTATCTGTAAACTGCCACTGACTCTAAAGGATTTCTTACAGACGGCGCAGCTAAATGGTTTCTCTCCGGTGTGGATTCTCATATGTATCCGTAAACTTCCACTGACTCTAAAAGATTTGTTACAGATGGAGCAACTAAATGATTTTTCTCCTGTGTGGATTCTCATGTGTGTCTGTAAATTTCCACTCTGTGTAAAAGCTATCTTACAGACAGAGCAGGTAAATGTTTTCTCTCCTGTGTGGATTCTCATGTGTTTATGTAGACTTCCGCTCTCTGTAAAAGTTTTCTTGCAGATCGAGCAGCTGAATGGTTTCTCTCCTGTGTGGACTCTCATGTGTTTATGTAGACTTCCACTCTCTGTAAAAGCTTTTTTGCAGATCGAGCAGCTAAATGGTTTCTCTCCTGTGTGGATTCTCATGTGTGTCTGTAAATGCCCCCTCTGTTTAAAAGCTTTCTTACAGACTGCACAGCTAAATGGTCTCTTTTCTGTATGAGATCTCATGTGTCGCTTCAGATGTCCACTGGTGCCAAATCTTTTCTCATACGTTTTCTCACCAGTACTGCATCTCAGATCACTGACAGGGGCTTCGTCACTATTAAGAGAGTTTAAACCTGACTGAGGTTCTCTGGTCTTCCAATCAGCGCTGTCATCAGTCTCAGGTTCTGAAGAGTCTCCAGTCTCGTCATCAGTATCTGGTTGTAAACGTGTATCTGGATCTGAGTTCATGGCTGGTTCTGGTCCTCCACAGTCCTCTCCATCAGCTTCTGTTTCCATCCGTTTACTTTGTCTTTGACAAAGCTGTGAGAACTCAGGTATCTCTTCATCATCTTCACTCTTCACAGGGACAGGAGTGAATGGGAACTTGGTGATATCAGCCTCCTCCAGCTCTGGGTCCTGACTGATCCAGAGTTCCTCCTGTTCCTCTTTAATGTGTGGGGGGGGCTTTGTGTCCTCCTCGTCCAGACTGGAGCTCCACTCCTGCTGCTGTTCTTCACCAACAATCACTTTCTGGACGTCTGAAGGTAAAGCTGAAACACAAACAGCCATTAATGTAAATCTTAACAATACTTTGCTAATTGGCTACATTCACTCCAATAAGGACACAGGCTCATAATGACTTCATCTGCCAACGGGCCTTTTCAAAAATGTTTCAAATTGTATGTCTTCTGATCTTTTACAGATTGTAAACATGTCTCTTATCTCAGGTATCTTCCCTTTCAGGCCCTGAAAACTGCAATCATCAAGCCACTCTTAAAAAAGAACAATCTAGACACGGCACTAATGAGCAACTACAGGCCGATATCAAACCTTCCATTCTTAAAGGTCCAATATGTAATATTTGTACTGTAATAAATCCAAAAATGACACCAATGCCTCATCAGATATTAAGGAAACATGTTAAGCTGAAATACTATCTTTTCTGACAACAATGCTATTTTTTCTTTTTGAAATTTACGATCCGTGATGGAATTTATGTTTATGTTTTGGTTTGTGTGTTGTTATCAACTGCCCAGTTTGACAGCCAGGCCGGGTTGCCAGATATAACTGTAAACACGTAAACCAGCGCGCTGCAGCTGTAACGTTAGTACAGCCATTAATGCACCAAACAAATGAATGGGATCAACAGAGATAGATTATACCCGACATTAAAAAACAGCATGTTTCTAACAGTTGCTTGACCAGAGACGTAACAAACCCCGGGATAATATTGGAGATGTATTTGAAAGATGGAGACAGCTTAGAGCCCAAAAGGACGCTGAGTTGGCAAATTTCCTCCTGTACAGGTAAGCATTAGCTTCAGGCTAATTTATCACAGCTACTAGGGACGAGCACTTTGTGTCATTTCAACATTTGTGTAGCTACTTCCATTGAATTGTATAGCTAGAGTAGCCGCGTTGGTTACTCGCAAAAACAACTGAGACAGCCAGTAAAGTGATTCTGACTGGTCCTGGCCAACGCCGCCAAGAGGGGGGGCTGTAGCTAAGTCGGAAAGAGAGGACCTTGAGTTTGCAGTGTGTTTAGCGATTTTGTAATTCTAAGGCTAGTAAAGTGTGTATTTCAGTGGGGTGGAAAAGGAGTGCAAGGAAGTGGTGTTTTTAGCAGTTCCTATCATAATTCTAAGCCGAGGAAGTGTGTCTGTTTGGCGTGTGGCGAGGACGGCGAATTTCGTTGTATTTTTAGCGGTTCCTACAGTAGCTAATTCTAAGCGTGAAAAAAAGTGTGTGTGTCAGTTGGGTACAGAGCTCCGTGTGAGCACGGGCTTTTATGACTGTCAATATAGCCAGCATCTAACGTTAGCTACTCCGCTGTGCTGTGGAGTAATGTCTGGTTATATGAGACAAGCGTCTAGCAACATTGTTGGATGCTCAGGTCTCAGCCTGGCAACCAACGTGAACTTCGAGTCTGGGGAGGAGGGGCGGGGGAGACAACTCTCTCCAGTATTTTGAATTTGTACTGCAGTAACTATTTTAAACACTAGCTGTCAGTATTACATATTGGACCTTTAAGTAAAATCATTGAAAAAGCGTTTTTTCAACAACTCAACCTTTTCTGGTCATTAAACAATGATTTTGATGCCTTCCAGTCGGGTTTTCGACCACACCACAGCACTGGGACAGCTCTTGTTAAAGTCTTTAATGACATCCACTTAAACACAGATAGTGGCAAAACTACAGTCTTAGGATTACTTGATCTCAGTGCTGCATTTGACACGGTCGACCATGACATATTACTAGACCGATTGGAAAACTGGGTTGGCCTTCCTGGCTCAGTCCTAAACTGGTTTGAATCTACTACCTACCTACAACCTACTTTGTATCTATAGATAATTATACATCTGAGCATACAAATATGACATGCAGAGTTCCCCAAGGCTCCGTTCTGGGGCCTCTTCTGTTTAACATCTACATTCTTCCACTGGCTCAGATTATGGAAAACAACAAAACAAGTTACCATAGCTATGCGGACGACACACAAATTTACATAACCTTATCGCCAGGAGACTATAGTCCAATACAAACACTAAGTGCATTGAACAAATTAATGACTGGATGTGCCAGAACTTTCTTAAATTAAATGAACAATAAACTGAGGTGGTTATTTTTGGAGCAAAAGAGGAACGATTAAAAGTCAGCGCTCAGCTTCAAACGACAATGTTAAAAACAACAGACAAAGCCAGAAATCTTGGTGTAATTATGGACTCAGACCTGAATTTCAGGGGGGCAGGATTTTTGGGGCCGATCACCGTTTGCTGGAAGACGTATCGGCCGATACCGATACCAATCACCGATCGCTTTTATGAACTGAAAATTACGCCATTACGTAACAGTCACACGTTTAGAGAATGTATCAGTAATTGTTTGGCTTTTTGTCATAGCTCAAAATCTAAAAAATGTCCTTTCAATCACTGCAGACATTTCGCACACACACACACACACACACACACACACACACACACACACACACACACACACACACACACATACAGACACACACACACAGGAAAACAGCTGGGTGAGTGGCGCCGGAGCTGCAACTCCGCTCTGCCTTGGCGCTAGCTAACTTTGAAAACTCCTCATACTCCTTTCTGTGACTAACCTCCAAATGTCTGATGAGGTTGGTGGTGTTGAAATGTCTTTGGAGCTTTCCGCCTTGTGGTATTTCCTTGGCACACACATTGCTAATTGCTAATGTATTGTCTTTTTCCCAGATAGCAATGAGTCGGCGGACCACCAGCGGTGCTCCAGAGGCAGTAGAAGCGTCAGAATGGCGTAATCGCAAACACGTTTGCCGGCGCACCACCGGCGGCAGCTGCTTTTTAAAAGCGGTAGCCGTCTTCCTACTGCCTTCGTTCCGCGGCCGGCCTGCGGGCCAACTGCTGTTCTGCCACCGTTCAGACACCTTGTAGAACTGCCAGACCGGTGAATGTAGGGAGGCCGCCATTTTAGCTCCACGTAGAAAATGTTCTCACGAGTAGTGCGTCATCTGATCGGCCTTTATGGAGACCACCGATCAAAATATTTAAAGCCATTATCGGCCGATACCGATCGGTGACCGATCAATCGGAGCACCCTTAGGAAATATCATTAAAAACCATGTTGTGTATTGTAAATAACATGATGTATACTTAAAATATCTGTGTAATTAGTAAAACAATACAACCCCCCAAAAAATGCTTTTTAAGTTTAGAAACATTTTGAGTCCCCCCTCCCTTGCCTCACAGTGGTTTGGCCCACTGCCTGCTGTACGTTAACCACACACAAGTCCAGCGGACCGCAGGAGAGAATGAGAGAACATACTGGTAGTTGGATTCGCTACAGTAACGCAACAACTAGTGTCCCTAGACACATTCCAGACTTCCAGGCATCTTTTCAGAAGGT
The DNA here is from genome assembly GCA_023631565.1 of Gymnocephalus cernua. Taxonomy (NCBI): domain Eukaryota; kingdom Metazoa; phylum Chordata; class Actinopteri; order Perciformes; family Percidae; genus Gymnocephalus; species Gymnocephalus cernua. The sequence continues at coordinate 6,472,352 of CM042448.1, read as the reverse complement.
ACTGTGCAAAAACAACAGTGTTTCTAACAGTTGTGTGACCAGAGAGTCCAGAGTAAATATTGGAGATGTATTTCAAAGATGGAGACAGCTTAGAGCCTAAAAGGACGCAGAGTTGGCTAATTTCCTCCTGAACAGGTAGCCAAGCATGAGCTTCAGGCTAATTTATCACGGCTACAAGGGACGGGCATTTTATGTAATTTCAACATTTGTGTACTCCAATTGAATTATATAGCTAGAGTACCCGAATTGGTGACTCGCAAAAACAACAAAAAACACAGCCAGTAAAGTGATCCTGACAGGTCCTGGCTAATGCTGCCATGCTAACCCTGCTAACGGCTAATGATACCGGAGGATCAGGAAAGCGACCACGGCTGTTTACAATGTGTAGCCTGTTTAGCGGCCGTAGCTGACAACGATGAGTTATTTGAAGCCAAGAGAGGGGGGCTGTAAATCAGCAAGAGAGGACCGTGAGGTTGCAGTGAACATGCCGTTATTTTAGGTTAGGTAGAATCTATCTCCGTTGACTCTCGTTCTTTTTTTCAAAAGATATGTCCCAAGGACCGGAAGTAAAAGGGCGTGACTTTGGCCACTTGTTTGTGACCTCCTACTTCTGAATGTATCAACTGGAACACTCTGAAGTGTATACAGCCCCCATCAGTTCCGGAAGAGGCGCTGCACCGATGCTGCTAACACTGGTATCATCGCTAACGGTGCCGACGGTGCTTTAAAAAAAATGGCCATCGTCAGTGTTTTGTCATTTTAGAACCGGAAGGTATCGCAAGTATCGGTTCTCGTGACATCCCTACATCTGACGTTAAAAATTTGTGTTGTTGTTGCCCAGTTAAAATGACAGAGAAAAGAAAAACAGACATAAGATCCTTTTTCAGTACACCAAAACGCCAAGTAAGTACAATAAGTCCTCATATCAAGACAATTTGGTAACAACTTTATAAGAATGGGTGCTTATGGAAATACTAACGTCACTATGTCACAGGCAAAGGAGACAGAAAGAACTGAGGAACAGGGAGACCAGGGACAGTCAGGTGTAGAGTCTCAGGTAAGTGTGTTGAGCTTAGTTCATATTTTTGGAGGCGTGTGGGTGTCAGGGTTAGCAGATGAGCTTTACCAGTGGCTCACTAATTTATATTATGATCAGCTAATTTAACAAGTGTACAAAAGAATTGTATTTCTTTTATATGGGGACACCTTTTCAAAATAAGTCATTATGTTTTAAGGTATTTTTGTGGCTTGATAGTAAACAACTTAAAAATAAATAAATGGTTTTAAAGAAGAATATTTTCGGTCAATTTAGTCAGCTTTTTTATTGAATCAAGAGAAACACTGAAAAGAAGGATAATGGTACAGTCTCCATGCTACACTAATGATAGTATTAAGGCTTTCCTCTGTGTACACGTGTCCTCTACAAGTATGATTGTGGCTGAATTATTTGTGTCCCTTTCAAAAATTGCTCTTCAGAAATTTTATGTTTGTTGTCCCACCCAACTGTTTGATGACATTTACGCCCATGTTTGTTGACTGAAGCTAGTACACTTCTACTCCAAAAACTCATGCCTCCACCCTGCTCTCCAACCAGCTGTAAACGTTGTGTCAGTCTGTTTGAGAAAATTACAGAGCTGGAAGGTAGGAAAACTCTGCTGCACCAGATCAGAGAGGATGAGGCCCTGCTCAATTGCACGTTAGCTACGGCAAATGCTACAGCTCATGCTTCTGCCGCTATACGTTCCTTGTATACCACTATTCCAGGATCTGATGCCGCTCCTGTCCCAGCCTGCCCTTTACATAATCTAATTCTCACGAAAAATTTTATTAGGGCCAGAGTGCCCTATTGAAACTGAAGGAATTATTATTATTTTGCGCAATGAATCGCCTTTTGGGGACCTGCCCATACTCAAAGACTCACGAAAACACACGCATCAGGCCTGAGTTTCTTAAATGGGCATGCAGAAATGGATTGCTAGCACCCCCTAGAAAACTTTGCCTTGCAGTATGTTAAACATAGACTAACAAAAATTGGTACGCCTATGTGTCAAGACGTACAAAAAAGCCTACTGGAGCCATATCCTAAACTCAACAGGAAGTCCACCATTTTGAATTTAAAGTTCAAAATTTGTGCGGTTTTTTTTACATTTTCACACATTGTACTTTAACGAACTCCTCCTAGAGATTTCATCCGATCAATTTCAAATTTGGTGCATGCCATCTTAAAGGTCCAGTGTGTAACGTGTTTAGTTGTTCATTATCAAAATCTGTGTTACCCATTCACAAACTTGTCCTTTTTCATGAATATTTACCACCACCATCAATTCCAAGTATTCCTTTTGGCTTGAAATGTTACATTTGCATTTGCATGAACTGGAGTAGACGCTCCATATTCATGTTCCATCTTGAAATACGTTAGCCAGTAAGGGATATACAGGACATACTGCTCCGCCTTTTGCATTTTCGCTGTCACATGATTAACTCACAGGTGCTGCTTATGCTGCTAATGGGTATCGTAGCTAGGGCTGCAGCTAGGGCTGGGCGATAAAACGATAACGATATGTCTCGCGATAGACACGTAATCAATATCAATAAAAAATGCGTTCGATAAAAGTTTGATCATTTTTTTTCTTCGTCGGAAGAAACCAGAGGTTGCAAAGCAAGTTTGGTTGCATGAACAAAGGCACTCACTCTCTGGTAGCCTAGCAACGTAGGGAGTGACACGCTAACAGCCAATCATGTAACAGTATTGTGTTTGGTTGCGCCATATCGTTGTCTCGTGTTGGATTCTTCAATAACAGAACTGGCGTGGAGTGATAAGTGGAAAATGCGTCCTGCAGCGAGCGCGGAAGTTCTGGATGAAAGAGGAAACGTCAGCTCGCCAGTATGGCAGTTTTTTGGATTTTATAAGTCTGACCGTAGTCAGACCAATGTCGTCTGCAAATTATGCAAAACCATCGTCCCCACCGCAAACCTGTTTAACCACCTTAGTCGCGCTCACCCTTTGGAGCACAGCCGTATTCACCAGCAACGTCCAACATCTGCAGCTGGAACCACCACGGAGAGGTACTCTGCATCAGTGCCTTATGACAGTAAAAGCTAAATGGTACAAATAAATAACGGAGGCAGTGGCATATCATATAGCCAAAGACATGCTTCCGCTGAGCACTGTTGAGAAGCCAGGTTACCACCCCCCCAACATGTACGGTTTAGGCTGTACCGTGACTGTTAGATGGAGAAAAATAATAACTGTTACTGTGCTGTATCAGGTTTGTTTTTTATGTTACAGATGTAAAGTCTACCTCAATTTTATTTCAATTTCTCCTTACAAAACAAAACACTGCACATATTTTAAAACACTTCATTCACCAGAAGTGTTCATTGTGATTTTAGACTTATGTTTACATTTGAATTATTTGAGTGTTTTCCATGGTTGTGTTGACATTTCTGCTTTTATAACTGAGGGGATTATAATCGGAGGAAGGTTAAGCTTAAAATAAAAACATTTAAATTGAATACATTTTTTCTCCTGGTCCTTATTTTAAATAGGTCATAAAAAATATCAATAATTACCGATATCGACTGATATGAAACACTTATATCGTGATACAGTTTTCAGCCATATCGCCCAGCCCTAGCTGCAGCTATCAATTCTTTTAGTAATCGAGTATTCTACAGATTATTCCATTGATTAATCGAGTAATCAGATAAGAAATACTTTTGCTTTATAGTAAACAGCAATAGTAAATATATCTACTATTGCTGTTACTATTACTATTCTTTTCTATATATACAGAAAAAGCAACATTTTGTATTGCCAAATTCCAAGACCCTTAAAAAAAAGTTAATTTTTGGTGGCCCAAATGTTGATCTTTTTCACCCCCTTCCCATTCATTCTCATGTTGACTTCTCTCATTGGAATCAATATACACGGACATGCCGCTAGTCTCCCAAAGAGGCGTGGCAGTTGCGGAGCCCACATGACACAGATACAGGAAACTACTGAGTTGGGGAGTCTCGGTTCTACACCGTCTGTTTGACGTTGAGTCTTGTGTGAGGTATCATTGAACTCAGCAGAGTTCCTTTCTCATTGGTTATGGTTTGCTTTTCCCCCTATGCATTAGCCACGCCCCCATTCATAAATAATGACCCGTTTCTCGTAGTCTCGTGTCACAAACCGGCTCAAAGCGTGTGACAAAGAGGTGAGTCCAAACAGGTTAAAGTGCCAATGAAAGGTTTATTAATAAATAAACATAACTACGAAAACATGAGGTGTGGTGAGTAAATAGTAGCAGTGGTGTGTGGACTTATGGATGAGTGAAGAATGTACGGATGAATGGTAACTGCAACAGAAGTGTCAAAACAAACATATGTGGATCCTAGGAAAAAGAGAACAAAATGAGAAAAGGCATGTAGATATCGCCTTGGTTGAGGCCTACCCAGGTGTCAGCCCATTTGCTAATTAACCCTCCCAAACTGCCAGCTCCTGCAGGAAAGCCAGTGAAGCAAACAGCAGGTTGAAAAGGGAGGGGTCGTAACACTTGTGTGAGGTATCACTGACTACGTTTACACCATAATCCGGTTTTTGCCCATATTCCGAAAAAGACGATATTCCGACTAAGCTGTTTACATGGCTAATGAAAAAGAATAATCCATTTATACTCCCGTTTACATGTAGCTGTGCAAAATACAATCAATAATAATGAATAAAAATGAATTAATTTGATAAATACTATCAAATAAAGGCAATAAAAGCCCAAAAAATGTATCTTAAAACAAGAGTAAGATCTTTTTTTTAACACAAACATCCTCAAACAGCTGTCGCTAAACCTACCATCGTTGTAAAATACACTTAATTTAACACTTCACAATAACTTGTTTTACTAGGAGCACTGTAGTCCCTAATTGGGTCTTTCAGGGCCACAGGCAGAAAATTTAGGGGCGCACACCTTTAATCGACATGCTACTCGATTTCTTCACATTTCCCCCCATTTTAACTGTATTACTGATAAACGCTTTGGTAATAAATACAGAAACTACAATCTGCTGTCTTATTTTAGTTCAGTCACATTTTAACTGAAAAGTGCTTAAAGCTATAGTGCGCAACTATTTTATAATAATAAACGTCTGTTAAATTCAAGCCATTGCCAATGAGTTGATACAAACCTAATTGAGCCAGCTCCACAAAAACTCTAAGTATCTAGCACCCAGAGTGGGAAATAATGAGTGATAAGGGAGCCAGAGCCAGAGGATCTCACAACACTCAAAACACACAAGCACTATTTGTTTTGACGAGGTAAATAGTTATATATTTGATCAGCAACTGTGTATTCAAACTCAAAATTAAAGTTAAATGCTGTTTACTTATGGCCAGGCGCAGCAGCCTAAATGCATTTTTTTTCTCTCTGCTGTCACTCTCCCTCCCTCACCCAAGTGATGCAGTGGTACGGCGGCATGCGGCAAATGTCGGTGCTGACATTAGCATTGATGTAAAAATGAAAATAAATAATCAGTCAACGCAGTCAGTTAAGTGATATCCCGCAGTTTTCAAATAAAAAGCCTGTCCTTTTTGTCTAGGACTAAGACAACAGTGAGTAAAAATGTAGTTGATTTTGTGACAAGACCGAACACTTAATGTTAAGCTATTATCAGCTATTACTACGCAGCATTTTCCTCGCCAATGTACGGTCTTACAAACAAAATAGATAAACTTTGGCTGCAAATCACCACTCATATGGATTATGGACGGCAACATCCTACAGATCTCTTCCCTTCAATAACATGTCTTCTTTCAGACTTGTAGTGAAAAAAAAGTCCAAAATACACATTTAGGTCTTTATTTTACTACACTTTGTCCGTTTGTGTCTGTAGATTTCTCCTAAATTCAATGTATGGTGAAGGGTATATGATGATGTGGGGCTATTATAATTCCAAAGGCCAAGGGAACTTTATCAGGATGCATAGTATCCTGGATCCATCAAATAACTGGCCTTTAAAAATAAAAATCTGCCTGCCTCTATGGGAATTTAACATAGGGGTGTACTCACTTTTGTTGCCAGCGGTTTGTGTGTTTAGTTATTTTGAGGGGACAGCACATTAACACTGTTATACAAGCTGTACACTTAATACTTTACATTGTAGCAAAGTGTAATTTCTTCAGTGTTGTCCCATTAAAAGATATAATGAAATATTTACTAAAATGTGAGGGGTGTACTCACTTTTGTGAGATATTGTATACCGTTAAAAAGCCCTCTCTCTCCTGTACAACGCTGTTGTATACAAATATGGTCATTTCCTTTTCATCAGCAACCAATCGTGAAAGTAAAAGGGGGGAATTTAACTCTAAATGCACAATCCCATTGGCTGATGCCAATTTCTGACAATGTGATTCATTCAGAATCGTCACGTGACGTGCTCTGACATTTCCGCATTAGTTCAAAATGTCGAAAGAAGTGCGTCGAAAATCATCTCAGAGAAGACGAAAACAGTTGTCATCAACAAGAAGACACAAGGGATTACAAACGAAAACAGCAGATGATGAAATGCCATCACATAGTACGTCGATGCGTAAACTGTCGTTCGGAAAGCAGACAGCGGAGGTAATCAGAAACACTCTCTCTCAAAGCAGTTTACAGAAATTCATAGCCTACATGTCATATATTAAATATATAGGTGTCACATAAACACTATACTTTACTGATCGCGATACAACACACATTACAAAAAAATTACATTACACAACAGTTACAGTTTTTGGGATCCTAAAGTGGTTGTGAGTCCCTCAGGCTGTGGCAGGCAGGATAACTTCCAGCTTCTTTTCTGGTGTTAACTTTGGGAAGTTTTATTTATTTGGCTATTTTTCCAAGGTGTAAATCTCTTAGTGAAGATACTTTCACAATTTTAATCAAAACATCGAAAAATCGATTTTTTTTAATGCTATGGACAGTATATTTTGATTTCCTAGGTAATGAAAGCAGATATCCTGAAATCCAACTGTGATTTTGTTTTCATCTTGTGTGTAAACAAAATGAAAACAGAATTTTGCACCTGGTTTTATCATATGTTCAGATCTATCTACAGAAAATATATGCAAAATCGCACATATTTAATGAGATAATGCCTCATTTGCATAATTAAACATACACATTTCAAAAACTTGTAATACATTATTTTTATATACTTGTGTAAGTAATCAACTGAGGAAGTTTCATGGTGATATCTATTATTGAAAAACGTTACCCTATTCACCTGTAGTGTCTCGCCTTAATAGGTTGTAGGCACGGGTTAAGGAGGAGAACGGGACGCCAGTTATTAGGTCTGATGAGGTTAGTTATACAGGAGAGAAGCCATTTGAGTTTGTAGCAAAACCTTTCACAGTGCTAATTTTTCATTTTGTGACTTACGATTGAATAAAATACTATTTTTACAGTCATATTCCATTCATATTATCCTAAATATAGTGTTAACATTTCGTCTCATTCTCTTGAACCCAATCTTCTGTATCGTCTGGTGTGATGCCAGGAAAGGGAGACACACGAGTGTAGATGACATTACCCACACAGTTGAATAATCACCAGGGCTGTAGCCAAGTCCACCTTTCTCGAGTCCCAAGATCAGGACTAGTCAAGACACGAGTCCTAAAAAGTCCCACAGCCAGCATGTTGCAAGGGCGAAACAAATGAAATTGTTTGACGGTGGAGTAAAAAAAGTCAAACGATAACCCGTCAACATCGCAAAACAATCCACACGATGACAGAAGGCCTGCTGAAACTATCGCAGCCGAACACGAATGACAGCTTGGGAGGTGACGTATCCTGGCATCTTTGAGCGGGATTGGAAATAATATTGCAAGCCATGTACAACATACACTGCTGTCAGTGACAAAACGAGATTGCTCGTTTGGGGAAATACATCTTTCAGAACCACAGGGCCGGATGAACACTGGAATTCTAAACATGAGAGGGCAGCTAAACTCTATGATGAGGTGGAGAGCGCACAAACAGGCACACCCATACAAGGAGCGATGGACATTCGGACAATTAAGGCCGCAAATTGGACAATCCTGATCAAACTTTTCAACACAGTTTACTACATTCTCAAAAGCGAAGACCCCTTTACCTCGTCTCCTGGATCTCCAAATCAATAACGGCTCTGATCTGGCACGATTGACAAGCTACAAATCCGATCAGGCTTGCAGAAGGTATTTATTAGAATGTAATCTACAAAATTAATAACCTTGCAAATAGATGTGCGATCTGAATGTGTTACCGTTTAGAGCTGTAACAATTCCAAATGTTGCTGTACAATTGTCTCAGAAATAATTGCAATTAACAATATAAGCAGTAATATATAAAGCATATACTATATAAAGTAATATAATACAGCTTATGTCGCAGTGTGAGATAAGACTCTTATACGTCACAACTGCACTGAATGCACCTTGCACAATAGGTTTATCTACATCCTATCATTACTAGTGAAAGAGTTGTACATTTTATTCCCAACTTGTATATATTGTTTGTTCTTAAATATAAATATTTGTTCTTGTAGTCTATTCTATTATTATTTCATGTGTATTGTTTCCTATTATTTAATGTATATTCTGTATGCGTGCTGTGTGTCTGATGTTTTGCTGCTGCACAGTTATTTCCCATTTTTTGGGATCAATAAAAATCTATCTATCTATCTATCTATCTATCTATCTATCTATCTATCATGGTCTCTTTCAGTCAAATTTAAAAAAAGACGTATTACTTTTTTAAACAAATTAACATTTTGAATGAATTTTTGGATACATCTTTTGTTATTTGTCACTGTCATGTGACCCATATGTCATAACACACAGCCTATGAAGTAAGCCACACCTCTTTATTATCATAAAACATTTTTCTCACTGTATACCTCCTTGTCATTTTTGTTGCTATGAACGTGTATAGTGCGTTTGTCGCAGGGGGCTTTCAACTAATAATGTAATCCCAACTGCGGCGATATTTGAGCTCTCCAGCCGTCCTCTCACTTCATTAATAGGTCTATGACTTTAACCCCATTATAAAAAAACGCTGTGAGTCTGCTGTGAGTCTATGATCCTCGACAGCACACTATCATTCCAAGCACACATACACAATGTCACCCGGTCTGCATATTTCCATTTACGCAACATCAACCGCCTCCTACAAACTGGCATATTCTCTTTGATCACTGTAGATATGTTCACATGAATTGCTGGTCTGATTATTTTGCTTTGTAAATATGCCATGTACCTTTTATGAACACTTGTTATATTATTTTTAACTTAGTACATTGTTTTTTCCTTGAGTGCTTTGAAAAAGGTGCCTACAAATTAAATGTATTATTATTCCCTGCTGTGTGACTGAGAATCATGTGTTTTGTAGCAATAGGCTATGAGAAAAACAGGTGCACTGATATAGGCAGTGTGTTGTATTGCAGCTGAAAAATATGCACACCTAGTTTACTTTTAAACAGTAATTTGTTGTCTAGGCTTACATTTTACATTTTATTTTCATATGTGATTTCTGCAGGCGTACTCCATACTTTGTGGAACACATCTGGCAATCAATCGTCACCTGCCTAAAAAAAATACAACAGCAATGTCCGTTGTGTTTGATGGGGCAACAGATGACAGTGTCCAGGAGTCGGGTGGTTTATGTAAGATATGTAAGTGATGGGGGGACCCAAGACAGTGTACTTCAGCCTCCAACCTGACAAACACGCACATGCCCCAGGAATTTATGAAGCCATAGAGCGGGCCTTTGTGAAACACAAAAAATTGAAGACTGGAAAGAGAAGCTTGTGGGAATGGCCTGCGATGGAGCAGCAGTAAACCTTGGACGGAAAAACAGCGTGGCCACCCGAATGAAAGAAAATGCAGAATATGTGGTGAGTGTCCACTGTGTGGCACATCGTCTGGAGCTGGGGGTCATTCAGGCCATCAAAGACAACTGACGTCTGGAGGATCTGAAAGACATCCTGAAGAAGATACACAACCATTCCCAGTACTCACCAAAAGCAATGAGGGAGGTGACAGAGACTGCCAGTGCACTAGGGCTGGACCCGAATATTCGTTCGGTGGGTTAGTATTCGATTTGAAAATTTTTTTTGCACAACCTGGCATCCCCCTCCAAACGAGTCTCATTCGCACTTGAATATGTTTGAAATATAATACTCTTTTACAATTTTCTTATATAAACTAGCCATTTTAATAGGATAGACATCCCTACTTCGTTATACTTAATAAATATATTTACTTCTTCTTGGACTACTAAAGTGTTCCTGCAATGGCAGTATTCTCTGACTAGAGCGCAGAACAGCGCAGTTTGCATGGACAGAAGTGCATGCCTGAGCTTGTATTTTGGGTTAAGCTAAAATAATGGAAAATAAAATAATAGAAACAAAATATAGTATCCTTTTTACCCGTTATCAATCTAAATTAATCTACTGCGAAATATAAGAGACTTTGAGATTTTACTGGGACGTCACATGCCCCAGTTAAAACGCCCACGAGTTGAACGTCATTACCGTCACGATTCAGCGAAAAGAAGACAAAAATGCCGAAGACTTCATCTGTGTGGGAGAACTTTAAATTAAGTGAGGACAAGACAAAGGCAGTGTGTCAAATATGCAATTTGAAACTGGCCTACCACAACAGCACATCAAGCTTGAGAAATCACCTGAGTTCTGTAAGTAGAACGAGCTGCTTTTACTTTTATCCGCCATTTTACAAATGTGCACTTCATTTTCATGGAAAATAACATTACTCGCGAATAGGCCTGTGTGTGTGTGTGTGTGTTTTATATCATTAGTGAAGTCTCTGTTCTCGGAGCTTCCTGCTCGCGCTGTTCTGTAGTTTATTAAAAGTTTATTAATTCTGAACGTGTCGTGTCTGGACTGTCTATCTATATTGCACCAAATACAACACTGCACTGCCCTGTGAAAGGTTCTCAAAATAATCAAAATGCAAATGGACAGACACATAGAGAATCCTGCCTTTATTAGAGATAATAATATGTTCAGCCCCCTCTCTCCGAAGCTTCAAATATTCTATGCTCATTACTACCGAAGCTTCGAAGCTCAAGAAATGGTATTCGGACCAGCCCTACAGTGCACTGGAGACAAAAGTCTCTAAACCAAACAGGGTGGATGGCACACGCTGGACTCCTCATGTGCTTTGGAAGTCCTTGGCGCATAATATGAGGTGCTTCTGTCTCATTTTGAGCATGTGGCTGAAGCCAGGCCTGGCCAGGCAACAGCTGAAGTTCGTGGAAGAGCAGCATTCCTAAGAGACCGCCTGAGAGACTACAGAATTGCACGTTTTCTCCATTTCCTCAGAGACCTGGCTGGATGTCATCTCAAATCTCAGTCTTGCTTTTCAGTGGGAAAACCTGACTGTGAATGCTAGATGCATTGAAGACAGCAAATCTGGAGCTCACTGCACTAAAACGGTCACCAGGCAGCAAGTTGCCAGGATTCACTGCTGCCCTCCAGCGAGACCCAACAGGTCTTAAAGCCACTTACAGAGGCGTTGAACTGACTGAGAGCAGCTAGGGTCTTTGACATTAAAGAGTGGCCACAGGAGAAGGCAGAGCTTGCATCATAATGGAGACAATGACATCAAGCTTCTATGGAGTCACTTCCAACCAGTGCTGCAGAAACAAACAAAAAAACTGCAAATTGTTTTGGCAGAATGGATGCAACTGAAGACATTTGTTGACAATGCAAAATGGCGTGCTATCTCAAGGACGTTATGGAGGCCACCAGGAAAGGTTTGCACACATTCTGATGCTGCATGATGTGGTGCTGGCTCTCCCAGTCTCATCAGCTCTACGTGAGAGGGGATTCAGCTGTCTGAGCAGAATCAAAACAGACTGGAGATCGCCTTTGAAAGTGGAGACGATGGACAGGCCGATGTTGGTGTCACTGGAGGGGACCTACACTCAAAGAATTCAATGCTGAGGGGCAACTAGACCTGTGGTGGTGGTCTGCAAAAAGATCAAGGAAACCAAATTTTGAAAGGGAGAGAATGGATGAACAAGCAAACAGTGACCTGCTGGACTCGTTCTTGTTGGAGCTGTGAGGAAGATCACGAAAGCAAGTACCAGCGGTGGCTTTTCATAACAGGATGCGAGGATTGCAGTCCTGACATGTTAAGTTATAACTCTTACGGCCAATGGCTGTAAAGCAACTCTTAAGACAAAGACAAGTGTTTATGTAATAAATATGTGTAATCCTTTCTCTCATTGTTACATTATTAAAATGTGTAGCATAGTTACATAAGATATTAATTGCTCCAAATATAGGCAGTTTAAAACATGGCAACCGTAATGTCAATTCCGGCAACCAAAAGCTGATGCCCGGTTGCCAAGCCTGGTAACCACTTTAAAAAGTTAGTGTTAAGCCCTGCAATGTATTTAATACTGACCTTTTTTAACATCATTTCAACAAGCCTTGTGAATACGAATTGACATTTGCTCTATGCGTATGTTACCGATTCATTTTTTGAATCATATTGGTTTATTCTGTTACTGTTGGGACGAAGGACGACCGAGAAGTAGCCAATCAGAAACGGCACTACACTCTTACTAACTTATGGCTGCACTATTTATTCCTAGATTTCAGTTATGACTGACTGTCAAACTAGATAATAAAAAAATATTACGGCATTCATTCTTTAAAATCTTGGTATAGCCATGGACTCAGACCTGAATTTCAACAGCCACATACACACACATACATACATAATATATATATATTATGTATATATATATATATATTAGGGCTGTCAAATGATTAAAATTTTTAATCAAATTAATCAGAATTTTCAGTGGATTAATCATGATTAATCACTATTTGCAATTACACCTGAATCCTAACCATTTTTTTCTGAAATGCATACCAAAAGATACTAGTGCTGTCAAGCGATTAAAATATTTAATCGCATTAATGTCATAGTTAACTCGCTATTAATTGCAATTAATCGCACATTTTTATCTATTCTAAATGTCCCTTGATTTCTTTTTGTCCCATTATATTTTCTCATTTTAATTCTCTTATCAGCAGGAAAAGTAGATCGGCTGCTTTGTGACTTTTTTTTTATTAAAAACAACATTGTCATATACGTTATGTTCAATTTCACACTAACATTCACACTTGGATCTAATAATCTGTCACATAATGTAACGCTGTTACCTCGATGTTCCATTGCAGGTAGTACTGCAGATAGTCCTGCAGATAGTACTACAGGTAGTACTGCCTCATTTGTTTCTCTCACTGACTGTAGAGTCACTACTCGCTCGCTCTGAAGATAATCGCCGTCACGAGCCTACAAGCTACGCGGCTAGCAAGCTAAAACCGGCCGAGGCTTGTGTCTGTTTTGTTTGCGGTCTGCGAAATTACAAGACCCGCCCTTCAATCACTACTATTGGCCAGGCGTCGAAGGTAACGTAACTCCATTAGTTCAGGTCCTATCCCCTGACCAATCCACTATCCTCACCACTCGCGGTGAAATGCCTAAACCAAACCAATCAGCTGCTTCGTAGGGCGGGACATGGTGTGGCCATAGACAGTTAAAGAAGTGGACTAACAGATCCCGTTGCTCTCTCTATGCGTTACTCGTGCGTTAAAAAAATTATCGGCATTAAAATGGGTTTGCGTTAACGCCGTTAATAACGCGTTAAACTGACAGCCCTAATATATATATATATATATATATATATATATATATATATATATATATATATATATACACACACACACACACACACATACACATACATACATAATAAATACATACATATACTACCGGTCAAAAGTTTGCGGTCATTTAGAAATTTCCATTCCAGTCCATTATAGACAGAATACCAGCTGAGATCAGTTGCATTGTTTTTTTAATCAGGGCGGCAGTTTCCAGATGACATTATGTGCTTACATAATGTCAAAAGGGTTCTCGACTGTTGTAGAAAGAAGTGGCTGATCTTTAATGCAATATCTCCATTGCCCATTATCAGCAACCATTCATCCAATGTTCCAAAGGCACATTCTGTTTACTAATCTGACATCATTTTAAAAGGCTAACTGAGAAAACATTGGAGAACCCTTTTGCAATTATGTAAGCACATATATATGCTATTATTTTCAGTAGACTCAACTACTGTCTGCCTAAAAAACATTCAGAGCGCTGCAGCTGATTCAGAACGCTGCTGCTCGAGTCCTCACTAAGACCAAGAAAGTGGATCACATCACTCCAGTTCTGAGGTCTTTACACAGCCTTCCTGTCTCTCAAATGATTGATTTTAAAATAATTCTGTTTTATAAAGCACTTAACAGTTTGGGGCCAAAACACATTCCTGATCTGCTGCTACAGTCCTCTCAGGTCTGCCTTCTATCCCCAGAGTCAGAACTAAACATGGAGAAGCAGCTTTTTATGCAACACATATCTCAGAATCAGAAATCAGAAAGGGCTTTATTGCCAAGTACGTTTTTTACACATACAAGGAATTTGTCTTGTTGTTGGCTGAAGACTTTTCTTTTAGACGCTGCCTTTCTTTAAATAGTTGTTAACTGCTTACACTGCACTAACTTGTATTCCTGTATTTCATATCTGTCTTATTCTATTTCAGCTGCGTAACTGCTTTTTAACGTTTATGTAAAAGCACTTTGAATTGCCTTGTTGCTGAATGTGCTGAGGTTTAACCCGAGCCAGTTCATCAATACAAGGTAGAGACGAATATATTACATTTTCTCCCACCTCTCCGCTGGTCAGCTGACAGTTTCCTCTCAGGGTCCATGTTAAAGTGCCTCTCCTCAACTTCTCCCCGAGCTGTAATTTGAGAAAATACGGAACTTACACACGTGAAATAATGCTGCGTTCCAGACACAATTTTTAGCCCCTAAGTTACGACTTCAAGTCACGACCTCACGACTTGGTAGCGTTCCAGGCACGACAAACCCTTCTAGCTTGGCGTTAGCTAGCGGCTACCTAACGTTGACGTTAGCTAGCGCTAGCTGATACTAGCGATTTCTAGTCGGCGACATATTTTGGGCTTCATTTAATAAACATAACCTGTAGTAGTACACAGTCGTATGTGTATTGTTTTGATTACAATGTGCAGAATTACTTTACGTTGCCTATTTATGTCTATTTATTTCTATTTCTCACCGTTAATCACCGGCGTCTGTACAGCATCAACAGGGGTCGCCATTGTTGTTTACGTGTGTGACGTCAAAAACTGTAACTGGGAGTACAACGATCTGGTACGAGTTCACGGGTAGTAAGTTACGGGTTTGACTGCAGTGCCAGGGCACCTTCACGGATAGAAGGTTGTGAACACACGGGTTACGGGTTTCCTGGAACCCAGCATAACACACGTTAGCAGGAGCTAGATGCGGCTAACGTTAGCTTAGATTACGGACTCCCTGCAACAACAGCAGTTAACGCGTTTCCAGTCGGAGAAAGAGAATATACATACTCTTTGTAGTTGTGTTTCAGGTTTTAAATCCACATGCAGCCGTTTGTGATGTGTTTTTCTGTAGAAAATTAATCACTCCGCCGTCCTCATCGTGCGGCAAAATGCAAACAATGGGCCGGAGGTCGTAACATCTTCCGGGACCCGGAAACACAAACACAACTTCCGCTACACTCCTCTGCCCTTCATAATAAAACAGCGTTTTAAGAGTCCTTTGATAAGATGAGATAAGATCAGTGGTGGAATGTAACTAAGTACATTTACTCATGTACTGTACTTAAGTATAATTATGAGGTATTATCATCCTTTATACTTCTAAAGTAATGTATGTTTTGACTTTGATTGACTGCACAGCACAGATTCCGGCAGTATTAAATAAGGTATCTCTGTTCTCTAAAGCAGGGGTCTTCAACGTTTTTCAAACCAAGGACCCCTTAACTGAGAGGGAGACGGAGCAGGGACCCCCTAATACATATATTGTATAAAATGAAGTTGCATATTTAACTGGGTCTACAATAATGTGTAGGGCGGCCTAAAGCCTTTATAAATACCTGTGTTTGTATAGAATACTAAGCTATTAAAATAATAATTGTTGGCATGATTTTATAAATCATCTTTTAATGTTAAACACATGTGGCACACTGAATCCCTAGGATTACCTGTATCTGTGGATCTTAGTGACTACCTTACCTATAGGCCAGTAAGCCTGTCATCAGTGGGAATTCATATTTGCTAAAAATATGTTGGATTCATGTTAAGACTTTTACATTTTTCAATGCACTTATGGCTGTTGGATGAAATCTGTTTTACAGTCTGTTTGTTCTCGTTTTCATGGACCTGTATGTCCTGCCTGACGGCAGTAGTTCAAACAGTGTATGACCGGGATGTGATGAGTCCCGTAGGATGGTTTTGGCCTTTTGGTGATGAATAGATTACCGCCTGCTGCTGGCATGAATAGTTATTTCCTCTCACGCAGGCGCAGTGCGTCCGTGGTAGTTGGCCGTTGGCTGTAGTCTTTGCAGTGCAACTTTTTGGCCTTTAGATGAGGAGGAGACTTTAGCAGGAAAGCTTATGAGGGCGGTTGTTCTCAGTCTGTGGCTTTTGCTGTGTCTCAGGCTGCTGTTGGTGTGACTGTCTATGATAGAACGTTACCGCTTTACACACAGTTTAGCAGTTCATCTCCATCTATGCAGACAGGGAACAAACAGAATGCCTATTGGTTAATGCAAAGACAGGGGATGCCATCATTCAAACGAAACACATTAAAAACGAATGTAATTCTTTCAGTTTCAGATTTTCTCTCAAAGAAAAACACGGGGGAAGTGATACAGAGCAGAAATGTGTAATGGAGCAGAATAATGGATAGGCTTAATGGCACAACAAATGTCACTATTAAATCAACAAGTAACATATTTAGACATGTACAGACTGTACTTTTTACTCCACTCCACACACATTTATCTGACAGCTTTAGTTACTTTTCAGATGACAGTAAATGGAGTTGAATTGAACACAACCATGAACATATACAGCAGTAAAATGCAACATACACATGAATGAGGAGTAGTATTAATTCAGAAACTTCATATATAATGAAAAAACGCGGACAGGGAACATTTTACTGCGCAATGAGTACTTTTACTTCTCATACATTTTGATTGTTGATGGTTCAGTGCGGGATGTGCGGGATCAGGATATATAGTACGTGCAATAGCCATGTTTTAGTAGTGTAACTACATAATAGTATTAGTACTTTAACTTCAGTAAAAGATCTGCATAACATGTTCTTTATCAGAAAGAGAAGGCTAAATCATATGCATCTTCAATACTATGTTCAAAGTAACAAAGGAAAGGGTGACAGCGTTCTGTTTCTCATGAGATCAGCGAGTGGTTATGAATGCGGAGAAGATACACAATCACTACTGGATAGTTATAGGGCAGAAAAACATCCGAGTGACATCAAAACCAGGCTAACAGGAGGAACCCAGTCGGTGTCGGAGAAATCACACGTCAGATGATGTAGTTCTACTATCTGTCCACCAGATGGTGCTAACTGACCATCTAATGAAATAACTATCATCATTGGTACAATACTACACTGTTACGGTAGGGTTCCACACAGGGAAAGTTTTTAGACTTTTTATTGTATTTTGTTGTAAAACTTGTGCTGTAGCTTTTGCGTTTATGTTGTGGCTTTTGTATTTGTGTTGAACCGTCTCGGCCACTATATATATATATATGGAGCAGAAGAGAGAATGGATTGAAAGGAATGCGGATAGGATTGGATATTTGGTTCAAGATTATGTGAAGAGGAATTAGTACAACTATATGCAAATGTTTACTGATGGAGCTAAAGATCCAAGGAGTGGACATGTAGGAACAGGAGTGTTCGTACCTGAGTCTCAGATTGATGTAGCCAAGTCAT
Source organism: Gymnocephalus cernua (assembly GCA_023631565.1). Lineage (NCBI taxonomy): Eukaryota > Metazoa > Chordata > Actinopteri > Perciformes > Percidae > Gymnocephalus > Gymnocephalus cernua. The sequence goes on along the minus strand of CM042448.1, from coordinate 6,454,448 downwards.
TATGCAATAGAATGAATGATAGAGTAACTGTATTTACAGCAGGAAAAGTTTGTATAATTCTGGGACGACAATCTGCTGCAGCTCTTAATAGTTTGAATTCAAAAGAAACAATAAGAGATCCTTTTTGTTGGCAATATTCATACTGATGCTGAGAATGCAGAGAGTTGTGATTAATGCACAGTATTGTCGGGGGGGCCTGCTCATCATGGTGTGGAGGGTAGCGAGAAAGCGGACGAGACTGCAAAGAGAGCGTTGAAATTAAATGAAGATGAAATAATACAAGTTTAATTTGGAAAAGGTGAGGTCAGATCATTGATATGAATTTGTGGGATTTGTGGCAGAGGAAGTGGGACACATAAAAAACAAAAATCACACTATTACAGCATACAGAAATCAACAAAGGGGAAGACTTTAAAAGGGAAGTGCAGAAGAGAGGAAGTGGTTTATTCAAGATTTAGATTTGGACATACTGGATTTAAAATCAACTCTTCATTTAATGACAAAGTGCATCCTAGATAAAAAGTGATGCTTGTAATGTTCCTGAACATGTTGAGCATGTCGTTATGAGGTGTAGGAGAGGAACATCTTACATGATAAGATATGAGCTAGGACAGGGGTGGAACTTGGGACGGGAGTGAGAAAATGTGGGAATGCAGCAAGCTCTCTTTATTTTTCCTAAAGCTACATGATGAGATTGTAAGATATAGTATTTGTATGAGTTTTCGCTCTTTATTTCTTATATAACCCGAAGCCCTGATGTTACACACTCCGGTAGTTGGTGGCGGTATGCACCTATTGGTTTGGGATCCGCCATTAAAATCAGAGAGGAAGAAGACGACCGTTCATATCTTACCAACCTAAACACCGGAGCAGTCAGCGGAGAGAATCCGTTAGCTGGATCCAAACGACGGCAGTTTGTTACTCAGAGATGGACCGACGCCGGAAAAAGCTGGAGGTGGCTTTAAAACCGGAGACGAAGCTGCGAGGCGAAGGTTTGTTTTCTATCTACTGCCGTGCTAATGAGGCTAAGCTAACGTTAGCTAAACCATTCACAGGCTGCTGTAGCTGCAGCTAGCTCCTGAAGCTAATGTGTTTTATACGAGGATTCGTTAAGAATGTTTACGTATTTACCGTTTACGTTTGTAGGTTTATTAGTGACAGAAGCAGCTGTGAACGGGTTGTAGTTGAAGTGTCCTCCGGTTACAGGACTAATTAACGTAGCTAACGACTGTGGTATGAAAGTCCAGCTTACGAACTCCTGCCGCGATGCGCCCGTTTGTGATCTCCGCGTTGTGTTCTGGCGTCGAAAGAAGAAGCAGGAGACGGTGTTTGATTGTAATTCTTAACTTTGTGGAAGATGTGGTGTCAACAAAAGCAGGACGACATTAGCTGTGTGTGGTAAATCCGCTATATTTAGCACCCATAGCAAGGGCCTTAGCTTGCTAGCGTTAGCCTTCCATTTTACGACAGAACTCCAAACAACTTCGGATGGCGAATTCAAATCTCTTTATATATTAAGTCGGATAGAACAGAGTACAGTAGTTTGGTCACGTTGGAATAACAGTTAATATCCTTTTTATAAACTTTTATCACCAGAGCGTGACTAATCAATAACCTCCCAGATAGCAAAGATCTTGCGGCCTAGAGCCTTCTATGTTCTGTGCCAGATCTGTAAATCTGACTATTATTATAGGATTAGGCATTTGTCCTTTAGCACAACGGGCCAATACCGGTGCAGATCCGGTTGTCACATCTGCACCTGCACTGGGCCAGTTCCAGAACCGATAAGGATTATTTTGTGGTTATTTGGCCCAAAGGTGGGCCAGATCTGGATCAGTTCCGAACTGGATTCTGGGCCATATCTGCCGATTTGTTACAATTTTGCAGTGTTTGACGAAGTAGGCCTAGCTATTCAGATTATTTAGTAAAAGTACTTTACGTTAGATGGCACCAACATTTGGTCTAATCATAACTGGCCTGGCAACCCAAAGGACAGGGTTCTGGTTCCAGATTTGTTTGGTTACTTATGATGGGGGGTTCACCCCCAGAAAATGTTGAGCATTAAACACTTAATTTCCTGCATTGTGGTGAATTTGTATGCACCTATTAGTACCTTTTTCTGAATCAATATGCTGGAAGTATCTTTATATAAAGGGACACAAATTACAATTACCGGTAAAATATAAAAACATAATAAAATGTATTGCAGTAAGGCTCTCAGGTATTCTGTATTGCTTTCAACTATTTATTCTCCTTTGGATCAACTTTCCTAATTATATCTGAGTCAGCACACATGTAGCTTAGGCATCATTTACTCTTACCTTCTTCTGTTGGGGAAGTAACCTCCTTAAATGTGCGTATGACAATTTTTCACCTCAATTATACATTATTCATTGTAATAGATTAATAAACCCCTGGACTTTAATATTTCAGATGTGTTTGAGCAAGATTTCTGCTCATGTCCAAAACTTTTGCACATTCAAAATATAACTCATCCCATGCTCTCTGAGATTTGGAGGAGTCCTGATATTTTGTGAAAAATAAAGTGATAATTGGATATTACAAGAAAAAAAGTAACAATATTTCAGAAAATAATCCACCTGCACAATAGTCTGCTGTGCATTACGTGATTGCTCTGCCAGAGAAATTTTGTGCGCTGCGGCATATTAAATACATTATAAATAGTTTTTCTGCGTGAGAAATACAATGTGTGGCGGGAGTGCGTGACAAAAGACCGAAATGAGTGACTGTCACGCTCAATGCGTGACACTTGAGAGCCCTGTGAAAGTCCTGCACAGGGCCGGATTAACAATTTCATGTGCCCTGGGCAACAAGACTCAAGGGCCCCCACCTGCCCCAAAGCAATAATCGCAGTCGCTATCATCAAGAGCACATAGCCTATACTTCCATAATAACAAATCAGGCTTCTGCATGGCTCAGTGGAGATGTGTGTATTTACAACAGCCTCAGCATAAAGTGCATTCAAGAGACAGAACAGATGCACAAATGTTTAACATAACTTTTTACAATGAATCTTTCACAGAACTTGGTGGCTACAGAGTAATTATTAAATGTTTCAATATGTAGCCAATCAATTATCTTTTGACTGCAACAGCAGTCAGCTAGGGAAGCCTTAACTTAAAACCAGCGACTATTTCTAAAATGCTAAAATGTAAAATGATCACATCATAATCATCATCATCATCATGAAGCAGGCAATTGGTGTGTATGGAGTAAAAGTAAACCATTTGCTACACTGTTGCATGTAGTTCAAAGTCAAGATCATGTTTATTGTTTCACAATCAACTAAATCAACATTTTATGCTGATGCAATACTATATATTTTGTTAACAAATGGGCCTACAACTTACAAACTTACAACTGGCCTCTTCCTCCCTGTCATCTTCCTCCTCCTGATCCCTCTCTGCCTCTGTCCCTCTCTCTGAATCTGCAGCCTCCTCTTCCTCCCTGTCATCTTCCTCCTCCTGATCCCTCTCTGCCTCTGTCCCTCTCTCTGAATCTGCAGCCTCCTCTTCCTCCCTGTCATCTTCATCCTCCTGATCACTCCCTGCCTCTGTCCCTCTCTGAATCTGCAGCCTCCTCTTCCTCCCTGTGTCATCTTCATCCTCCTCATCACTCCTGCCTCTGTCCCTCTCTCTGAATCTGCAGCCTCCTCTTCATCCCTCACAGTCAATTCTTCCTTTTTCCTCTTCTCTTTCGCTTATTTCTGCATCTCCTTCTGTGGTCTTCTCCTGCTCTGACCCGCCTGGTCTCTCCAGTTTACTGCCTTCTCCTTCTTCATTTCCCTCCTCTTCCTCCTGTGCACTTCTCTGAATTTGAATACAAATGATCGGTCTCAGCAAGCACTGTGTAGTGTGTTGTAACGTGACGCCACCGAAATGGCGACCCTCTCTAAACGTTATGAATTCAAACATGGCAGTTTGTAACATTTTGTAGTATGCTGTTCTTGTCTTTACTAAAATCAAAACTTACAAATCACAAGGGAGCGATTAGACTTTTGGCTAACGTAATAGACACGCTGTTGTTGATGCTGACTCACCTTTAGCATACATTACATTTATTGCAAATCTAACTTTAACTTAAACGTGTGTTTTATCTACACTTGGGGAAACTGACTTCACTTTCAGAGGCTCGGGAGGGGCAGCTTAGTCGCTCCTCCAGTCTTTGCCGGGTTGCAGGGCCACCGCACCGCAGGCCCGCAGCAGAAAACCAACTTTACCACGGTCTGTGACATCTCGTCCATCGCTCGCTGCGCAGGAAGCTACAGACCCCTTAGATGTCCTGTGTGTCCTTTAAAGCCAAAGTGTGTGTGTGTGTGTGAGACTAAGATGTTGGGAACATTCATTTGTATGTCAAAATGAATATAGGCCTACTCATTTTCAATTATAAAAATTATCAATTGCTCATTTCCATATGTCGTGCGATAAGTCCATATATTGACTATCGAGACAGGCCTACCTCTAACCGACGTAATTCTTTCCATGTCAGTTATTTCGGATTTTTAATCCTGTTAATCCTTTGTGTGTTAAACAGCCCATTTTTGGGACAGGACGTCCTGTTGTTATTAACCTTTTTATTTAACCTGTTCTTTAAACCAATCGGAATCGTCATGGGCGGTGCTACTCTCCGCATAGAGCGGCTGCAAAATAGTTGTGTGAGTGAAAACTGAGATTAGACAGTCTAGCTAGCTTCCCGATTCAATTATGATTATCAGGTCTTCGATTCGATATCTCGATGCATCATGATGCGTGAAAACATTTTTCTATTAAAGCCATATAGGATATTTGACTTGACAAGCTTGCATTGTCAAGTGGAATGCCCAAGCTGCAATAAGTAACTTTAGACTGGAATGATGAGGTGTTTGGGTTTGTTTTGTTACGGTAGCTACTAGGGCTGCACGATTTTGAGAAAAAACCTAATTGCGTTTTTTCTGACAAATATTGCGATTGCGATTTTCGATTTTTGCGTTCAATACTTTTAAGTGCATAAAACCTAAAATTATGAATAAAATATGTTGTTACTTTTACGACACAGAGGGTTAAATAAACTACATACATAGTTATTGAGGTAATGAGATTGTTTGATGCTTCGTGATTATTAAATACCTGAACCTAAATACCAAAGAATAAGACATAATGGAAATTAACTTAACTTAACCACTTGGTCATTTATTTTTAAATTTAACAATCTTAAACACTGAAAAATAGAAAATGAATTCTTATTAGATTTAGATTTACAATTAGAAAAACAAAATAATTCTGTAGTCCACTGCCATTTACTGAACATGGAACTGTTATATTGCACAGTGCACACATTTTAAAATAAATGACGGCACGTCGACATATTATACATTTAGCACTTTTTTGCTCCACGTCGTTCTTCGCGAATCCAAAATAAGTCCAAACAGCTGAAGTACCACCCTTCTTGTTAACCAAGTGCTCCCCCGCTTCCTCTCCCGTCACCGAAGAAGTGCCTTCGGCCATTTCTGCGCAGTTGCAAGCTTTTTCTGGCACAATTCGAGGTAAACGTTGTGTGTTAGCTGCTTTTCTGCTGACAGAAAGCCGATGCACTGCATACAACCTTGTTTTTCCATTGCCATTTCTAATTGGCCAGCAAGCCAGGAACGCGAGATTCGACCATTTTGATTCGCTAATAGGTTTGTCACTCAAATGTCAGAGGCGGGGGAAAAAACCTCAGACTCCTGAGGTTAGGTTATTGCGGGAGTTAAAACCTCAATATCGATGCGATAAAGGTTAATCGTGCAGCCCTAGTAGCTACCACGAAGGTTTACCTATTTTGGATAAGTCATATACCACCCTACTTTTAACCTGCAAATATTTTTTGCTGTATTGGAATAACTGACCCCAGACAACTCTTGAACAAAAAAGGTATTGTTTACTGAACAATAACTTAAATGTACAAATAATATTTAGCCGTTAGATTGAATAACTGAAAAACAACATAACACAAATCCCACCCTTCAAAAATGCTAACTGCAATATTTCTTCAAATGTTATTACACACAACTACCCCTTTACCCATTTCTCTATCAGTTTTAAAACACTCCAGCTACACAAAATTATTCCTCTTTACAGCAGTTTCAATGTAAAACTTACTCCAACCCTATTAAACACACACGCACCAAGAGAAAAAAAAAAGTTGCAGACCTGATGGTAGCTTGTGTGCGACGCGTCCGACACGACGTTATGTTCAATGAAGCAAACGCACAGAAATCCAAATTGCACGTTAGCTGTTAGTCCAAGAAGCACAGCTCAAACACGAAAATGAAAGCCAGTCACTAGCTACGGCAAAGTCCTCTTCAGCAGGGAAACGCGCTGTCGTCCTCTCCGGTCCAAAATCAGCGTCCTCCGAATTAGCAAACGCCGTGAGCTCCAACTTTAGCCAGGCGCACTAGCACGACGTTTGTTCTGAACCACTGCGGTTAGACAAGAAAAGTGCCGTAGTGTACACCTCTTCAGCTTCGTTACTCCACTCGGATCTTCTCCAAGCTAACTATTCAAGTGTCTCTCGATGTTTCTCAGTGTTTTCTTAGGCTACTGAGAATGTTATTTTTCATTTGAATGTTTATGCTGCGGCCGGAAAATTAACGATCATCATTGCGTTACAATGGTCGGCCACTGCATCGTCCGTGTCCGCATCCCGATGCATCGATTATTTGATTAATTTCAACACCTCTATATGATGCATGGTAAAAACATGTTTGGTGGTTTTTCTTCAATGTTCCTAGCTTCTTGGAATTCAAGCAGAACACAAAAGAGATTATTAGTCTTCCTAATGCACATTGCTGATTTAAACCAGATGTAAAACACCTCTCCATCATGTCCTGGGCCCCTTTTGCAGTACCTGTCATGAAAAATGATTGCAGTGTGCCTTGCATAAGCCACCATGTAGGGCAGTGTGTGCATTGGGCAAGATCTTGACCTTTTCCACGGTTAACAGAGTCCCTGGTATTCATCAATCAAACACCCACATCAGCCAAGGCGTCATGCCTTTTGATCAATCACTGGACCTTAGCTTTGATTAACCTACTGTGACAAAAGGCCCTGATACACCAAGGCGACCGCTGGCGTTGGCGACTGTCGCCCTAGTTTGCGTGTTGTGTTCCGCACCATTGCCACGCGTCCACCTTCGTCGCCCTTTTTTCCGGCCGATGCTGTCGACCGAACAGTTTGGCTGTTAAGATTTAAAAATGAGAGCGAGGAAAACAAACGTCTGTGAGAGGCACACACAAGGCTCCCTTTTTATTTTTCATCTGATCAATCTGATACACACAGAGCTCTCAAACTGGTAAAAAATGACATTCAAATTTTCCTGAAAATTATGAAAACTTTTAAACTTCAGAGAGGAAGGAACCTTTTTCTTGCACCTCCCCTAGGCTGCCCCTCAGAACAGCCAGCTTGAAACAGGCCGACAATCAGAGATTTCTCTCTCTAGACTTCTTTCTTTTTATCTTCCTTTGTGCTTTGACTTCGTTCTTTTCTTTAAAATTGCATTTGCAAAGTTTGTAGCTTTCTGGCATCTTTATTTTCCCGCTCTTCGTTTTTGCCTTACACTCGATGCTCTCAGCTCAAGCACCAGGCTTTGCAACAACCTCTCACCCGTCAGTCCTGAGTTTTTCATCTGAAACCTTCTTTTCACGCTGTTTTTAAGTTGCATCTCTACATTTTTTAAGCTTATCGTCTTTTTTGAGGGACTTTGGAGAAGCGGGCCGTCGAGTCGCCCTCTTCTCATTTGCATAAAGTTGAATCCAGACAACTTTATGCAAATGAGGAGCGGCCGGTTCGACTCTCCACCTCTCAAAAATTTACAAAAATCTTTTAAACTGACCTGTGTCGATCTGAAATGAAGACAGATTCAGCAACTGCATGGCCTATTTCTCGCTTAAATTGTTTTGAGAAACACGTTTTGGTGAACTATTTTCGTAAAATGTGAGAAAGTATTCCGAACGAGCTGCAAAGACCTGCAGCCCTTGAGTCCACGCTACACATTAGGAAGACATGCCAAACTAAATCAGCTGATAATTTAAAAGTTGATGTCGCTCCTCTGTTGACATTACACGTTAATTTAGTTTCATGAATCAACCGTTTCTAATCCAAATTAGTTGTATGATTTGTGCAGGTTTTGTGTGTGTGTGGGTGTGTCTAAGGTGAATCGATAGTGCACCTGGTTGTGCGCGAAAGAATGCAGTGCTGCCACGATACAGTTCTTTCATACAGGAGACATGATTTAAAGCAAACCTGCTGATGGTGCACTCATTTAATAAAGTGGTTATTTCTTCTTGTCCGGTGGGCTTCTGTAGGCTTTGTGTTATGTCTGGTTTGTGTCATCGTGTTAACAAGGGGAACACACTTCTAATGTTCCTTCGATATTTAATGTATCACAGACTGGCTCACTCTTAACGTAGAGCTAGCTAACTATTAGCCACGTAATGCTAGCGTGTTAGCCTGCCTAAACCGCTTCTACTTAGTTAGGTTAGTTAAGTTTAATTATCTTCAAGTGAACAAAAGCAGACCACACCGACTCCGTTTCTCTTCGTATTTGAATGGTGCACAACTTCCCTTCAGTTTTTTTTGGGTCTTTTGGGAGTTTGTCTTTGCTGCTAGCTGCAAACTTTGCATGGAGCTCAACAGGTGATTGCTAGCTAATGTTAGCTTCCAAGATAACTTGTGTTATTTATACCCAAAGTCAGCTGTTGAAATACACTAGCCTGCTCGGATATTGCCTTTAATACGAAGGGAAATTCACATTTACAGTTTGATCGTGATCTGTCGGGTGAGTCAATGCTGTGTTATTCAGTAGCTAGCTAGTTGGGTTTGCTCAGGGCAGCTCGGTAGCAGGGCAGCTCGGTGTTATGAAACGCCACAATCCATGTGTTTAAAAGCGTTGAGATCAGCGCCAGTGTATGGGGATACCCCATTTACCACATAGTGGTACAGATCGTGTTGACTGATGTCGGGCAGACTCGGCGATTTAATGAGGTCCGTGAAAATGGAGGAAGACGGTAATGGTCGGTATCCAACTTCTCCAAATACAGCTCTATGTGAGCACCTACCGGATGCTCGACCGATAACGGCACGACAACTTGTTGTTCAATAGAAGAAGCCATGAAGAACAAGATAGTATTATTGTCACAGTTTATTTAGTGTTATTCAAACTGATTGAAACTAATGAAACTTTACGCTCGTCTACTACACTGTTTAGCTTGTGCTTCTGGTGTTTTTGCCGTCCATCATGGCGTTGTCACATGGCCGTGGTCACATGTTTGCAAAGGGTCTATATTTAAATAAACACAGTAGCGGAGTTTATGCAGTTTATTTCAGAGCCAGGCAACCGTGAGCTGTGAGGGAGAGTGCGTGTCCTCCGCCCCCCATGCTGGACCACCACCCCGACCCTGTCCCCTGACAGCAGAGGGGCTCGAAAAACAAGCCAAAATAACTTGGTCAGTGGCAGAAATAAATCGTTCACTTGTGGCCATTAACGACACTTTAAAAAAAGAAACGAAAACCTGAAGAATAAATAAAAATGTTGTGCATCGTCATGTTTCCTGTATGGAGTATCATCGCCAAACATAACCCTATACCTTTTAAAAGCGAGGAATAATCCTATCTCCTTCATATGGCCCCAGTTGGGGCTGTGCTGGACACTGTTCTCTGGGCATCGGGTCATCTGGCTCCATCACTACATTTATGGCACCCTGATTTCCTGCGCGATGTTGTGGAGAACCCCACAGGCTAAAACAATGGTGCAGACTTTTTCTGCCGTGTATAGTAGCCCCCCCCCCCCCCCCCCCCCCCCGGCTGATGCAAGACAGAGCCATTTGCCCTTAATCCATCCGATGGAGTGCTCCACCGTGGCCCGTGTGTGTACGTGTGCACTGTTGTACCGGCGCATAGAGGTCTTCTAAAAGAGCCAGATCTGCCATTGCTGATAAGTGATCAACTGATGACTTCTCCTGTTAAAGTGATTATATGCTGCACCGCCAGTCCACCCTGACTCGAAAACGTGCCTACACAAGTTTAAACTTCTGTCCATATCGATAAATGCAGAGCTTTGCATGGAAATGACCGTACCGGTTTTACGCTTGTTTTCCGTCTTACGTTTGATTCGTAAATGAGGGCCAGTGACTGTGAACAACCACATACGTTAACCTGGATCTAATATGCTCTTTTGTTTTGTAGAACATAAGAACAGAAGTAACAACTGAAAGTAAAACGTAAACCAAAAAATTTAAAAACAATATAACAAATAAACTCATCATGCCCCCCTACACCCGTGTTGGTGTCAGTGTTGTTACAGGAAGAATGCTACTTCGTAGGTTACAGATGAAGAGTGAGCGGTGACCACACCTTGTCAGAGTATGAAAGTTTTCCCATATGACTGTACCTGATTCTCTCTAAATGTAGTGTGTTTTTATTTATTTATTTAACCTTTATTTAACCAGGTAGGCCGTTGAGAACAGGTTCGCGTTTGCAATGGTGACCTGGCCAAGAAAAGCATAAGCGAGCCGGACAACATACAGTTTCACATTCAATACAGTACAGGAATACAGAATACAATACACTACATAAAGTCTAGTTTAAGTAAGCATTACAAAGCCGGTGCAAAGGGAGGTGCAAGTAAGACGAAGGATATGCGAAAGTGATATGGTAATAACACAATATACATGAATATACTGTGTATAACACTGCTGAGATGTAGTGAAGACAGTATTTGCTTTGTCATGATTTTTGCACATATGTTGTTCACCATTGAAATTTGAAAAAGATTTAAATTCAGGAAAAAAAAATATTTCAAACAGATAGTGGGCTCAGGAACACTTCAGAAAATTAAATTAAATGTTTCATTTTTAGTGTCAAATCATAACAGGATTTATCTCAGGACACTGTACAGATAGAGTAGGTCTAGATCACACTATAATTTACAAAGACCCAACAATTCCAGGAATTCCCCCAAGAGCAAGCATTAAGTGCAACAGTGGCGAGGAAAAACTCCCTTTTAGGAAGAAACCTCGGACAGACCCAGGCTCTTGGTAGGCGGTGTCTGACGGAGCCGGTTGGGGGTGTCACAGTAAAGATTCTGAAACAGTGACTAGAAATAGTGGTTGTAGTAGCGTAGCAGGGAGCAGCATGGCATAGCAGGGAATTGCAGCAGAACCACGGCAACAGCTGGAACCATGATTTTGGTGCCATCGTAATCCCGGGATTTCATCCTGGGTGAAAAGAAACATAAAGACTCTGGGGAAAAAGCTCTCGGGAGCTTTTTCCCCAAAGTTAGTAACACGCATTTCTGGGACATGGATGCACACAAATGGGAAGAGAGAGGAGAGAGAAACTCAGTGTGTCAAAGGAAGTCCCCCGGCAGTCTACAACCCCAAATCAGAAAACGTGGGGACAGTATGGAAAACACAAAAAAAAGTAGTGATTTTTTAATGTACTTTGACTTGTATTTCATTGCAGACAATACAACAGCACATAATTTAATGTGTTCCTCATGATTTTTATTGTTTTTGTTTCAAAAAAACAAAATTCCTATTTTGGTTCTTGCAACACATTTCAAAAAAGTTGGTACAGTAAAGCATTTACCACTTTGTAATGTTGCCATTCCTTTTCACAACACTGAAAAGATGTTTAGGGACTGAAGACACCAAGTGATGAAGTGTTTCAGGTGTAATTTTGTCCCATTCCTGCTGCAAGTCTTAAGGTGGGCAACAGTACAGGGTCTTCGTTGTCGCATTTTGTGCTTCAAAATGCGCCACACATTCTCTATTGGAGACAGGTTGGGACTGCAGGCAGGCCAGGCAAGTACCCGTATGCTCTTCCTCCGCAGCCAGGACTTTGTAATGTGTGCAGAATGTGGATTTGCATTATCTTGTTGAAATATGCATGGACGTCCCTGGAAAAGATGTCTTCTTGAAGGCAGAATATTGTGCTCCAAAATCTCTATGTACTTTTCAGCATTAATGGTGCCATCACAGAAGTGCAAGTTACCTTTGCCAAGGGCACTGACACAACCCCATACCATGACAGACCCTGGCTTTTGGACTTGTTGCTGGTAACAGTCTGGATGATCCTTTTCTTCTTTTGTCCGGAGCACACGGCATCCATTTCTCCCAAAAAATACCTGAAATACTGATTCATCTGACCACAGTACACGTTTCCACTGTGTGATGGTCCATCCCAGATGCCGCTGAGCCCAGAGGAGACGACGGCGCTTCTGGACACTGTTAACATAGGGCTTCCTTTTGGCACAGTACAGTTTTAACTGGCATTTGTGAATGTAACTATGTATTGTGGTACTTGACAAAGGTTTGCCCAAGTAGTCCTGAGCCCATGTGGTGATATCGCTTATAGATGAATGACGATTCTTGATGCAGTGCCACCTGAGGGATCGGAGATCACGGTTGTTCAGCTTAGGCTTGCGCCCTTGTCCTTAACGCACTAAAAATCCTCCACATTCCTTGAATCTTTTAATTATGTTATGCACTGTTGAAGGTGAAATAAGCAAATGTCTTCCTATCTTTCTTTGAGGAACATTGTTTTTAAACATTTCAATAATTTTCTCACGTATTTGTTGGCAAACTGGCGATCCTCGGCCCATCTTTGCTCCTAAAGGACTAGACCTTTCTTGGATGCTGCTTTTGTACCAAATCATAATTACAATCACCTGTTGACATAACCTGTTTCAAATCACATCATTATTTAACCAATTTACCTGATTACTAGCTCTGCTCATGTCCCAACCTTTTTTGGAATGTGTTGCAGGTCTGAATGACAGGAAAGGATGTAAAGTACATTTAGAAATCACTACTTTCTTTTTTTATTTGTTTTCCATCCTGTCTCAACTTTTTCTGATTTGGGGTTGTAAAACTAAAACGGCATAACTAAGAGACAGGCTAAAGAGAGGTGCCTGGTCGGGCTAGAACTCTCCCCAACCGGATCAGCCTGTATTGGCTACTTTGACTATATCATTGATTATATGGTAGATGAATCTAACGACTATGAAGAGAAGCAGAGAAAAGAAGGGGTGTTGTGTCTGCAGCTATACACCCTCCCCCTCCGGTCTAGGCAAACGCTGCAACTCCTCATTCCCTAACTATAGGCTTTATCGAAGAGGAGAGTTTTAACCAGGAAAACCATTGTCAGTTAACAATTTGTCGCTACATCTACAAGTGCAAGTTAAAATTCTACCATGCAAAGCGAAAGCCATATATCATTTTAAAGTGAAGATCTAAATTAAAATAGACATATTTTCAATTTGGTAGGCAGAGCAAATTAAACAATACAAACTACAGCACAGACAAACTGGCTCATACAATTTTAAAGTGGGCGACATTGCTATGTTTTGATGCGGTTCTTCAGGGAGAATCCTCTCTCTCTCTCCTCTAACCATGTAGTTTTTCCCTCCATCTCATACACTACAGTAAAACATGATTGTTCATTGTTTTAATTAAACAAAGGCATACAAATCACTGGCTATGTCCACACAATTCAAATTGTGCAGAGGGATTTATTTCCGCTGGTCATTCTGAACGGAGATAATTAGAAGTTTCGGTCACTCATAATTTTTTTTATGTCAAAAGACCAGTATAAATAATGGTATTGCATACTTACCTTGCACGGCAGCAGTAATCTTGCAATATCATGCGAGAATTATCACTCATAAATCCATCTTGTCAGAAGATGTGCTTGTGTCTGAACAACCAGCTTACCGCACCTATCAGTATTAGGTGAGGAGCTACTGGCAGCAACTGGAATGATTTAGGTGTGTGTGATGCCCAAGACTTCATTCAAAACAATTGTAGACACAATAGACAGATGGTCCATCTATTCACCTGCCAGGTATTTTTTGAAAGTGCCTGCCCTTTCCAATGACCACTTCTCAGATGGTTAGCCATAGTGTTCTGATCTGGTGCAGGAGAAATTGTCCTACCTTCCAGCTAGGTAATTTTCTCAGACGGGCACAGCTTTTACAGCTGGTTGAAAAGCACAGTTATGGCATACGTTTTCAGAATGGAAGTGAACAAGCTCTTGGCTTCAAAAAGTCAGCAGTGAGGCAATTTGTGCTCAGTATTGTATGATGACCTTTGGGGACCTGGGGTAAAGCAGGTGTTAATATGAACATGTGTCCTTGTGAATTAATCAATTTAACTTTTTAGGAAATTATTAAGATTCACATTAATGGCTGTTTGTTTGTGTTTCAGCTATACCATCAGATGTCCAGAAAGTGATTGTTGGAGAAGAACATCAGGAGTGGAGCTCCAGTCTGGACCAGGAGGACACAAAGCCCCCACACATTAACGAGGAACAGGAGGAACGGCGGGTCAGTCAGGATGAAGAGCAGCTTCAAGGGCTGAAGGAGGCTGATATCACCAAGTTCTTTGTCCCAATGAAGAGTGAAGATGAAGAAGAGAACCCTCAGTTCTCACAACGCCATCATGGACAAATTGAACAGATGAAAACAGAAGCTGATGGAGTGGACTGTGGAGGACCAGAACCAGCCAAGAACTCAGGTCCAGATACGCATTTACATGCAGATATTGATGACAAGACTGGGGACTCTTCTGAACCTAAGACTTATGACAGTAATGACTGGAAGGAGACCAGAGAACCTCAGTCAGGTTTAAAGTCTCTGAATAATGTTGAAGTCCCTGTCAGTGATCTGACATGTAGTACTGATGAGACGGAGTGTGGGAAAAGGTTTGGCACCAGTGGACATCTGAAGAGACAAACGAGATCTCATACAGGAAAGAAACCATTTAGCTGCTCAGTCTGTAATAAAGTGTTTACAGTGAGTGGAAGTTTACAAACACACATGAGAATCCACACAGGAGAGAAACCATTTAGTTGCTCAGTCTGTAAGATGGCTTTTACAGTGAGTGGACATTTACATAGACACATGAGAATCCACACAGGAGAGAAACCATTTAGCTGCTCCTTCTGTAACAAAGCTTTTATACAGGGTGACAATTTACAGAAACACATGAGAGTCCACACAGGAGAAAAACCATTTAGCTGCTCAGTCTGTAAGAAAGCGTTTACACAGAGTGGAAATTTACAGAAACACATGAAAATCCACACAGGAGAGAAACCATTTAGCTGCTCCGTCTGTAAGAAAGCTTTTACAGCGAGTGGATGTTTACATAGACACATGAGAATCCACACTGGAGAGAAACCATTTAGCTGCTCCATCTGTAAAAAAGCTTTTACAGTAAGTGGAAGTTTACAGAAACACTTGAGAATCCACACAGGAGAGAAGCCATTTAGCTGCTCAGTCTGTAAGAAAGCCTTTACAGAGAGTGGACATTTACAAACACACATGAGAACCCACACAGGAGAGAAGCCATTTAGCTGCTCCGTCTGTAAGAAAGCTTTTACAGAGAGTGGACATTTACAGAATCACATGAGAATCCACACAGGAGAAAAACCATTTAGCTGCTCTGTCTGTAAGAAAGCTTTTACAGAGAGTGGAAGTTTACAGAAGCACATGAGAATCCACACAGGAGAGAAACCTTTTAGCTGCTCAGTCTGTAAGAAAGCTTTTACAGAGCGTGGAAGTTTACGGATACACATGGGAATCCACACAGGAGAAAAACGATTTAGTTGCTCAGTCTGTAAGAAAGCTTATACAGACAGTGGAAGTTTACGTAAACACATGAGAACCCTAACACATGTTAGAAACCATTTAGCTGTGTGAAGTGGAGCTGCTGTCTGAAAGGAGCAGAGAACCTTATTCTAACATGTAAACACTAACAAATGAATGAAATCTCTAAAAGGTATATGAGATGTCATACTCTGTGGGTCTTTTTTAAAAGTCTAAAATCCAAAAACTAGAATGTTAGGCTTTAAAATGTCTTAAGTATGATTTTGACAGGTCATGAAAATGTATTGGATTATGAAGGTAATGTGGCTGTTTATATCCATGGAACTCCAAATATAAACTCATTTTTGTAACTTATATTAGACAGTCCCTCCAGAAAAACGCGATTATGCGATCGCAGAATTCAATGCATAATCAGCCAATGTCCGCATATTCATGCGGGGGCCGCATTTTTTTAAAAGCGCCGCACTTTCGCCGCATAAATTGCCGATTTCCGCGCAAAATATGCGGGGCTTGCATGATTTCATAATCCCCTCATTTTCGTTGCAAAAAAGTCACATATATCTAGGGTTGGGTACCGAAACTCGGTGCCAATGGGCCCCCGGATCCGACGTAAACGGTAGTAATTAACGAGACCGAATAAGAACGAAGATTTCGGTGCCTTATTTCGGTGCCTGACTATACACTACACTGGACAGCAGGTAACGTTAGCCTAGCTTTAGCTAGCAGCGTGATTAAACACGGTTAAAATGCTGACAGGTGACGTTAACCAGTGTAAAGTGTGACTGTATATCAACAGTCTGCTCTGCAGCGCAGCAGCTGCCGACGTCGGAAACGCACAGATGGTGCGTTCACTGACACTGGTAATTGTTTGGTTTTGGTTGGTTATTGTAAAATACCCTTTTCCCATCTGGTTGCTGTTTTTGTCGTCCAACAGCAATTTACTGGTGAAATAAGTTATTGTTTATTATAAGTTATAGTTATTACATTACTATTAAATCATTTAAATTTGACCATATGGCCTTAGTAATAAACAACGTGTCCTTAATGTCACCGACTGTTGTTGAGTAGGCCTATCCTTCTTGTTTCTTCTTTTTTTAAAACTTTCTTAAAAAGTATCGGTTCAGGCACCGTTTTAAAAGTACCGATTTAGCACCAGTATCAGAAAAAAACCCAAACAATACCCAACCCTACCTATATCTCAGCAGAAAGTTCAAAAATGTTGCGTTTACTTCACACAAGAGCAGCCATTTTCCCCTGTTGCCATGGGAACGTTATGAAGTGACGTAATTTCACCTACTGAGAACACGATGTTGGGGGAATCACTTTTTTTCTCTTTTTCATCAAACCGCAGTTTTTCCAAGTTCCCGCAAGTTCCCGCAGTTTTTGCAAGTTCCCGCAATTTTTGCAAGTTCCCGCAATTTTTGCAAGTTCCCGCAATTTCATCGCATAAAATGGCATAAATATCCCGCATATTCCATCGCATTTTTTAAGAAAACGTGCCGCATAATCAAGGATTTTTGCCCGCAACAATCACGAAAAAACTCCGCGTTTTTCTGGAGGGACTGATTAGACTTGTTCATAGGGAACCGCCTCCCAACTCAGTCTCCCTTAAGTGTGAAGTGCTGTGATATCACCAACCCTATAAAAGTACCAACTGCTATTGTTAACTATTTCTCTACTCCAGAATGAGCAACAACTCTACTGCATCTCTCAGCAGGGGTCCAGATCAGCTCTCAGTTAAAGCATGGCCTACTGAAAGTAGCCCAACACAGACATTCTTTTTCTATTTCTTTTGCCTGCTTAGAACCACAATTCTCCCAGCCTGGCTTTCCCAAAACAATGGAACTGCTGCGCTAACATAAGATTTATTGCTGTAGTAATGTAACCAACTGGCCTAGCATTAGCATAGCAACAGCAATTCAGCAAAGCCGTTAACTGTTTTAATTCTGTTAATCTACATGTATTGATTTGATTTCATCCAACCTTTATTGTTTCAATGTTTGTGGTGGTGTGGTATGATGGGTTTAAGGTGTTGTCATTCATACGTGTTTTTTTGGTTTATGGTTTATTGACTTTTTTTTACTATTCTGTTGAATAACCTGGAATAGTGTAGTTTGTGTGTAATCTTTTTCTTGATTATTGTCGGGGTGGGTGGTGATGACGGAAGGGGGGGGGGGGATTTGTTCATGTTGTGAGTTTGTTTTGTTGAAGGAAGAATTGTTAATCACAAAAAAGAAGTGGAGGTGCTCTAGACTTTGCGCATCTTTGAGTTTTCTACATTTTATTATAACAAATTCTGTATGCATACTTGCATTGATCCAATATTATAAATATAAACATGCACATACATACTGTACATACATACACATTAATAAACAAACTAAAAATCCACCAGCCAAGCATATTTTTAACCAGCCATTGCATTTTTGAGTCACATACATTTGGTTCAGTAGACAATGTACTTCACTATATCAACTTTACATCAAAAAGTAGGAAGGAGTGTAAACATGCTCGAAGTGTCCTCAGACCGTCTTGATTGTGTAAAAACATTGGTGTTCATGTCCATCCATCCATCGTCTTCCGCTTATCTGGTGTCAGGTCGCGGGGGGAGCAGCTCCAGCAGGGGACCCCAAACTTCCCTTTCCCGAGCCACATTAGCCAGCTCTGACTGGGGGATCCCGAGGCATTCCCAGGACAGGTTGGAGATATAATCCCTCCACCTAGTCCTGGGTCTTCCCCGAGGCCTCCTCCCAGCTGGACGTGCCTGGAACACCTCCCTAGGGAGGCGCCCAGGGGGCATCCTTACCAGATGCATGAACCACCTCAACTGGCTCCCTTCGACATGAAGGAGCAGCGGCTGTACTACGAGCTCCTCACGGATGACTGACCTTCTCACCCTATCTCTAAGGGAGACGCCAGCCACCCTCCTGAGGAAACCCATTTTGTCCGCTTGTACCCTGGATCTCGTTCTTTCGGTCATGACCCAGCCTTCATGACCATAGGTGAGGGAAAACTGACCGGTAGATCGAGAGCTTTGTCTTCTGGCTCAGCTCTCTTTTTGTCACAACGGTGCGATAGACTGAATGTAATACCGCCCCTGCTGCCCCGATTCTATGACCAATCTCCCGCTCCATTGTCCCCTCACTCGTGAACAAGACCCCCAGGTATTTAAACTCCTAAAAGTGCTGATCCTCATCCCAGCCGCTTCACAGTCGGCTGCAAACCGATCCATTGAGTGCTGAAGGTCACAGGCCGATGATGCCATCAGGACCACATCATCTGCAAAGAGCAGCGATGAGATCCCCAGCCCACCGAGCTGCAACGCCTCCCCACCACGAGTACGCCTTGATATCCTGTCCATAAATACTACGAAACAGGATTGGTGACAAAGCGCAGCCCTGGCGGAGGCCAACCCTCACCTGAAACGAGTCTGACTTACGGCCGAGAACCTGGACACAGCTCTCGCTTTGGTCATACAGAGATTGGATGGCCCTGAGAAGGGACCCTTAAGGCGGGCTAGATATTCTAGACTCTAATATTCTAGAATGTTGATTACACTTCTAGAATTTTCAGTTGTAGTATTACATTGTCAGGTTGAAGTTCTAGAATTTTACAATGTGCTTCAATATTGTAACAGTCCTTCCGGATGGGAAGACGGGGACTTTTCAGACTCTTTGCACAATAATTCACACATTGCATTTTTTCATTGCACTTCTAGAATGTTAATAACTTTTCTAGAATTTTAAGTTGTAGTATTAGAATGTCAGGTTAACGTTCTAGAATTTTAAAATGCGTTTCAAGAGTGTAACGTTACCATTCTAGAATGTTAACTTACAGTTCTAGAATGTTAAATTAAGCTGGGCTAGATATTCTAGACCGTTAAATTGCTGTTCTAGAATGTTAATTGCAGTACTAGATTTTAACTTGTAGTATTACATTGTCAGGTTGAAGTTCGAGAATTTTATAACGTGGTTCAAGATTGTAAGACGTTAAACAGTCCTTTGTGTTAACTTTTTTCATTTGCTACCAGGGTAGCATACTTGTACCATACTGTGTAGCATGGGGATAGGGTAAACATGCACATGGAATGCAAAGAGTGGAAATCTCTGCAACAACAAGGTGCTGCTGGGATTTCAACCCAGGATCTCCTGTTTACGAGACAGGCACTTTCACCAACTAAGCCACAGCACCTCCGTGTGTACTTCTGTAATATTAAACCTTCCATTGTCTTTCACGTTGTATAAGTTGTATAACATACTGGCTGATTGATACATTTTAACATTTACTATAACTAAGATTTTGCTGAGGTTAGCACTGATAAAGTCTCCAAGAGCAATGATGAGCGATTCTGGATACTTCCCTCTAAGGTTAGTTAACTGGTCAGTCAGGTGTTTTAACAACTCGCTAACAATCCTGAACTCAGAGATTCCCGCTTTCAAAACCACCATCACCCAACGTGGGGCTCGAACACACGACCCTGAGATAAAGATTCTCATGCTCTACCGACTGAGCTAGCCAGGCTAATCTTGCACAGTTTTATGTTGCTTTGCGACATTTGGACCCATCGTCTCGTCGTAGCTGTAGCTCGTTAGCCGACAGGTAGTCCTTTCTAAAGAGTTCTTCTGTGTCTTTGTAGCCCTTCCAGAGTCTTAGTAATACGGACACTTCGCACAATAATTCCAGAGTGATTGCACTTCTAGAATGTTAATAACGTTTCTAGAATTTTAAGTTGTAGTATTAGAATGTCAGGTTAACGTTCTAGAATTTTAAAATGCGTTTCAAGAGTGTAACGTTACCATTCTAGAATGTTAACTTACAGTTCTAGAATGTTAAATTAAGCTGGGCTAGATATTCTAGACCGTTAAATTGCTGTTCTAGAATGTTAATTGCAGTACTAGATTTTAACTTGTAGTATTACATTGTCAGGTTGAAGTTCGAGAATTTTATAACGTGGTTCAAGATTGTAAGACGTTAAACAGTCCTTTGTGTTAACTTTTTTCATTTACTACCAGGGTAGCATACTTGTACCATACTGTGTAGCATGGGGATAGGGTAAACATGCACATGGAATGCAAAGAGTGGAAATCTCTGCAACAACAAGGTGCTGCTGGGATTTGAACCCAGGATCTCCTGTTTACTAGACAGGCACTTTCACCAACTAAGCCACAGAACCTCCGTGTGTACTTCTGTAATATCAAACCTTCCATTGTCTTTCACGTTGTATAAGTTGTATAACATACTGGCTGATTGATACATTTTAACATTTACTATAACTAAGATTTTGCTGCGGTTCGCACTGATAAAGTCTCCAAGAGCAATGATGAGCAATTCTGGATACTTCCCTCTAAGGTCAGTTAACTGGTCGGTCAGGTGTTTTAACAACTCGCTAACAATCCTGAACTCAGATTCCCGCTTTCAAAAACCACCATCGCCCAACGTGGGGCTCGAACCCACGACCCTGAGATTAAGAGTCTCATGCTCTACCGACTGAGCTAGCCGGGCTAATTTTGCACAGTTTTATGTTGCTTTGCGACTTTTGGACCCATCGTCTCGTCGTAGCTGTAGCTCGTTAGCCGACAGGTAGTCCTTTCTAAAGAGTTCTTCTGTGTCTTTGTAGCCCTTCCAGAGTCTTAGTAATACGGACACTTCGCACAATAATTCCAGAGTGATTGCACTTCTAGAATGTTAATAACGTTTCTAGAATTTTAAGTTGTAGTATTAGAATGTCAGGTTAACGTTCTAGAATTTTAAAATGCGTTTCAAGAGTGTAACTTTACCATTCTAGAATGTTAACTTACAGTTCTAGAATGTTAAATTAAGCTGGGCTAGATATTCTAGACCGTTAAATTGCTGTTCTAGAATGTTAATTGCAGTTCTAGAATTTTAACTTTTAGTATTACATTGTCAGGTTGAAGTTCGAGAATTTTATAACGTGTACTTTCAAGAGTGTCAACGTTACCATTCTAGAATGTTAACTTACAGTTCTAGAATGTTAAATTAAGCTGGGCTAGATATTCTAGACCGTTAAATTGCTGTTCTAGAATGTTAATTGCAGTACTAGATTTGAACTTGTAGTATTACATTGTCAGGTTGAAGTTCGAGAATTTTATAACGTGGTTCAAGATTGTAAGACGTTAAACAGTCCTTTGTGTTAACTTTTTTCATTTGCTACCAGGGTAGCATAATTGTACCATACTGTGTAGCATGGGGATAGGGTAAACATGCACATGGAATAGAATGTTAATTGCAGTACTAGATGTTAACTTGTAGTATTACATTGTCAGGTTGAAGTTCGAGAATTTTATAACGTGGTTCAAGATTGTAAGACGTTAAACAGTCCTTTGTGTTAACTTCTTTCATTTGCTACCAGGGTAGCATACTTGTACCATACTGTGTAGCATGGGGATAGGTTAAACATGCACATGGAATGCAAAGAGTGGAAATCTCTGCAACAACAAGGTGCTGCTGGGATTTGAACCCAGGATCTCCTGTTTACTAGACAGGCACTTTCACCACCTAAGCCACAGCACCTCCGTGTGTACTTCTGTAATATTAAACCTTCCATTGTCTTTCACGTTGTATAAGTTGTATAACATACTGGCTGATTGATACATTTTAACATTTACTATAACTAAGATTTTGCTGCAGTTCGCACTGATAAAGTCTCCAAGAGCAATGATGAGCGATTCTGGATACTTCCCTCTAAGGTTAGTTAACTGCTCAGTCAGGTGTTTTAACAACTCGCTAACAATCCTGAACTCAGAGATTCCCGCTCTCAAAACCACCATCACCCAACGTGGGGCTCGAACACACGACCCTGAGATAAAGATTCTCATGCTCTACCGACTGAGCTAGCCAGGCTAATCTTGCACAGTTTTATGTTGCTTTGCGACATTTGGACCCATCGTCTCGTCGTAGCTGTAGCTCGTTAGCCGACAGGTAGTCCTTTCTAAAGAGTTCTTCTGTGTCTTTGTAGCCCTTCCAGAGTCTTAGTAATACGGACACTTCGCACAATAATTCCAGAGTAATTGCACTTCTAGAATGTTAATAACGTTTCTAGAATTTTAAGTTGTAGTATTAGAATGTCAGGTTAACGTTCTAGAATTTTAAAATGCGTTTCAAGAGTGTAACGTTACCATTCTAGAATGTTAACTTACAGTTCTAGAATGTTAAATTAAGCTGGGCTAGATATTCTAGACCGTTAAATTGCTGTTCTAGAATGTTAATTGCAGTACTAGATTTTAACTTGTAGTATTACATTGTCAGGTTGAAGTTCGAGAATTTTATAACGTGGTTCAAGATTGTAAGACGTTAAACAGTCCTTTGTGTTAACTTTTTTCATTTGCTACCAGGGTAGCATACTTGTACCATACTGTGTAGCATGGGGATAGGGTAAACATGCACATGGAATGCAAAGAGTGGAAATCTCTGCAACAACAAGGTGCTGCTGGGATTTGAACCCAGGATCTCCTGTTTACGAGACAGGCTCTTTCACCAACTAAGCCACAGCACCTCCGTGTGTACTTCTGTAATATTAAACCTTCCATTGTCTTTCACGTTGTATAAGTTGTATAACATACTGGCTGATTGATACATTTTAACATTTACTATAACTAAGATTTTGCTGAGGTTCGCACTGATAAAGTCTCCAAGAGCAATGATGAGCGATTCTGGATACTTCCCTCTAAGGTTAGTTAACTGGTCAGTCAGGTGTTTTAACAACTCGCTAACAATCCTGAACTCAGAGATTCCCGCTTTCAAAACCACCATCACCCAACGTGGGGCTCGAACACACGACCCTGAGATAAAGATTCTCATGCTCTACCGACTGAGCTAGCCAGACTGATCTTGCACAGTTTTATGTTGCTTTGCGACATTTGGACCCATCGTCTCGTCGTAGCTGTAGCTCGTTAGCCGACAGGTAGTCCTTTCTAAAGAGTTCTTCTGTGTCTTTGTAGCCCTTCCAGAGTCTTAGTAATACGGACACTTCGCACAATAATTCCAGAGTGATTGCACTTCTAGAATGTTAATAACGTTTCTAGAATTTTAAGTTGTAGTATTAGAATGTCAGGTTAACGTTCTAGAATTTTAAAATGCGTTTCAAGAGTGTAACGTTACCATTCTAGAATGTTAACTTACAGTTCTAGAATGTTAAATTAAGCTGGGCTAGATATTCTAGACCGTTAAATTGCTGTTCTAGAATGTTAATTGCAGTACTAGATTTTAACTTGTAGTATTACATTGTCAGGTTGAAGTTCGAGAATTTTATAACGTGGTTCAAGATTGTAAGACGTTAAACAGTCCTTTGTGTTAACTTTTTTCATTTGCTACCAGGGTAGCATACTTGTACCATACTGTTTAGCATGGGGATAGGGTAAACATGCACATGGAATGCAAAGAGTGGAAATCTCTGCAACAACAAGGTGCTGCTGGGATTTGAACCCAGGATCTCCTGTTTACTAGACAGTCACTTTCACCAACTAAGCCACAGAACCTCCGTGTGTACTTCTGTAATATCAAACCTTCCATTGTCTTTCACGTTGTATAAGTTGTATAACATACTGGCTGATTGATACATTTTAACATTTACTATAACTAAGATTTTGCTGAGGTTCGCACTGATAAAGTCTCCAAGAGCAATGATGAGCGATTCTGGATACTTCCCTCTAAGGTTAGTTAACTGGTCAGTCAGGTGTTTTAACAACTCGCTAACAATCCTGAACTCAGAGATTCCCGCTTTCAAAACAACCATCACCCAACGTGGGGCTCGAACACACGACCCTGAGATAAAGATTCTCATGCTCTACCGACTGAGCTAGCCTGGCTAATCTTGCACAGTTTTATGTTGCTTTGCGACATTTGGACCCATCGTCTCGTCGTAGCTGTAGCTCGTTAGCCGACAGGTAGTCCTTTCTAAAGAGTTCTTCTGTGTCTTTGTAGCCCTTCCAGAGTCTTAGTAATACGGACACTTCGCACAATAATTCCAGAGTGATTGCACTTCTAGAATGTTAATAACGTTTCTAGAATTTTAAGTTGTAGTATTAGAATGTCAGGTTAACGTTCTAGAATTTTAAAATGCGTTTCAAGAGTGTAACGTTACCATTCTAGAATGTTAACTTACAGTTCTAGAATGTTAAATTAAGCTGGGCTAGATATTCTAGACCGTTAAATTGCTGTTCTAGAATGTTAATTGCAGTATTAGATTTTAACTTGTAGTATTACATTGTCAGGTTGAAGTTCGAGAATTTTATAACGTGGTTCAAGATTGTAAGACGTTAAACAGTCCTTTGTGTTAACCTTTTTCATTTGCTACCAGGGTAGCATAATTGTACCATACTGTGTAGCATGGGGATAGGGTAAACATACACATGGAATAGAATGTTAATTGCAGTACTAGATGTTAACTTGTAGTATTACATTGTCAGGTTGAAGTTCGAGAATTTTATAACGTGGTTCAAGATTGTAAGACGTTAAACAGTCCTTTGTGTTAACTTCTTTCATTTGCTACCAGGGTAGCATACTTGTACCATACTGTGTAGCATGGGGATAGGTTAAACATGCACATGGAATGCAAAGAGTGGAAATCTCTGCAACAACAAGGTGCTGCTGGGATTTGAACCCAGGATCTCCTGTTTACTAGACAGGCACTTTCACCACCTAAGCCACAGAACCTCTGTGTGTACTTCTGTAATATCAAACCTTCCATTGTCTTTCACGTTGTATAAGTTGTATAACATACTGGCTGATTGATACATTTTAACATTTACTATAACTAAGATTTTGCTGCGGTTCGCACTGATAAAGTCTCCAAGAGCAATGATGAGCAATTCTGGATACTTCCCTCTAAGGTCAGTTAACTGGTCGGTCAGGTGTTTTAACAACTCGCTAACAATCCTGAACTCAGATTCCCGCTTTCAAAAACCACCATCGCCCAACGTGGGGCTCGAACCCCGACCCTGAGATTAAGAGTTTCATGCTCTACCGACTGAACTAGCCGGGCTAATTTTGCACAGTTTTATGTTGCTTTGCGACATTTGGACCCATCGTCTCGTCGTAGCTGTAGCTCGTTAGCCGACAGGTAGTCCTTTCTAAAGAGTTCTTCTGTGTCTTTGTAGCCCTTCCAGAGTCTTAGTAATACGGACACTTCGCACAATAATTCCAGAGTGATTGCACTTCTAGAATGTTAATAACGTTTCTAGAATTTTAAGTTGTAGTATTAGAATGTCAGGTTAACGTTCTAGAATTTTAAAATGCGTTTCAAGAGTGTAACGTTACCATTCTAGAATGTTAACTTACAGTTCTAGAATGTTAAATTAAGCTGGGCTAGATATTCTAGACCGTTAAATTGCTGTTCTAGAATGTTAATTGCAGTTCTAGAATTTTAACTTTTAGTATTACATTGTCAGGTTGAAGTTCGAGAATTTTATAACGTGTACTTTCAAGAGTGTAACGTTACCATTCTAGAATGTTAACTTACAGTTCTAGAATGTTAAATTAAGCTGGGCTAGATATTCTAGACCGTTAAATTGCTGTTCTAGAATGTTAATTGCAGTATTAGAT
Organism: Gymnocephalus cernua; assembly: GCA_023631565.1. Classification (NCBI taxonomy): domain Eukaryota; kingdom Metazoa; phylum Chordata; class Actinopteri; order Perciformes; family Percidae; genus Gymnocephalus; species Gymnocephalus cernua. The sequence continues at coordinate 6,428,246 of CM042448.1, read as the reverse complement.
TTTAACTTGTAGTATTACATTGTCAGGTTGAAGTTCGAGAATTTTATAACGTGGTTCAAGATTGTAAGACGTTAAACAGTCCTTTGTGTTAACTTTTTTCATTTGCTACCAGGGTAGCATAATTGTACCATACTGTGTAGCATGGGGATAGGGTAAACATGCACATGGAATAGAATGTTAATTGCAGTACTAGATGTTAACTTGTAGTATTACATTGTCAGGTTGAAGTTCGAGAATTTTATAACGTGGTTCAAGATTGTAAGACGTTAAACAGTCCTTTGTGTTAACTTCTTTCATTTGCTACCAGGGTAGCATACTTGTACCATACTGTGTAGCATGGGGATAGGTTAAACATGCACATGGAATGCAAAGAGTGGAAATCTCTGCAACAACAAGGTGCTGCTGGGATTTGAACCCAGGATCTCCTGTTTACTAGACAGGCACTTTCACCACCTAAGCCACAGCACCTCCGTGTGTACTTCTGTAATATTAAACCTTCCATTGTCTTTCACGTTGTATAAGTTGTATAACATACTGGCTGATTGATACATTTTAACATTTACTATAACTAAGATTTTGCTGCAGTTCGCACTGATAAAGTCTCCAAGAGCAAAGATGAGCGATTCTGGATACTTCCCTCTAAGGTTAGTTAACTGCTCAGTCAGGTGTTTTAACAACTCGCTAACAATCCTGAACTCAGAGATTCCCGCTCTCAAAACCACCATCACCCAACGTGGGGCTCGAACACACGACCCTGAGATAAAGATTCTCATGCTCTACCGACTGAGCTAGCCAGGCTAATCTTGCACAGTTTTATGTTGCTTTGCGACATTTGGACCCATCGTCTCGTCGTAGCTGTAGCTCGTTAGCCGACAGGTAGTCCTTTCTAAAGAGTTCTTCTGTGTCTTTGTAGCCCTTCCAGAGTCTTAGTAATACGGACACTTCGCACAATAATTCCAGAGTAATTGCACTTCTAGAATGTTAATAACGTTTCTAGAATTTTAAGTTGTAGTATTAGAATGTCAGGTTAACGTTCTAGAATTTTAAAATGCGTTTCAAGAGTGTAACGTTACCATTCTAGAATGTTAACTTACAGTTCTAGAATGTTAAATTAAGCTGGGCTAGATATTCTAGACCGTTAAATTGCTGTTCTAGAATGTTAATTGCAGTACTAGATTTTAACTTGTAGTATTACATTGTCAGGTTGAAGTTCGAGAATTTTATAACGTGGTTCAAGATTGTAAGACGTTAAACAGTCCTTTGTGTTAACTTTTTTCATTTGCTACCAGGGTAGCATACTTGTACCATACTGTGTAGCATGGGGATAGGGTAAACATGCACATGGAATGCAAAGAGTGGAAATCTCTGCAACAACAAGGTGCTGCTGGGATTTGAACCCAGGATCTCCTGTTTACGAGAGAGGCTCTTTCACCAACTAAGCCACAGCACCTCCGTGTGTACTTCTGTAATATTAAACCTTCCATTGTCTTTCACGTTGTATAAGTTGTATAACATACTGGCTGATTGATACATTTTAACATTTACTATAACTAAGATTTTGCTGAGGTTCGCACTGATAAAGTCTCCAAGAGCAATGATGAGCGATTCTGGATACTTCCCTCTAAGGTTAGTTAACTGGTCAGTCAGGTGTTTTAACAACTCGCTAACAATCCTGAACTCAGAGATTCCCGCTTTCAAAACCACCATCACCCAACGTGGGGCTCGAACACACGACCCTGAGATAAAGATTCTCATGCTCTACCGACTGAGCTAGCCAGGCTAATCTTGCACAGTTTTATGTTGCTTTGCGACATTTGGACCCATCGTCTCGTCGTAGCTGTAGCTCGTTAGCCGACAGGTAGTCCTTTCTAAAGAGTTCTTCTGTGTCTTTGTAGCCCTTCCAGAGTCTTAGTAATACGGACACTTCGCACAATAATTCCAGAGTGATTGCACTTCTAGAATGTTAATAACGTTTCTAGAATTTTAAGTTGTAGTATTAGAATGTCAGGTTAACGTTCTAGAATTTTAAAATGCGTTTCAAGAGTGTAACGTTACCATTCTAGAATGTTAACTTACAGTTCTAGAATGTTAAATTAAGCTGGGCTAGATATTCTAGACCGTTAAATTGCTGTTCTAGAATGTTAATTGCAGTACTAGATTTTAACTTGTAGTATTACATTGTCAGGTTGAAGTTCGAGAATTTTATAACGTGGTTCAAGATTGTAAGACGTTAAACAGTCCTTTGTGTTAACTTTTTTCATTTGCTACCAGGGTAGCATACTTGTACCATACTGTTTAGCATGGGGATAGGGTAAACATGCACATGGAATGCAAAGAGTGGAAATCTCTGCAACAACAAGGTGCTGCTGGGATTTGAACCCAGGATCTCCTGTTTACTAGACAGGCACTTTCACCAACTAAGCCACAGAACCTCCGTGTGTACTTCTGTAATATCAAACCTTCCATTGTCTTTCACGTTGTATAAGTTGTATAACATACTGGCTGATTGATACATTTTAACATTTACTATAACTAAGATTTTGCTGCGGTTCGCACTGATAAAGTCTCCAAGAGCAATGATGAGCAATTCTGGATAGTTCCCTCTAAGGTCAGTTAACTGGTCGGTCAGGTGTTTTAACAACTCGCTAACAATCCTGAACTCAGATTCCCGCTTTCAAAAACCACCATCGCCCAACGTGGGTCTCGAACCCACGACCCTGAGATTAAGAGTCTCATGCTCTACCGACTGAATTAGCCGGGCTAATTTTGCACAGTTTTATGTTGCTTTGCGACATTTGGACCCATCGTCTCGTCGTAGCTGTAGCTCGTTAGCCGACAGGTAGTCCTTTCTAAAGAGTTCTTCTGTGTCTTTGTAGCCCTTCCATAGTCTTAGTAATACGGACACTTCGCACAATAATTCCAGAGTGATTGCACTTCTAGAATGTTAATAACGTTTCTAGAATTTTAAGTTGTAGTATTAGAATGTCAGGTTAACGTTCTAGAATTTTAAAATGCGTTTCAAGAGTGTAACGTTACCATTCTAGAATGTTAACTTACAGTTCTAGAATGTTAAATTAAGCTGGGCTAGATATTCTAGACCGTTAAATTGCTGTTCTAGAATGTTAATTGCAGTTCTAGAATTTTAACTTTTAGTATTACATTGTCAGGTTGAAGTTCGAGAATTTTATAACGTGTACTTTCAAGAGTGTAATGTTACCATTCTAGAATGTTAACTTACAGTTCTAGAATGTTAAATTAAGCTGGGCTAGATATTCTAGACCGTTAAATTGCTGTTCTAGAATGTTAATTGCAGTATTAGATTTTAACTTGTAGTATTACATTGTCAGGTTGATGTTCGAGAATTTTATAACGTGGTTCAAGATTGTAAGACGTTAAACAGTCCTTTGTGTTAACCTTTTTCATTTGCTACCAGGGTAGCATAATTGTACCATACTGTGTAGCATGGGGATAGGGTAAACATGCACATGGAATAGAATGTTAATTGCAGTACTAGATGTTAACTTGTAGTATTACATTGTCAGGTTGAAGTTCGAGAATTTTATAACGTGGTTCAAGATTGTAAGACGTTAAACAGTCCTTTGTGTTAACTTCTTTCATTTGCTACCAGGGTAGCATACTTGTACCATACTGTGTAGCATGGGGATAGGTTAAACATGCACATGGAATGCAAAGAGTGGAAATCTCTGCAACAACAAGGTGCTGCTGGGATTTGAACCCAGGATCTCCTGTTTACTAGACAGGCACTTTCACCACCTAAGCCACAGAACCTCTGTGTGTACTTCTGTAATATCAAACCTTCCATTGTCTTTCACGTTGTATAAGTTGTATAACATACTGGCTGATTGATACATTTTAACATTTACTATAACTAAGATTTTGCTGCGGTTCACACTGATAAAGTCTCCAAGAGCAATGATGAGCAATTCTGGATACTTCCCTCTAAGGTCAGTTAACTGGTCGGTCAGGTGTTTTAACAACTCGCTAACAATCCTGAACTCAGTTTTTCGCTTTCAAAAACCACCATCGCCCAACGTGGGGCTCGAACCCACGACCCTGAGATTAAGAGTTTCATGCTCTACCGACTGAACTAGCCGGGCTAATTTTGCACAGTTTTATGTTGCTTTGCGACATTTGGACCCATCGTCTCGTCGTAGCTGTAGCTCGTTAGCCGACAGGTAGTCCTTTCTAAAGAGTTCTTCTGTGTCTTTGTAGCCCTTCCAGAGTCTTAGTAATACGGACACTTCGCACAATAATTCCAGAGTGATTGCACTTCTAGAATGTTAATAACGTTTCTAGAATTTTAAGTTGTAGTATTAGAATGTCAGGTTAACGTTCTAGAATTTTAAAATGCGTTTCAAGAGTGTAACGTTACCATTCTAGAATGTTAACTTACAGTTCTAGAATGTTAAATTAAGCTGGGCTAGATATTCTAGACCGTTAAATTGCTGTTCTAGAATGTTAATTGCAGTTCTAGAATTTTAACTTTTAGTATTACATTGTCAGGTTGAAGTTCGAGAATTTTATAACGTGTACTTTCAAGAGTGTAACGTTACCATTCTAGAATGTTAACTTACAGTTCTAGAATGTTAAATTAAGCTGGGCTAGATATTCTAGACCGTTAAATTGCTGTTCTAGAATGTTAATTGCAGTATTAGATTTTAACTTGTAGTATTACATTGTCAGGTTGAAGTTCGAGAATTTTATAACGTGGTTCAAGATTGTAAGACGTTAAACAGTCCTTTGTGTTAACTTTTTTCATTTGCTACCAGGGTAGCATAATTGTACCATACTGTGTAGCATGGGGATAGGGTAAACATGCACATGGAATAGAATGTTAATTGCAGTACTAGATGTTAACTTGTAGTATTACATTGTCAGGTTGAAGTTCGAGAATTTTATAACGTGGTTCAAGATTGTAAGACGTTAAACAGTCCTTTGTGTTAACTTCTTTCATTTGCTACCAGGGTAGCATACTTGTACCATACTGTGTAGCATGGGGATAGGTTAAACATGCACATGGAATGCAAAGAGTGGAAATCTCTGCAACAACAAGATGCTGCTGGGATTTGAACCCAGGATCTCCTGTTTACTAGACAGGCACTTTCACCACCTAAGCCACAGCACCTCCGTGTGTACTTCTGTAATATTAAACCTTCCATTGTCTTTCACGTTGTATAAGTTGTATAACATACTGGCTGATTGATACATTTTAACATTTACTATAACTAAGATTTTGCTGCAGTTCGCACTGATAAAGTCTCCAAGAGCAATGATGAGCGATTCTGGATACTTCCCTCTAAGGTTAGTTAACTGGTCAGTCAGGTGTTTTAACAACTCGCTAACAATCCTGAACTCAGAGATTCCCGCTTTCAAAACCACCATCACCCAACGTGGGGCTCGAACACACGACCCTGAGATAAAGATTCTCATGCTCTACCGACTGAGCTAGCCAGGCTAATCTTGCACAGTTTTATGTTGCTTTGCGACATTTGGACCCATCGTCTCGTCGTAGCTGTAGCTCGTTAGCCGACAGGTAGTCCTTTCTAAAGAGTTCTTCTGTGTCTTTGTAGCCCTTCCAGAGTCTTAGTAATACGGACACTTCGCACAATAATTCCAGAGTGATTGCACTTCTAGAATGTTAATAACGTTTCTAGAATTTTAAGTTGTAGTATTAGAATGTCAGGTTAACGTTCTAGAATTTTAAAATGCGTTTCAAGAGTGTAACTTTACCATTCTAGAATGTTAACTTACAGTTCTAGAATGTTAAATTAAGCTGGGCTAGATATTCTAGACCGTTAAATTGCTGTTCTAGAATGTTAATTGCAGTTCTAGAATTTTAACTTTTAGTATTACATTGTCAGGTTGAAGTTCGAGGATTTTATAACAAGTACTTTCAAGAGTGTAACGTTACCATTCTAGAATGTTAACTTACAGTTCTAGAATGTTAAATTAAGCTGGGCTAGATATTCTAGACCGTTAAATTGCTGTTCTAGAATGTTAATTGCAGTACTAGATTTTAACTTGTAGTATTACATTGTCAGGTTGAAGTTCGAGAATTTTATAACCTGGTTCAAGATTGTAAGACGTTAAACAGTCCTTTGTGTTAACTTTTTTCATTTGCTACCAGGGTAGCATACTTGTACCATACTGTGTAGCATGGGGATAGGGTAAACATGCACATGGAATGCAAAGAGTGGAAATCTCTGCAACAACAAGGTGCTGCTGGGATTTGAACCCAGGATCTCCTGTTTACGAGACAGGCACTTTCACCAACTAAGCCACAGCACCTCCGTGTGTACTTCTGTAATATTAAACCTTCCATTGTCTTTCACGTTGTATAAGTTGTATAACATACTGGCTGATTGATACATTTTAACATTTACTATAACTAAGATTTTGCTGAGGTTCGCACTGATAAAGTCTCCAAGAGCAATGATGAGCGATTCTGGATACTTCCCTCTAAGGTTAGTTAACTGGTCAGTCAGGTGTTTTAACAACTCGCTAACAATCCTGAACTCAGAGATTCCCGCTTTCAAAACCACCATCACCCAACATGGGGCTCGAACACACGACCCTGAGATAAAGATTCTCATGCTCTACCGACTGAGCTAGCCAGGCTAATCTTGCACAGTTTTATGTTGCTTTGCGACATTTGGACCCATCGTCTCGTCGTAGCTGTAGCTCGTTAGCCGACAGGTAGTCCTTTCTAAAGAGTTCTTCTGTGTCTTTGTAGCCCTTCCAGAGTCTTAGTAATACGGACACTTCGCACAATAATTCCAGAGTGATTGCACTTCTAGAATGTTAATAACGTTTCTAGAATTTTAAGTTGTAGTATTAGAATGTCAGGTTAACGTTCTAGAATTTTAAAATGCGTTTCAAGAGTGTAACGTTACCATTCTAGAATGTTAACTTACAGTTCTAGAATGTTAAATTAAGCTGGGCTAGATATTCTAGACCGTTAAATTGCTGTTCTAGAATGTTAATTGCAGTACTAGATTTTAACTTGTAGTATTACATTGTCAGGTTGAAGTTCGAGAATTTTATAACGTGGTTCAAGATTGTAAGACGTTAAACAGTCCTTTGTGTTAACTTTTTTCATTTGCTACCAGGGTAGCATACTTGTACCATACTGTTTAGCATGGGGATAGGGTAAACATGCACATGGAATGCAAAGAGTGGAAATCTCTGCAACAACAAGGTGCTGCTGGGATTTGAACCCAGGATCTCCTGTTTACTAGACAGGCACTTTCACCAACTAAGCCATAGAACCTCCGTGTGTACTTCTGTAATATCAAACCTTCCAGTGTCTTTCACGTTGTATAAGTTGTATAACATACTGGCTGATTGATACATTTTAACATTTACTATAACTAAGATTTTGCTGCGGTTCGCACTGATAAAGTCTCCAAGAGCAATGATGAGCAATTCTGGATAGTTCCCTCTAAGGTCAGTTAACTGGTCGGTCAGGTGTTTTAACAACTCGCTAACAATCCTGAACTCAGATTCCCGCTTTCAAAAACCACCATCGCCCAACGTGGGGCTCGAACCCACGACCCTGAGATTAAGAGTCTCATGCTCTACCGACTGAATTAGCCGGGCTAATTTTGCACAGTTTTATGTTGCTTTGCGACATTTGGACCCATCGTCTCGTCGTAGCTGTAGCTCGTTAGCCGACAGGTAGTCCTTTCTAAAGAGTTCTTCTGTGTCTTTGTAGCCCTTCCAGAGTCTTAGTAATACGGACACTTTGCACAATAATTCCAGAGTGATTGCACTTCTAGAATGTTAATAACGTTTCTAGAATTTTAAGTTGTAGTATTAGAATGTCAGGTTAACGTTCTAGAATTTTAAAATGCGTTTCAAGAGTGTAACGTTACCATTCTAGAATGTTAACTTACAGTTCTAGAATGTTAAATTAAGCTGGGCTAGATATTCTAGACCGTTAAATTGCTGTTCTAGAATGTTAATTGCAGTTCTAGAATTTTAACTTTTAGTATTACATTGTCAGGTTGAAGTTCGAGAATTTTATAACGTGTACTTTCAAGAGTGTAATGTTACCATTCTAGAATGTTAACTTACAGTTCTAGAATGTTAAATTAAGCTGGGCTAGATATTCTAGACCGTTAAATTGCTGTTCTAGAATGTTAATTGCAGTATTAGATTTTAACTTGTAGTATTACATTGTCAGGTTGAAGTTCGAGAATTTTATAACGTGGTTCAAGATTGTAAGACGTTAAACAGTCCTTTGTGTTAACCTTTTTCATTTGCTACCAGGGTAGCATAATTGTACCATACTGTGTAGCATGGGGATAGGGTAAACATGCACATGGAATAGAATGTTAATTGCAGTACTAGATGTTAACTTGTAGTATTACATTGTCAGGTTGAAGTTCGAGAATTTTATAACGTGGTTCAAGATTGTAAGACGTTAAACAGTCCTTTGTGTTAACTTCTTTCATTTGCTACCAGGGTAGCATACTTGTACCATACTGTGTAGCATGGGGATAGGTTAAACATGCACATGGAATGCAAAGAGTGGAAATCTCTGCAACAACAAGGTGCTGCTGGGATTTGAACCCAGGATCTCCTGTTTACTAGACAGGCACTTTCACCACCTAAGCCACAGAACCTCTGTGTGTACTTCTGTAATATCAAACCTTCTATTGTCTTTCACGTTGTATAAGTTGTATAACATACTGGCTGATTGATACATTTTAACATTTACTATAACTAAGATTTTGCTGCGGTTTGCACTGATAAAGTCTCCAAGAGCAATGATGAGCAATTCTGGATACTTCCCTCTAAGGTCAGTTAACTGGTCGGTCAGGTGTTTTAACAACTCGCTAACAAACCTGAACTCAGTTTTTCGCTTTCAAAAACCACCATCGCCCAACGTGGGGCTCGAACCCACGACCCTGAGATTAAGAGTTTCATGCTCTACCGACTGAACTAGCCGGGCTAATTTTGCACAGTTTTATGTTGCTTTGCGACATTTGGACCCATCGTCTCGTCGTAGCTGTAGCTCGTTAGCCGACAGGTAGTCCTTTCTAAAGAGTTCTTCTGTGTCTTTGTAGCCCTTCCAGAGTCTTAGTAATACGGACACTTCGCACAATAATTCCAGAGTGATTGCACTTCTAGAATGTTAATAACGTTTCTAGAATTTTAAGTTGTAGTATTAGAATGTCAGGTTAACGTTCTAGAATTTTAAAATGCGTTTCAAGAGTGTAACGTTACCATTCTAGAATGTTAACTTACAGTTCTAGAATGTTAAATTAAGCTGGGCTAGATATTCTAGACCGTTAAATTGCTGTTCTAGAATGTTAATTGCAGTTCTAGAATTTTAACTTTTAGTATTACATTGTCAGGTTGAAGTTCGAGAATTTTATAACGTGTACTTTCAAGAGTGTAACGTTACCATTCTAGAATGTTAACTTACAGTTCTAGAATGTTAAATTAAGCTGGGCTAGATATTCTAGACCGTTAAATTGCTGTTCTAGAATGTTAATTGCAGTATTAGATTTTAACTTGTAGTATTACATTGTCAGGTTGAAGTTCGAGAATTTTATAACGTGGTTCAAGATTGTAAGACGTTAAACAGTCCTTTGTGTTAACTTTTTTCATTTGCTACCAGGGTAGCATAATTGTACCATACTGTGTAGCATGGGGATAGGGTAAACATGCACATGGAATAGAATGTTAATTGCAGTACTAGATGTTAACTTGTAGTATTACATTGTCAGGTTGAAGTTCGAGAATTTTATAACGTGGTTCAAGATTGTAAGACGTTAAACAGTCCTTTGTGTTAACTTCTTTCATTTGCTACCAGGGTAGCATACTTGTACCATACTGTGTAGCATGGGGATAGGTTAAACATGCACATGGAATGCAAAGAGTGGAAATCTCTGCAACAACAAGGTGCTGCTGGGATTTGAACCCAGGATCTCCTGTTTACTAGACAGGCACTTTCACCACCTAAGCCACAGCACCTCCGTGTGTACTTCTGTAATATTAAACCTTCCATTGTCTTTCACGTTGTATAAGTTGTATAACATACTGGCTGATTGATACATTTTAACATTTACTATAACTAAGATTTTGCTGCAGTTCGCACTGATAAAGTCTCCAAGAGCAATGATGAGCGATTCTGGATACTTCCCTCTAAGGTTAGTTAACTGGTCAGTCAGGTGTTTTAACAACTCGCTAACAATCCTGAACTCAGAGATTCCCGCTTTCAAAACCACCATCACCCAACGTGGGGCTCGAACACACGACCCTGAGATAAAGATTCTCATGCTCTACCGACTGAGCTAGCCAGGCTAATCTTGCACAGTTTTATGTTGCTTTGCGACATTTGGACCCATCGTCTCGTCGTAGCTGTAGCTCGTTAGCCGACAGGTAGTCCTTTCTAAAGAGTTCTTCTGTGTCTTTGTAGCCCTTCCAGAGTCTTAGTAATACGGACACTTCGCACAATAATTCCAGAGTGATTGCACTTCTAGAATGTTAATAACGTTTCTAGAATTTTAAGTTGTAGTATTAGAATGTCAGGTTAACGTTCTAGAATTTTAAAATGCGTTTCAAGAGTGTAACGTTACCATTCTAGAATGTTAACTTACAGTTCTAGAATGTTAAATTAAGCTGGGCTAGATATTCTAGACCGTTAAATTGCTGTTCTAGAATGTTAATTGCAGTACTAGATTTTAACTTGTAGTATTACATTGTCAGGTTGAAGTTCGAGAATTTTATAACGTGGTTCAAGATTGTAAGACGTTAAACAGTCCTTTGTGTTAACTTTTTTCATTTGCTACCAGGGTAGCATACTTGTACCATACTGTTTAGCATGGGGATAGGGTAAACATGCACATGGAATGCAAAGAGTGGAAATCTCTGCAACAACAAGGTGCTGCTGGGATTTGAACCCAGGATCTCCTGTTTACTAGACAGGCACTTTCACCAACTAAGCCATAGAACCTCCGTGTGTACTTCTGTAATATCAAACCTTCCATTGTCTTTCACGTTGTATAAGTTGTATAACATACTGGCTGATTGATACATTTTAACATTTACTATAACTAAGATTTTGCTGCGGTTCGCACTGATAAAGTCTCCAAGAGCAATGATGAGCAATTCTGGATAGTTCCCTCTAAGGTCAGTTAACTGGTCGGTCAGGTGTTTTAACAACTCGCTAACAATCCTGAACTCAGATTCCCGCTTTCAAAAACCACCATCGCCCAACGTGGGGCTCGAACCCACGACCCTGAGATTAAGAGTCTCATGCTCTACCGACTGAATTAGCCGGGCTAATTTTGCACAGTTTTATGTTGCTTTGCGACATTTGGACCCATCGTCTCGTCGTAGCTGTAGCTCGTTAGCCGACAGCTAGTCCTTTCTAAAGAGTTCTTCTGTGTCTTTGTAGCCCTTCCAGAGTCTTAGTAATACGGACACTTCGCACAATAATTCCAGAGTGATTGCACTTCTAGAATGTTAATAACGTTTCTAGAATTTTAAGTTGTAGTATTAGAATGTCAGGTTAACGTTCTAGAATTTTAAAATGCGTTTCAAGAGTGTAACGTTACCATTCTAGAATGTTAACTTACAGTTCTAGAATGTTAAATTAAGCTGGGCTAGATATTCTAGACCGTTAAATTGCTGTTCTAGAATGTTAATTGCAGTTCTAGAATTTTAACTTTTAGTATTACATTGTCAGGTTGAAGTTCGAGAATTTTATAACGTGTACTTTCAAGAGTGTAATGTTACCATTCTAGAATGTTAACTTACAGTTCTAGAATGTTAAATTAAGCTGGGCTAGATATTCTAGACCGTTAAATTGCTGTTCTAGAATGTTAATTGCAGTATTAGATTTTAACTTGTAGTATTACATTGTCAGGTTGAAGTTCGAGAATTTTATAACGTGGTTCAAGATTGTAAGACGTTAAACAGTCCTTTGTGTTAACCTTTTTCATTTGCTACCAGGGTAGCATAATTGTACCATACTGTGTAGCATGGGGATAGGGTAAACATGCACATGGAATAGAATGTTAATTGCAGTACTAGATGTTAACTTGTAGTATTACATTGTCAGGTTGAAGTTCGAGAATTTTATAACGTGGTTCAAGATTGTAAGACGTTAAACAGTCCTTTGTGTTAACTTCTTTCATTTGCTACCAGGGTAGCATACTTGTACCATACTGTGTAGCATGGGGATAGGTTAAACATGCACATGGAATGCAAAGAGTGGAAATCTCTGCAACAACAAGGTGCTGCTGGGATTTGAACCCAGGATCTCCTGTTTACTAGACAGGCACTTTCACCACCTAAGCCACAGAACCTCTGTGTGTACTTCTGTAATATCAAACCTTCTATTGTCTTTCACGTTGTATAAGTTGTATAACATACTGGCTGATTGATACATTTTAACATTTACTATAACTAAGATTTTGCTGCGGTTCGCACTGATAAAGTCTCCAAGAGCAATGATGAGCAATTCTGGATACTTCCCTCTAAGGTCAGTTAACTGGTCGGTCAGGTGTTTTAACAACTCGCTAACAATCCTGAACTCAGTTTTTCGCTTTCAAAAACCACCATCGCCCAACGTGGGGCTCGAACCCACGACCCTGAGATTAAGAGTTTCATGCTCTACCGACTGAACTAGCCGGGCTAATTTTGCACAGTTTTATGTTGCTTTGCGACATTTGGACCCATCGTCTCGTCGTAGCTGTAGCTCGTTAGCCGACAGGTAGTCCTTTCTAAAGAGTTCTTCTGTGTCTTTGTAGCCCTTCCAGAGTCTTAGTAATACGGACACTTCGCACAATAATTCCAGAGTGATTGCACTTCTAGAATGTTAATAACGTTTCTAGAATTTTAAGTTGTAGTATTAGAATGTCAGGTTAACGTTCTAGAATTTTAAAATGCGTTTCAAGAGTGTAACGTTACCATTCTAGAATGTTAACTTACAGTTCTAGAATGTTAAATTAAGCTGGGCTAGATATTCTAGACCGTTAAATTGCTGTTCTAGAATGTTAATTGCAGTTCTAGAATTTTAACTTTTAGTATTACATTGTCAGGTTGAAGTTCGAGAATTTTATAACGTGTACTTTCAAGAGTGTAACGTTACCATTCTAGAATGTTAACTTACAGTTCTAGAATGTTAAATTAAGCTGGGCTAGATATTCTAGACCGTTAAATTGCTGTTCTAGAATGTTAATTGCAGTATTAGATTTTAACTTGTAGTATTACATTGTCAGGTTGAAGTTCGAGAATTTTATAACGTGGTTCAAGATTGTAAGACGTTAAACAGTCCTTTGTGTTAACTTTTTTCATTTGCTACCAGGGTAGCATAATTGTACCATACTGTGTAGCATGGGGATAGGGTAAACATGCACATGGAATAGAATGTTAATTGCAGTACTAGATGTTAACTTGTAGTATTACATTGTCAGGTTGAAGTTCGAGAATTTTATAACGTGGTTCAAGATTGTAAGACGTTAAACAGTCCTTTGTGTTAACTTCTTTCATTTGCTACCAGGGTAGCATACTTGTACCATACTGTGTAGCATGGGGATAGGTTAAACATGCACATGGAATGCAAAGAGTGGAAATCTCTGCAACAACAAGGTGCTGCTGGGATTTGAACCCAGGATCTCCTGTTTACGAGACAGGCACTTTCACCAACTAAGCCACAGCACCTCCGTGTGCACTTCTGTAATATTAAACCTTCCATTGTCTTTCACGTTGTATAAGTTGTATAACATACTGGCTGATTGATACATTTTAACATTTACTATAACTAAGATTTTGCTGAGGTTCGCACTGATAAAGTCTCCAAGAGCAATGATGAGCGATTCTGGATACTTCCCTCTAAGGTTAGTTAACTGGTCAGTCGGGTGTTTTAACAACTCGCTAACAATCCTGAACTCAGAGATTCCCGCTTTCAAAACCACCATCACCCAACGTGGGGCTCGAACACACGACCCTGAGATAAAGATTCTCATGCTCTACCGACTGAGCTAGCCAGGCTAATCTTGCACAGTTTTATGTTGCTTTGCGACATTTGGACCCATCGTCTCGTCGTAGCTGTAGCTCGTTAGCCGACAGGTAGTCCTTTCTAAAGAGTTCTTCTGTGTCTTTGTAGCCCTTCCAGAGTCTTAGTAATACGGACACTTCGCACAATAATTCCAGAGTGATTGCACTTCTAGAATGTTAATAACGTTTCTAGAATTTTAAGTTGTAGTATTAGAATGTCAGGTTAACGTTCTAGAATTTTAAAATGCGTTTCAAGAGTGTAACTTTACCATTCTAGAATGTTAACTTACAGTTCTAGAATGTTAAATTAAGCTGGGCTAGATATTCTAGACCGTTAAATTGCTGTTCTAGAATGTTAATTGCAGTTCTAGAATTTTAACTTTTAGTATTACATTGTCAGGTTGAAGTTCGAGAATTTTATAACAAGTACTTTCAAGAGTGTCAACGTTACCATTCTAGAATGTTAACTTACAGTTCTAGAATGTTAAATTAAGCTGGGCTAGATATTCTAGACCGTTAAATTGCTGTTCTAGAATGTTAATTGCAGTACTAGATTTTAACTTGTAGTATTACATTGTCAGGTTGAAGTTCGAGAATTTTATAACCTGGTTCAAGATTGTAAGACGTTAAACAGTCCTTTGTGTTAACTTTTTTCATTTGCTACCAGGGTAGCATACTTGTACCATACTGTGTAGCATGGGGATAGGGTAAACATGCACATGGAATGCAAAGAGTGGAAATCTCTGCAACAACAAGGTGCTGCTGGGATTTGAACCCAGGATCTCCTGTTTACGAGACAGGCACTTTCACCAACTAAGCCACAGCACCTCCGTGTGTACTTCTGTAATATTAAACCTTCCATTGTCTTTCACGTTGTATAAGTTGTATAACATACTGGCTGATTGATACATTTTAACATTTACTATAACTAAGATTTTGCTGAGGTTCGCACTGATAAAGTCTCCAAGAGCAATGATGAGCGATTCTGGATACTTCCCTCTAAGGTAAGTTAACTGGTCAGTCAGGTGTTTTAACAACTCGCTAACAATCCTGAACTCAGAGATTCCCGCTTTCAAAACCACCATCACCCAACGTGGGGCTCGAACACACGAACCTGAGATAAAGATTCTCATGCTCTACCGACTGAGCTAGCCAGGCTAATCTTGCACAGTTTTATGTTGCTTTGCGACATTTGGACCCATCGTCTCGTCGTAGCTGTAGCTCGTTAGCCGACAGGTAGTCCTTTCTAAAGAGTTCTTCTGTGTCTTTGTAGCCCTTCCAGAGTCTTAGTAATACGGACACTTCGCACAATAATTCCAGAGTGATTGCACTTCTAGAATGTTAATAACGTTTCTAGAATTTTAAGTTGTAGTATTAGAATGTCAGGTTAACGTTCTAGAATTTTAAAATGCGTTTCAAGAGTGTAACGTTACCATTCTAGAATGTTAACTTACAGTTCTAGAATGTTAAATTAAGCTGGGCTAGATATTCTAGACCGTTAAATTGCTGTTCTAGAATGTTAATTGCAGTACTAGATTTTAACTTGTAGTATTACATTGTCAGGTTGAAGTTCGAGAATTTTATAACGTGGTTCAAGATTGTAAGACGTTAAACAGTCCTTTGTGTTAACTTCTTTCATTTGCTACCAGGGTAGCATACTTGTACCATACTGTGTAGCATGGGGATAGGTTAAACATGCACATGGAATGCAAAGAGTGGAAATCTCTGCAACAACAAGGTGCTGCTGGGATTTGAACCCATGATCTCCTGTTTACTAGACAGGCACTTTCACCAACTAAGCCATAGAACCTCCGTGTGTACTTCTGTAATATCAAACCTTCCAGTGTCTTTCACGTTGTATAAGTTGTATAACATACTGGCTGATTGATACATTTTAACATTTACTATAACTAAGATTTTGCTGCGGTTCGCACTGATAAAGTCTCCAAGAGCAATGATGAGCAATTCTGGATAGTTCCCTCTAAGGTCAGTTAACTGGTCGGTCAGGTGTTTTAACAACTCGCTAACAATCCTGAACTCAGATTCCCGCTTTCAAAAACCACCATCGCCCAACGTGGGGCTCGAACCCACGACCCTGAGATTAAGAGTCTCATGCTCTACCGACTGAATTAGCCGGGCTAATTTTGCACAGTTTTATGTTGCTTTGCGACATTTGGACCCATCGTCTCGTCGTAGCTGTAGCTCGTTAGCCGACAGGTAGTCCTTTCTAAAGAGTTCTTCTGTGTCTTTGTAGCCCTTCCAGAGTCTTAGTAATACGGACACTTCGCACAATAATTCCAGAGTGATTGCACTTCTAGAATGTTAATAACGTTTCTAGAATTTTAAGTTGTAGTATTAGAATGTCAGGTTAACGTTCTAGAATTTTAAAATGCGTTTCAAGAGTGTAACGTTACCATTCTAGAATGTTAACTTACAGTTCTAGAATGTTAAATTAAGCTGGGCTAGATATTCTAGACCGTTAAATTGCTGTTCTAGAATGTTAATTGCAGTTCTAGAATTTTAACTTTTAGTATTACATTGTCAGGTTGAAGTTCGAGAATTTTATAACGTGTACTTTCAAGAGTGTAATGTTACCATTCTAGAATGTTAACTTACAGTTCTAGAATGTTAAATTAAGCTGGGCTAGATATTCTAGACCGTTAAATTGCTGTTCTAGAATGTTAATTGCAGTATTAGATTTTAACTTGTAGTATTACATTGTCAGGTTGAAGTTCGAGAATTTTATAACGTGGTTCAAGATTGTAAGACGTTAAACAGTCCTTTGTGTTAACCTTTTTCATTTGCTACCAGGGTAGCATAATTGTACCATACTGTGTAGCATGGGGATAGGGTAAACATGCACATGGAATAGAATGTTAATTGCAGTACTAGATGTTAACTTGTAGTATTACATTGTCAGGTTGAAGTTCGAGAATTTTATAACGTGGTTCAAGATTGTAAGACGTTAAACAGTCCTTTGTGTTAACTTCTTTCATTTGCTACCAGGGTAGCATACTTGTACCATACTGTGTAGCATGGGGATAGGTTAAACATGCACATGGAATGCAAAGAGTGGAAATCTCTGCAACAACAAGGTGCTGCTGGGATTTGAACCCAGGATCTCCTGTTTACTAGACAGGCACTTTCACCACCTAAGCCACAGAACCTCTGTGTGTACTTCTGTAATATCAAACCTTCTATTGTCTTTCACGTTGTATAAGTTGTATAACATACTGGCTGATTGATACATTTTAACATTTACTATAACTAAGATTTTGCTGCGGTTCGCACTGATAAAGTCTCCAAGAGCAATGATGAGCAATTCTGGATACTTCCCTCTAAGGTCAGTTAACTGGTCGGTCAGGTGTTTTAACAACTCGCTAACAATCCTGAACTCAGTTTTTCGCTTTCAAAAACCACCATCGCCCAACGTGGGGCTCGAACCCACGACCCTGAGATTAAGAGTTTCATGCTCTACCGACTGAACTAGCCGGGCTAATTTTGCACAGTTTTATGTTGCTTTGCGACATTTGGACCCATCGTCTCGTCGTAGCTGTAGCTTGTTAGCCGACAGGTAGTCCTTTCTAAAGAGTTCTTCTGTGTCTTTGTAGCCCTTCCAGAGTCTTAGTAATACGGACACTTCGCACAATAATTCCAGAGTGATTGCACTTCTAGAATGTTAATAACGTTTCTAGAATTTTAAGTTGTAGTATTAGAATGTCAGGTTAACGTTCTAGAATTTTAAAATGCGTTTCAAGAGTGTAACGTTACCATTCTAGAATGTTAACTTACAGTTCTAGAATGTTAAATTAAGCTGGGCTAGATATTCTAGACCGTTAAATTGCTGTTCTAGAATGTTAATTGCAGTTCTAGAATTTTAACTTTTAGTATTACATTGTCAGGTTGAAGTTCGAGAATTTTATAACGTGTACTTTCAAGAGTGTAACGTTACCATTCTAGAATGTTAACTTACAGTTCTAGAATGTTAAATTAAGCTGGGCTAGATATTCTAGACCGTTAAATTGCTGTTCTAGAATGTTAATTGCAGTATTAGATTTTAACTTGTAGTATTACATTGTCAGGTTGAAGTTCGAGAATTTTATAACGTGGTTCAAGATTGTAAGACGTTAAACAGTCCTTTGTGTTAACTTTTTTCATTTGCTACCAGGGTAGCATAATTGTACCATACTGTGTAGCATGGGGATAGGGTAAACATGCACATGGAATAGAATGTTAATTGCAGTACTAGATGTTAACTTGTAGTATTACATTGTCAGGTTGAAGTTCGAGAATTTTATAACGTGGTTCAAGATTGTAAGACGTTAAACAGTGATTTGTGTTAACTTCTTTCATTTGCTACCAGGGTAGCATACTTGTACCATACTGTGTAGCATGGGGATAGGTTAAACATGCACATGGAATGCAAAGAGTGGAAATCTCTGCAACAACAAGGTGCTGCTGGGATTTGAACCCAGGATCTCCTGTTTACTAGACAGGCACTTTCACCACCTAAGCCACAGCACCTCCGTGTGTACTTCTGTAATATTAAACCTTCCATTGTCTTTCACGTTGTATAAGTTGTATAACATACTGGCTGATTGATACATTTTAACATTTACTATAACTAAGATTTTGCTGCAGTTCGCACTGATAAAGTCTCCAAGAGCAATGATGAGCGATTCTGGATACTTCCCTCTAAGGTTAGTTAACTGGTCAGTCAGGTGTTTTAACAACTCGCTAACAATCCTGAACTCAGAGATTCCCGCTTTCAAAACCACCATCACCCAACGTGGGGCTCGAACACACGACCCTGAGATAAAGATTCTCATGCTCTACCGACTGAGCTAGCCAGGCTAATCTTGCACAGTTTTATGTTGCTTTGCGACATTTGGACCCATCGTCTCGTCGTAGCTGTAGCTCGTTAGCCGACAGGTAGTCCTTTCTAAAGAGTTCTTCTGTGTCTTTGTAGCCCTTCCAGAGTCTTAGTAATACGGACACTTCGCACAATAATTCCAGAGTGATTGCACTTCTAGAATGTTAATAACGTTTCTAGAATTTTAAGTTGTAGTATTAGAATGTCAGGTTAACGTTCTAGAATTTTAAAATGCGTTTCAAGAGTGTAACGTTACCATTCTAGAATGTTAACTTACAGTTCTAGAATGTTAAATTAAGCTGGGCTAGATATTCTAGACCGTTAAATTGCTGTTCTAGAATGTTAATTGCAGTACTAGATTTTAACTTGTAGTATTACATTGTCAGGTTGAAGTTCGAGAATTTTATAACATGGTTCAAGATTGTAAGACGTTAAACAGTCCTTTGTGTTAACTTTTTTCATTTGCTACCAGGGTAGCATACTTTTACCATACTGTGTAGCATGGGGATAGGGTAAACATGCACATGGAATGCAAAGAGTGGAAATCTCTGCAACAACAAGGTGCTGCTGGGATTTGAACCCAGGATCTCCTGTTTACGAGACAGGCACTTTCACCAACTAAGCCACAGCACCTCCGTGTGCACTTCTGTAATATTAAACCTTCCATTGTCTTTCACGTTGTATAAGTTGTATAACATACTGGCTGATTGATACATTTTAACATTTACTATAACTAAGATTTTGCTGAGGTTCGCACTGATAAAGTCTCCAAGAGCAATGATGAGCGATTCTGGATACTTCCCTCTAAGGTTAGTTAACTGGTCAGTCGGGTGTTTTAACAACTCGCTAACAATCCTGAACTCAGAGATTCCCGCTTTCAAAACCACCATCACCCAACGTGGGGCTCGAACACACGACCCTGAGATAAAGATTCTCATGCTCTACCGACTGAGCTAGCCAGGCTAATCTTGCACAGTTTTATGTTGCTTTGCGACATTTGGACCCATCGTCTCGTCGTAGCTGTAGCTCGTTAGCCGACAGGTAGTCCTTTCTAAAGAGTTCTTCTGTGTCTTTGTAGCCCTTCCAGAGTCTTAGTAATACGGACACTTCGCACAATAATTCCAGAGTGATTGCACTTCTAGAATGTTAATAACGTTTCTAGAATTTTAAGTTGTAGTATTAGAATGTCAGGTTAACGTTCTAGAATTTTAAAATGCGTTTCAAGAGTGTAACTTTACCATTCTAGAATGTTAACTTACAGTTCTAGAATGTTAAATTAAGCTGGGCTAGATATTCTAGACCGTTAAATTGCTGTTCTAGAATGTTAATTGCAGTTCTAGAATTTTAACTTTTAGTATTACATTGTCAGGTTGAAGTTCGAGAATTTTATAACAAGTACTTTCAAGAGTGTCAACGTTACCATTCTAGAATGTTAACTTACAGTTCTAGAATGTTAAATTAAGCTGGGCTAGATATTCTAGACCGTTAAATTGCTGTTCTAGAATGTTAATTGCAGTACTAGATTTTAACTTGTAGTATTACATTGTCAGGTTGAAGTTCGAGAATTTTATAACCTGGTTCAAGATTGTAAGACGTTAAACAGTCCTTTGTGTTAACTTTTTTCATTTGCTACCAGGGTAGCATACTTGTACCATACTGTGTAGCATGGGGATAGGGTAAACATGCACATGGAATGCAAAGAGTGGAAATCTCTGCAACAACAAGGTGCTGCTGGGATTTGAACCCAGGATCTCCTGTTTACGAGACAGGCACTTTCACCAACTAAGCCACAGCACCTCCGTGTGTACTTCTGTAATATTAAACCTTCCATTGTCTTTCACGTTGTATAAGTTGTATAACATACTGGCTGATTGATACATTTTAACATTTACTATAACTAAGATTTTGCTGAGGTTCGCACTGATAAAGTCTCCAAGAGCAATGATGAGCGATTCTGGATACTTCCCTCTAAGGTAAGTTAACTGGTCAGTCAGGTGTTTTAACAACTCGCTAACAATCCTGAACTCAGAGATTCCCGCTTTCAAAACCACCATCACCCAACGTGGGGCTCGAACACACGAACCTGAGATAAAGATTCTCATGCTCTACCGACTGAGCTAGCCAGGCTAATCTTGCACAGTTTTATGTTGCTTTGCGACATTTGGACCCATCGTCTCGTCGTAGCTGTAGCTCGTTAGCCGACAGGTAGTCCTTTCTAAAGAGTTCTTCTGTGTCTTTGTAGCCCTTCCAGAGTCTTAGTAATACGGACACTTCGCACAATAATTCCAGAGTGATTGCACTTCTAGAATGTTAATAACGTTTCTAGAATTTTAAGTTGTAGTATTAGAATGTCAGGTTAACGTTCTAGAATTTTAAAATGCGTTTCAAGAGTGTAACGTTACCATTCTAGAATGTTAACTTACAGTTCTAGAATGTTAAATTAAGCTGGGCTAGATATTCTAGACCGTTAAATTGCTGTTCTAGAATGTTAATTGCAGTACTAGATTTTAACTTGTAGTATTACATTGTCAGGTTGAAGTTCGAGAATTTTATAACGTGGTTCAAGATTGTAAGACGTTAAACAGTCCTTTGTGTTAACTTTTTTCATTTGCTACCAGGGTAGCATACTTGTACCATACTGTGTAGCATGGGGATAGGGTAAACATGCACATGGAATGCAAAGAGTGGAAATCTCTGCAACAACAAGGTGCTGCTGGGATTTGAACCCAGGATCTCCTGTTTACGAGACAGGCACTTTCACCAACTAAGCCACAGCACCTCCGTGTGTACTTCTGTAATATTAAACCTTCCATTGTCTTTCACGTTGTATAAGTTGTATAACATACTGGCTGATTGATACATTTTAACATTTACTATACCTAAGATTTTGCTGAGGTTCGCACTGATAAAGTCTCCAAGAGCAATGATGAGCGATTCTGGATACTTCCCTCTAAGGTTAGTTAACTGGTCAGTCAGGTGTTTTAACAACTCGCTAACAATCCTGAACTCAGAGATTCCCGCTTTCAAAACCACCATCACCCAACGTGGGGCTCGAACACACGACCCTGAGATAAAGATTCTCATGCTCTACCGACTGAGCTAGCCAGGCTAATCTTGCACAGTTTTATGTTGCTTTGCGACATTTGGACCCATCGTCTCGTCGTAGCTGTAGCTCGTTAGCCGACAGGTAGTCCTTTCTAAAGAGTTCTTCTGTGTCTTTGTAGCCCTTCCAGAGTCTTAGTAATACGGACACTTCGCACAATAATTCCAGAGTGATTGCACTTCTAGAATGTTAATAACGTTTCTAGAATTTTAAGTTGTAGTATTAGAATGTCAGGTTAACGTTCTAGAATTTTAAAATGTGTTTCAAGAGTGTAACTTTACCATTCTAGAATGTTAACTTACAGTTCTAGAATGTTAAATTAAGCTGGGCTAGGTATTCTAGACCGTTAAATTGCTGTTCTAGAATGTTAATTGCAGTTCTAGAATTTTAACTTTTAGTATTACATTGTCAGGTTGAAGTTCGAGAATTTTATAACAAGTACTTTCAAGAGTGTCAACGTTACCATTCTAGAATGTTAACTTACAGTTCTAGAATGTTAAATTAAGCTGGGCTAGATATTCTAGACCGTGAAATTGCTGTTCTAGAATGTTAATTGCAGTTCTAGAATTTTAACTTGTAGTATTACATTGTCAGGTTGAAGTTCGAGAATTTTATAACGTGATTCAAGATTGTAAGACGTTAAACAGTCCTTTGTGTTAACTTTTTTCATTTGCTACCAGGGTAGCATACTTGTACCATACTGTGTAGCATGGGGATAGGGTAAACATGCACATGGAATGCAAAGAGTGGAAATCTCTGCAACAACAAGGTGCTGCTGGGATTTGAACCCAGGATCTCCTGTTTACTAGACAGGCACTTTCACCAACTAAGCCACAGAACCTCTGTGTGTACTTCTGTAATATCAAACCTTCCATTGTCTTTCACGTTGTATAAGTTGTATAACATACTGGCTGATTGAGACATTTTAACATTTACTATAACTAAGATTTTGCTGCGGTTCGCACTGATAAAGTCTCCAAGAGCAATGATGAGCAATTCTGGATACTTCCCTCTAAGGTCAGTTAACTGGTCGGTCAGGTGTTTTAACAACTCGCTAACAATCCTGAACTCAGATTCCCGCTTTCAAAAACCACCATCGCCCAACGTGGGGCTCGAACCCACGACCCTGAGATTAAGAGTCTCATGCTCTACCGACTGAACTAGCCGGGCTAATTTTGCACAGTTTTATGTTGCTTTGCGACATTTGGACCCATCGTCTCGTCGTAGCTGTAGCTCGTTAGCCGACAGGTAGTCCTTTCTAAAGAGTTCTTCTGTGTCTTTGTAGCCCTTCCAGAGTCTTAGTAATACGGACACTTCGCACAATAATTCCAGAGTGATTGCACTTCTAGAATGTTAATAACGTTTCTAGAATTTTAAGTTGTAGTATTAGAATGTCAGGTTAACGTTCTAGAATTTTAAAATGCGTTTCAAGAGTGTAACGTTACCATTCTAGAATGTTACCTTACAGTTCTAGAATGTTAAATTAAGCTGGGCTAGATATTCTAGACCGTTAAATTGCTGTTCTAGAATGTTAATTGCAGTATTAGATTTTAACTTGTAGTATTACATTGTCAGGTTGAAGTTCGAGAATTTTATAACGTGGTTCAAGATTGTAAGACGTTAAACAGTCCTTTGTGTTAACTTTTTTCATTTGCTACCAGGGTAGCATAATTGTACCATACTGTGTAGCATGGGGATAGGGTAAACATGCACATGGAATAGAATGTTAATTGCAGTACTAGATGTTAACTTGTAGTATTACATTGTCAGGTTGAAGTTCGAGAATTTTATAACGTGGTTCAAGATTGTAAGACGTTAAACAGTCCTTTGTGTTAACTTCTTTCATTTGCTACCAGGGTAGCATACTTGTACCATACTGTGTAGCATGGGGATAGGTTAAACATGCACATGGAATGCAAAGAGTGGAAATCTCTGCAACAACAAGGTGCTGCTGGGATTTGAACCCAGGATCTCCTGTTTACTAGACAGGCACTTTCACCACCTAAGCCACAGCACCTCCGTGTGTACTTCTGTAATATTAAACCTTCCATTGTCTTTCACGTTGTATAAGTTGTATAACATACTGGCTGATTGATACATTTTAACATTTACTATAACTAAGATTTTGCTGCAGTTCGCACTGATAAAGTCTCCAAGAGCAATGATGAGCGATTATGGATACTTCCCTCTAAGGTCAGTTAACTGGTCGGTCAGGTGTTTTAACAACTCGCTAACAATCCTGAACTCAGATTCCCGCTTTCAAAAACCACAATCGCCCAACGTGGGGCTCGAACCCACGACCCTGAGATTAAGAGTCTCATGCTTTACCGACTGCGCCATGCTACCATAGTTGACAGGGGATTTGGTCTAACGTTACTGAAACATTAACGTTTCGGTAACTTCACAATAAAACTAATTATAATAAAGTGTCAAACCCATTTCCCCATTTCGTTACGGAACACACATAACGCTATCCCGTACCGTTTTAATTAGCTAAGCAATTAGTACATAACACCATATTAGCTAGACACACTGCCCCCAGACTGCCCCGAGCAAAGCAGCTAGCTAGCTAACGTAGCCAGCCAAGCGTCCTCCTTTAGCGCAGATAAAACTAAAGCAAAGTTCATTGATACACTAAAGTTCATTGATATACTAACGTCAAAACTGACAATAGTATTGTAGGTGTTTCCTGTATAGTTGTAACACTATAGATAGCCTGTGGAAAGATTAAAAACATGTTCTTACCTCTCGTGTAATCGTGCAGCTCCAGTAGCTTCTACGTCGTGTCGTAGATGGGGATATCTCGTCCGTTTTCGGAAGCTCCGAGCCTTTCCGAACGTGTGAGCAAGGTCGCAAGAGCCGCGTGCATATAAAACGCACCAGTCTCCCTTTTACTATTATTGGAGCGCTCTGCGTATCTACTGCACGCAGAATTTGACTTTGGCGTACACATTGCACGTATTTTCAAAGTGGAAACCCGTGTTATTTGTACGCTTCTGAGTGAGACTGGGTTGGGCTGGAGGACATTAAAAAAAAATGATCACACTTATAATCATTTTATAAGACAGCTGAGACAGGACACAGCCAGTACAAAGGGACTGTGTACTGCCCTTCAGTTGAGACTGTCCTCAAAAAACTGGCAGGACATTAAAAAAAAATTATCACATTTATAATAATTTTATAATATCCCTGTTCTTAATATATTGATAATAATTCCAGTATTGTTACCCCACAATAAAGTTTGGTTTAATAAAAAATATATGCTTCACTGTTTTTTTGTTATGAATATAAGTTTCTGCTAATTACAGCACTGGGTATATATTGTAGGCAAATGTGGGAAAGCTGCTGTAAGGATGCTTTAAAAAAATAATGGCATCATTTTACTTGTGAATTATTAGATGTAAAACCAAATCAATATTTATTGTGACCTCTTTTTGGATAAAAAAAACAAACAATTTGCTTTAAATAGCTACATAGTTTAAGCTATTTCACAGGTAGGCTTCTTCATTCATGACACATTTCAATGTTATAGATTTGGGGTTGAAAGACTAAAAAATATTCTCTTTTCCTCTCCTTTCCGCCCTGACTGTTCATTTTAACAAACAGTAGAGGGCAGTAAAACGTCTAAACCGGCGGTAGACTTAAAGTTCCACAGTCCGACGGTTCGAATCCTACCCGCGGATTGCCCAAACAATTTAAAGACATCGAAAAAATTGTTTAAGTGTTCATGGGGGCCTAAAATACCTTCATGCCTTCAATTTTTTCCTTTTTTCTCTTTTTTTTCCTCTTTTTCTCTCTTTTCTTCTTTCTTTTCTTCTTCCCCCTTCTTCCCCCTCCTCTTCCTTTCTTCCCCCCCCCGTAACAGACTATTGTTCCCCAGCTTTGGCGCAGTTAATATCTCCATTGGCGTGTCATTAAGGCTGAAACCAAACCAACCAGATCTGAGATGAATCGTAACCATAACACATTTGATTCGGGGCCACATAACATTTTGAAAATGGCAAATATGGCAAAGATACGAATGTACATAGCTAGATATTGTTTTTGTGATTATGCTGGTGCAGTAAACATTTCCAGGGAACGCCACCAATCAGATTTTTTTTTCTTTATTTGCTGCTGCTTTGGGTTTGACTCAGGTCAGTTTCTGGGAGAAACAGTCTAGTGTGTGAGGCAGAAACCAGTTTGAGGAATGAAAAAATACTTCATCAATTTTACTTTTTTGTACTTGTTTTCACAGACATATTGAAGTAAGGTACAATATTTAAAAAAAGATTGAATATTAATGGTCTCTTTTTGTTTTCATAGTCACAATGCCAGGTTCAACCTACCGCCAGTGCCCCCACTGCACAGAGAGGATTAACTGTGCAAATCGGAGATGCACTAAGGTAAAAATGTGCAGTGATTAATGTCACTGATTTTCTTTACCATCTCTATTCATTAATGTAATGGTCACCTTTTGATTGAAATTTTTTTGCATACCACGAAGTGTCCTTACTAGGGGTGGAACGGTACGTATTCGTATTGACACTAGGTGGTGCAGCCTGAGACTACTAGCTCAGGGGAGTGTGGGGAGTGTGTTTTAGAGCAAGGAGGAAGTGTCTTCTGGCTGTGGAGACACATTTAGTTTAAAATGAAGCTAGAGGCGGCAAAAACAAACACCACTGGCTAAACTATTTAAAAATGGCGAGTGTTTTCAAGACTCCTCCGTCTGTCGCTTTCACGTCACCTTTTGGGATCGCCTCAGCTCGCTTGGAACCTCAACTGAGGTAGTACTAAAAAAAGTACCTGTTAGTAGGTACCAGGTACTTTTTTACGTAATGGAAAACCAAAAAAGGCGAGGTAGAGGCGAGTCGAGTAGGTACCATGTAATGGAATAGTGCCATAGATGGTACAGCCTGAGACATGCACAATAAAAAAAATATGCCTTCTGTATTTTTGTTTTGCCTTTCCCTCCATTGTACCGAACCGTGATGTCTGAACCGAGGTATGAACCGAGCCGTGACTTGTGTGTGCCATTCCACCCCTAGTCCTTACAATGTAGTTATAACCCACCTGATTGACTAGACATACTTAGAGACTTAACATTTTGGTATACAGTTTGTGTTTCATGTCATTATTGTCATGAGTGTGGCCATTACTGATTTATTGTTTGATTGTAGTAGAACATGCATCCACTTACTTGAGATAATCTGTTGTTTTTTTTTATCAAAGAAATCTAAAACACACGGTAATGGCAACATGTTGAGTTTGCTTAGACATAATGCCTTATGTGGTGTATTTATTTAAGTGTGTTACGTCAAGTAGAACTAGAGAAGTAGAAAGTATTTGTCCCCAAAGGGGCAATTGGTTTTGTAGCAGTGACTAGTACACAATAGCAATACAAATACAACAATACATAGCAAAATTGTAAAAACAAAACAAATTTAAGCTGATATTACCTTTTCCTATTTAAGTTTAGCAGTGGGATGGCTGAGGATATGAATGAGTGTTATACATGTAAACCAGAAGGCAGGGTGCCCCACATACTGTATGTATTTGCATTTTACATATATCAGATGCCCAGGGTTTGTATTTATGTTTTGTCTAATAAACACGCAACATAAAATCATAAAAACAATTTCCCTGTTATGGGATTAATAAGGGATTTAAAAATATAGAATAATGACTACTCATATATTGATTGTGTTTTGTTTTTTTAATACATTTTTTAGTGTGGAAAGCTGTTGGCTTTTAAAGCCAGACAAACAGCACGCATGGGCAAATTCCGAGCGAAGGCTCAGGATTGGGCAAAGAAATTACAGCGCTCAAGAAATCAAAGCAAAGTCTTTGATAATAGTGCTCTAATGGTAAGTAACAACATCTTATCTTCATATTCAAACTCAGTCACATTCAACTGTATCCATGCCTGATTTCATTATTGTTAAAGAGAGGTGATTATTTTGATGATATTTGGACAGTATATGACAACAGCAACAACAAAACCAAAGTATGTGCACCTCACATTTGAGTAACAGTATTTCAATCAGAAGAGACCTCATTTGAGTGAACAATTATTTATGGTTAAGTGCACAATAATGATAAATGATTGTCTTTTGGCGATTAGACCCAAACATGACGCCATTATATTTAAAGGGGGCCGTGAGTATGTAGGATACCCCCATAAAGAATTTAAATAGGAGCCAACTCAACACTATCTTGTTCTTACCATGCCAACAGCAATTTAGTCTAATACAATAATTAAGCAGTCATGCATGGAGAATTACTACACTACAAATAATGTAAAGAGGTCACATAGGCTATGGTGCGTATGGGGTCATAGTGTATGAATGGGTCCGATAGACTGTAGGGATGTAACAGTATGCAAAAATCACGGTTCAGTACGTACTGCGGTTTTAAAGTCACGGTTCAGTTCATTTTCGGTACAGTAAAAGAAAGATGACATGCAGCAAAGGGCCGCAGGTCGGAGTCTAACCCGGCCCGCTGCGTCGAGGAGTAAACCTCTATATATACCAACTGAGCTATCTCGGCGCTCTCTTTCTCTTTTAATCAGTCTGTTATTGTTGTTGTTTTCTCAGAGATATATATACATTTTAAATATATCCTAGGCTATTTATTTCAGATAATTTTCATTTACATGTGTTGCAGCTGTATATTTTCAAACTGAGAAGTAAACCAGCTGTCTTTGCATTTTATTTTAATCACAACCTGTTTTCATAAAAGAGCTTGTGAAAAGTGGCTTTGACTTAAAACGGAACATTTAGCCCACTTAGTCCACAGAGATATGATTTTGAGTCCTGGACTAGTGGAAGATCTGATAAGAATCAGTGTGTGTGTGTGTGTGTGTGTGTGTGTGTGTGTGTGGGGGGGGGGGGCAGTTTGGAGGATTTTGATGCTAGGGAGTTTGGCAAGCTGGTTTAGCCAAGGCTAAAGGGGAAGAAGGCCAAATTACAAGTGTTGGCCATCTGAGGGGCAGAGGACAGCAGGGGGGGGCTACAAGACTTTGAGCCATGAAATGTTAGATCTCAGTTCAGGGAAGTACTTTGAAACAGCAGCACTTTCTATTTTGAAATGTTTTACTTAAAATGATTTAGTTTGGCAGCTCAGTGAAGCACTTCAAACTTTTTTGTTTGTTAATATTTTTTTATTTATATGCAGTATGATTGTGCTTCAACTAAAGTATTTACCTACACCTTATTCTTGTTTAAAATCATTTACATAATATACATGAATGTATATGGAGCGTGATAAAAAGGTGACCTTGAAATTGTGGCGTTAACGGCGCCGCAAGGACAAATTTGGGTGCACCTAAATTTTGTGCTGCTGCACCTAAATAAAAATGTTAGGCGCACCAGTGCAACCAAGGCAACAAGTTAGTGTGGAGCCCTGGATCAGTGTTTGGTGTAGGCAATCTGTACAGTGATTGACATATTGACATGACCAATACAAACTTTAGAATCAGCTGCAGGGCGGGATTTGCGCTGAACGCGGAGACTTTCGCCACTTAATATGTTCGTGTGGAAACACAAATTGACCTATGTTCCGCACACAAAAACATTGCATTCGGTGCACATGTGCACCGTACCGAAAGCCCTGTACCGAAACGGTCCGGTACGAATACTAGTACCGTTATACCCCTAATAAACTGTGTGCAACTGTGTGAATCTTTGGCGATTAGACCGGTTATAGGTATGCTGTTGAGTAGTAGGGGAAGATCCCCCCTCCCCACCATTTTTGAAGAATATATTATGTAAGGGATAATGTAGAGCGAGGCAGTTGTTATAGCGAATACAACCCCGACAGGGTGATCAGTCTTGAATTATTACATGGCTACTTTCCAAATAAATAAATAATTTGACACAAAATATTGATTTTTTGATTGATTTAAATACGATTGAATTGACTGCTCGTATTTATATTAAACTGAACATTTCCGTGAGACGAGGTAAATGGCTTCATGTCCTCATTCATCTTGGATGCCAAGGTCAGCCAAGACTTACCCTGGATTTCCACAGGCTGCGTAACGGCTCCGGAACGTCGGCGGAGTCAATCGGTTTCCATTCTAGTCAACATGTGTATTTCCACCAGCTGCATAACGGCTGCGTTCCGACTCCGGCACAGCTCCGGCGGTCCGCAGCCCTGCGGATCAGATACGCAGAGCTTCTAGTTTTGCCGGACGCCGGAGAGCTCCGCAGCAATTCAGCACACGGCAGATAGTGCGGGACAGGAAGTCGAGCACAGAAACTAAATAAAACATCCGGTTAACTTTCAAAATAAAATACACCGTGCTCACGAAGGATCATATTTCTCTTCACTACACCTTGAAAACACGGCACGGAGTTGTTTCCTCTCTACTCCTCAGAATAGAAACAAACTGTTGGTGGTTTTGTGGTTCTATTCTGCGTGAATTTGCGAGATCTCGCGGGTCCTCGTGACTACAGCTGTCAGTCCTGGCCGCAGCCGTTCCGCAACAACTCCGGATCCGGTGAGTATTGACGGACGGCGGAGCACGGAGACGTTCCGCAGCAGTTATGCAGCCTATGGAAATCCAGGGTAAAAGACAATTAGAATCATGAGTGACAGCGTGCAGCGAGGTAGTTGTGAGCCAAAACCACCACCAGGTATATGTTTGTGAATCAGTAATGTAACATGTTTCAGAGCAACACCTTAGGCTAAGATGCTTGAGATAAGACTGTGAGAAGAATGCTAGTCAGAATACTGGTCTATATTGATAATAATTGCGATGTTGAACTGGTTACTGCATGTCAAAAGAACATTATGCCAGAATGCTGGCACCGTTTTGCATCAGAAGAGAGACTTATGCAGACCTTGAAATTAAATTGCAGGTATTATGTGTTATACCTGCCGGTCATGTGACGGGCCATGATGAGGACTTGTGCAAGGGATGATGCTTTTACGTGAATCTTAGGGGGCTGCTCTTAATAAGAATGCTGACGACTTATTGATACATGATATGCAGTGCTTTTGTATTCCTGATGCTGGAATACTGTGCAATTCACAAAATAAATAAAAAAAAAATCACTTGCACAATATCGTTTTATGTACACAGATTAACTGACTCAAATCGGTAGCTTGCAATTGCAAAACTATATGTAGGCTTATCCCTTTATCCCTAATGGTTTTAGAAAATATGTACTATGTAAGTTGGAGGTTATTCTTATAACATGTTTTCTTTGTGTATCATAATATTTTCTTAAACATCTAAGTCTGACTTGAAAACCTTTCTTTTCACTAATATTCTTTTCTGTGTTTCAGCTTGAGAAACTTAAGGCCCTGGGATATGTCCCTTTACTGTTGTGGGCAAAATATAAATCTGGGGGCAGTAAATGGACCGCACAGCTTCAGTGCCCCTTTGATTTTCCTTCCATTGTCCATGGTATTTTTGAGAAGATTATTCTTCTCTTTGAAGGCTTATTAGAGGGTATGTATCTGTCTTACATTTTATTATATGTTCATTGTTTTACAAGTTATATTGTTGAATACCATATATCCCTGATGTTTTCATTTGCATTATTAAAAGCTTGGAATCCTGAAAGGGAACACGCACAGGATAGAGCAGAGGGAAACGACCAGGCACTAGGAGAAGGAGAAGAGGAGAATGAACAGGCAGTGGGGGGGGAAGAGGAGAATGAACAGGCAGTAGGGGGAGAAGAGGAGAATGAACAGGCAGTGGTGGGAGGAGATGAAGAAGTAGAGGAAGATAATGGACAGGAAGAAAGAGAGGACAGGATGGAGAGAGCCTGAAAATGCTGGACAGCCAAAGGAAAGACAAAGTGAGGCAGGAGAGATGAAAGAAGTGGTGGCAGAAGCTGAGGCAAAGAAGGATGCTGAAGAGAGAGAGCAGGATGAAGGTGTAATGAACAAGTAAGTGTAACAGTAGAGCAAGAAATAAGAAGCCATAACGAATGTTGTAGATTATGAACAACAAAATGGTAAGCAGTGGCCCCTTAAACACAAAACGGTTAAATTGGAGCAAAGGATGCACTTTTACATCCTTCAATAAATAATGTATTAGTGGAAAGCCATTCCGATAGCAACGTGAACCAAATATTGTATGTTTGTACATAACTAGCAGGGCTTGACATGAACTTTTTTATTTGGTTTTATTAGAATAAAGTTGACTACGGTGTGCTACAATTACATAGGGTAGGTGGTGCAGGGGTAGAGAAGATTAGTTAAAAGTGATTTGGAGTGCTCACGTATCACTTAGCAGCCCGTGCAGCACGTGGCCTCGGTGATGGGAAGCAGAGGGCAGAGACCAAATGTCCTACTAGATTGTCCTGGTGCACGCTCTATCTGTACTTCTTCTACAAACCATTATTTTATACAGTCTGTGACCTGTGCAGACAGACGCAACTATTGCCTTGGCTTGCCATGTTGCGTGCACACGCTGAACGGACCTTTGGGGGATATTTTATCCTTTATCATCGCTTTGGCTTGCTGGTCTGATGTGCAGTACAGGCCACTGTATTCCAGCCGTGGGCTGCTGCATGAGTAACAGCTGTGTTCCTGTGTTGGGTGGCACAGTTTTCCAGCCACCAGTGTAGCAATATAAAGGCATGCCACCGGCCAAAACGCCATTGCTGAAATCTACCCGCATTTGGCAGGTTGGCGGGTGCTAATGTCAAGCCCTAATAGCTTGAATCACTATATTCTAGAATAGATTACCCATACAAATTGTAATGTAAAAAAATAGAAGGCTTATAACATCACAACAAAATCCAAGTCATAAAAGTGCTTAAAGTGTATAAACTAATCTAAGATACCCTACCTCAGCCCTATAAAAAATGTAATATGTATGACAAGGGTTCGAAGTTCTACACTTTAAATTCAGTATGTGCATTTCCAGTGCAATAGAGTAGAGGCAGTAAAACGAAGAAGAAAAAACTTAACTTAAAATAGTCACATACAGAGTGAAATGCATAACTTCAACCTAAATGAATTAAATATACAGTGTAGGACACTAAATTAAATTACATATGTAGGTTTCTGAATACAGGATATGATTATTAGTATATGAAAGGATCACTATATATGTTGCCCTGTTCCTTAAATTACTACCTTTTACTAATAAATCTAAACTAATTGTTACCACAGATTAGCCCGAAGGAACACAGATGACACTGTATATAACACAACATATAACATCTTTTAGATGTTTACATGTTGGATACTACATGTTATCATTGTCTAGGACTTTGATGTTCCAGAAATGAATAGAATAACA
The DNA here is from genome assembly GCA_023631565.1 of Gymnocephalus cernua. Lineage (NCBI taxonomy): Eukaryota > Metazoa > Chordata > Actinopteri > Perciformes > Percidae > Gymnocephalus > Gymnocephalus cernua. The sequence goes on along the minus strand of CM042448.1, from coordinate 6,394,988 downwards.
ATGTCTACAAATTGTGTTTCATGTTCTTGCAGGTCAGCAGTCAAGATCAGTGCCAAAAAGCGCAAAAAGAAGACAAGTAAAGGTGATGGTGGGTGAAAATCTATGTTTTCATATCATTAATCATACAACTCATCCATAGTTGTTGTGCAAGAGTTGTGTAAATTGTTTACTTTTTAATGCCTTTCAGGTTAAGATAAAAGGTCAAATGAAGCAGCCTGTACTAATATGTAACACATTTATGTCTGCATGTGTCCTGTACACTAATAAAGTGATACTGTAGTAATGTTAAAGGGGCATTCCAAAGACAATGCTAAAAAAATCACCAAAGAAAAAGAATCATATTTAGGATATTAGTATGAAATGGTAGCATAGAACATTGCATTCCCTAAAATATAAATAAAAAAGGAGACCATGTTTCTAAATGATGGCGTTTTCAAAATGAGAAAACATCTCACAATTCTCTATATTGTAGTAAGTATTAGTCATAAATAAAAGACAGTAGCTGTGTTTTGAAACCGTTCCCTATGATGGATACAGTAAAATAAACCCAATGTAGGGAATAGTGAGTGAATGAGGGAGCCATTTTCGAACAAAGCTAAGGTCTCAGTTTTTTCTCTTTTATAAATGCAATACACTTCTGTAACAATGGGCATAACATATAATGTTTTTTCTTCTTCAGCAGTTAGTAATGTAAACCATCCTTTTGCGTGATTTACAGATTGCTTATACCACAATGCCATGGAGGTTTTTCCGGTGCAGTACGTATCAAAGCACCGTGAAAGAAAGGTTAGTAATTGTAGAATTAATATTTATTGTTTTTTTGGTGAATGGTGGTAAACTTTAATAATAATAATAATAATAAATTGAATTTATATAGCGCTTTTCATAGACTCAAAGTCGCTTTACAGGGAAGAATTACAAGTAAGGAAAATACAGCATAACATGAGGAAAGGGGAGGAGAAAAAAAAGCGACTCCCAGACTATGCTCAGTACAGTACAGAGTACAGTGTGGGAACAGGAAAAAAAACCTCGGCAATAAGCACATACAACACGATTCAACACATGACTTGCAACAGGGGAGGTGAATGGGGGGGAATGGGGGAGGAATGGGGGGTGGAGGTAACCCAGACATCGGCAAGCACAGAGCCATAGAGATAGTGTCTTTCTCTATCACTCTGGGCAAGCAGCCATCAGAGCAGGCAGAGAAGCGGCGAATAAACAGCGCCAGCGTCCTCTCCGTCCGACCGAATGGCGCTGGTCACAGACCAGCTTGTCAGACTGGGGGGGTAAAAAAGCGGCGAAGGCGTGGGACGGGGGTATTAGGGGGGAGGGGGGCCTGGTGAGAGTCGCTTAGCCTGGCATCCATTGGGGCCTCAGTCCGCAGGATGTCATAGCGTTAACACAGCAAGTTGCCATGGAGACAACCTTGAATAGGTCCCAAGCAGAGTCAACAATCAGCAGGTGTCTGAGGGAAGTTAGGGAGGAACGCAAGAGCGTCTCTCTGCAGTGCTCTTCAGGGGGGAGTTGTTGTTCCAGCAGCGGCCGTGGCCGAGGCCAGTGCTGGATAAGGGGGCCGAAAGTTGATAAGATTGGAGTTATTTTGTCTCGGCGCGAGTAGCTGCATTCCTTTACACATCTACTCTGTCAGTCAATTCTGGTCAATCTTTCTTTGTAAAAGCGGTGATCTATCCAAGATAATATCCAAATTGCAGTTCATCTCCTTGTTGTTATTCATAATGCGGTTAATAGTCCCAGCTTCAAACACTGACCGCTCTGCCCACCGCTTCAATCATTCCAGGCAGCTTTTTGGGCCTTTGAACAGCTGTCATAGTCTTGTCAAATATGTCGATAAACCAGGTCAATGCCTAATCCGGTCAGCAAGGGCCTGTTATCATGGTTCTGAATAGGTAGATATCCTCAACGTCCTCCCCGGAATGAGCCGCCAGACACACGACCCGTCACTTCTCCCACGCGTCCATCGTGTAGCCAGCAGCAAACGTTCCGGCAGGGCGAGCAGGTTCCCCCGAACCCAAGCTCCTCGTCGAGAAGATGGTGTCAATTGCGTTGAGAGACCAGTTGATCAAATCCATGGTTTTAGGGTTTGGAGAGCAGTGCTGAGAGAGTCTCTCAAAGAGTTAGACGAGACAAGAGGAGCAAGCAGGGGAGGTGTGGGAGAGGAGAGGGAGAGAAAATGCGACTGCCTTCGTTGAGAGCCAAACGAGACAACTGTCATTGTTACTTGACGGGGCATGAGCCCTGTGATATTTTCCATCCTGCTTGGTAGGAAGAAGGTGAATATCAGTGTGAAGCATCCATACAGTCCTCGTTAGAATTATTGTATAATCATAATATTTATAAATGTATTTAGGACACCGCTAGTAAAAAACAAAGGTACGAAAAGGCAGTAGTGTTTAATAATATAATAATTTTAATAATAATAATAATTTTTTTTATAAATAAGCCAGCCTATCTGGGATAATGTTCTATGGTCAGATGAAACCAAAGTTAAACGTTTAAAAGTTAGAGGTTAAACTGAGAATTTGCGGAATGTCTCAGTGTGTGTCGGAGCCTGGCTGGCTGCTCGGCGCCTTCAGACAAAGCTCAAGCTAACAGGCTAACGGCTTATTAGCTAGCCAAACACAGAGCGGTAACATCTGCAAAGATTGGATCTGTGAGCGCATTAATCTGCTCGGTGTGCGTCTTATAACAAACAGAGCGAGCAGCCGCCGGACTCTAACATCTGATGATCCGTGCAGGACGTCACTGTGAATAATAATCTGTAATAATCAAATTTGGTTTATTTGCAGATTTTTGGGAAGATATTCCGACATATATATACTTGAAATTCAGGGTTGCCAATAATTTTGACCCTGGCTGTATAGTGCTCTAAATGATTGTAATACACTGACTGATGTTGCAATTGTAAATTATTACAGAAAATTGTCTTGACCCAACAGTGACTGTCAAGTGGCTTTAGGTTTACATAAAACAATATCATGTTAGTTGGAAATTCAAGACTTTTTTGCGTTGTCTAATACTACGGCATATTACAATTCAAAGGTTTTATACTACTCTAAACATAGCCTCTTTTTTTATTCAAGGGTCAAAAGGAAGTCCTTGTTCACTGGGTCCCATGTCCTGCATGGTAAGTAAATTAATTATGTACATATTAATCATAGAACTTTACTTTGGAATAGTATAACCTTTTTAGCGATCAGAGAATGTACTGTTTTGTTATATTAGGTTATCTTCAGTTTTGAGAAGATTTTTGGCAAACAGTTCTTGTTATTCTACTGGCATGTATGTTTACAAACCCTTTTGTTTATTTCAGCAAAAAGGTCTGGCCTCCTTCCTGGGAACCTCAACACAACATCTCTATGGCATTACTAACCTAGTCTAGGATTGCTCTGTTGCTGACAGAAATTCTACTGTATGTCCCTCATTTTCGGCCGGATGTCCGTCCCCTTCCTCTGTCTCTGTGTTGGCGTTATAACCTCCAGTGGATTTGTGAGGACTCTGGTTAACTGCTCCTCAGATCTCTGCAGGGTAAATCCAGACAGCTAGCTAGACTATCTGTCCAATCAAAGGTTTCTGTTGCACGATTAAAACTACTTTTGAACGTACACATGTTCCACTAAAACAAGCTCCTTAATGAGGCTATTTAGCAGAGGCACCGTGGCTCCGTCCAAAATTGTTGTGGAATAAATTGATTTTGTGGTCAAAGTAAATATGTTTGATGTCTGTTTATTGTTGCATACATTTTAGTTTTTAATGCCATTCAAGGTACTCCCTTGTTTCCACTACAGTAGAGAAATTGCGAAGTCTAGGCATGGTTTGCACTGAACTGGAGGATTACTTGCTATTGTTTTCCATTACCATCTCAGCAAAAATAAAGTCTGAAACATGAACCATGCTGTATACTGATTTCATTTGGGCTATACCATGGATTCAACATTTACAATCAAACCAATCTCAAGGGAATTTGGGAAATGGTCATGTAATTTAATCTATTGATTTGTGTACATAGACATATTGTTGTTGTTTTTTGTGATGCTGAACACGTTTTTTAAACTAATGTATTTCAATGGGAAGCATATTATTGCCAGGGAAGCTGGATTGCTTTGTTTATTGATCTTTTTTTAAACTATAACGCTACGTCAACATTAGCAACATTTATTTATATGTAATCATGGAATTTATTTATTTATTTGAATAATATTGCGGTCTTATTACCGGCGAAATATTACAGTATGCTGGAAGACAGAACAGTAGGCGACGATATGAGCCGAGCTGAGCGCATGCAAAGCCGATATCCCACAATGCAACGCGGCCATTCATTCAGAGAATCAGACAGCGATCAGCGAGTCTTTAACGCCAGTATCGCTTCAATGTTCATATATATAATCAGTGGCTTTGTCACCAACAACACATAGCTCAGTTTTGTTCCAGTAGCTTATGCACATGGATGTATTAAGAGAATTACGCACCGTAATAACACAAAAACAATCCGGAAGTGACGTACTGCTCGGCGGGTAGAAAGATACACATACATAATATTCGTAATATCGATGTTTTTGTCTAACATTGCATCTGATGATTTTAACAATGAAGATAATAATAATAATAAAATACAGTTTCATGTATTTGTCTCATGTATTGTCTGCTCGGTCGGCCGGCGGGCGACGACAATCTGAAATGGAATGAAGCCCATTCACGGCAGACAGCAGAAACACAGGAATGGAACATGTCCTCCCACCCACCCCGTAAGAACTACAAGTACGCACGCTTGTAACAGCTTCTGAGCTGCGTCTATAATGAGAGTTGTAGTTTATACATGTATTGGTATATTTCTCATAAGTAGAAGTTGGTAGTGTTGAATTGTGGATGCCCCCTGGGGTTTTTTGGGATGGGGAACACACTGGTGACATCAGATTTTAAAAATCAAATCTTTAAATAAGTGAAAATAGCTTATTACCATATTTCACAGTGCTTACAGTGGTTACACATTGGTGACCATATCTACATGACAGCTGAGGTCCAGAGCTTTCTATAACAGCTGGTCCCATGTCTGTAGCACCTTCTGTTGCTAAATGACAAGCCTTCAAACATGGACTAGGTTCAAGGTTCAGGGGTCAAGATTTCAGAGTAGGAGTAATGGATCCTCTTCAGACTGACATATGTTACTGTGGAGGTTGAGACCTTTCCAACGATATGTTTGACATAGACCTACGACAATGTTTTAATTTTCACATATCATGGAGAGACCAACTTGCAAGCAATACTTTATTGTCCCCAGAGTGATATCTGCCTTGAGTTCAAATTCTTCACACATAACACTTGACATATTGTTTTATCATACAGCTGACATATACTTACAATAAAAAAGTGATATGTTGCCAGACTGAAGCACATCACACAGCCACAATCTATTGCTCATCTTTGACAACACAACTGTGAAGAGCAACATATACAGACAACCCTTTGCATATCATGACGCTTGCACAACCCCTGCAGCCTCAAGCAACATTATTTAAAGTTGTAATTGAGGTAGGTCCAAATTAGGCCTATAGTTTAGAAATGTTAAGTTTACATTGGGGTACCTTATTTCTTCTGCCAGAGGATAAGAGAGCCCATTTCTATTCCTCTCCACAGCCTTCATGACAGTGCCCTCACAAACATGCTTTAAATGAGATGTTTTTAGATATTCCCATGCTTTCTGACATATGAATATAATGCAGCCTTGTATAACATAAACCCTCTGATTCACAGTGAGTGTCTGCTCTAAATGATGAAAACACACTTTGAACACAGGCCTTCCAGCCAGGTGTTGTCCAAATGAACACCAAGGTGTCTATAGGAGCAGAGCCCATTGATTGGTTCATCATGTATGACCTCTGAGACCCTCTGACCCACGTCACCACCAACTCCTCAGCTTGTCAAATGGTTGAATGAGATTGTTGGCATGGCACCACTGCACACAGTAAAGGCTACAAAGGTTAGGATGACTACAAGCTGTAACCATGGTGATTGATAGGAGGATCATCTTCTGAATATAATAAATATTTAGGCCTACAATCAATTATTTCCAAAAAGTCATTCTTTTAAAAATAATAATGCAGTGTGATGTTGAATCAAATAAAGTCTCCCACATAAATATGCTCATGTTTTTTCCCTTTAGTCTTAGCTATTAACATTCATCAACCACAAAATTGCGTTTTTTAATAACTATGCATGGAAAATAAAATTAAAAAAATGCTTCTCTTTGTAAATAGTTGAATTTTTGTATAGGTCAACAACAAATGCAAATTACTCAAACAAGCCATTAGGCTGTATTTCTACTCAACTGCAGGTTTTTTATACAGTATTTTCTGCAACAAGGCAAATCAAAGTGCTTGACATAAAATAAATTTTTTTCATTATTATTTTTATTGTATAAATTCTCACGTACAACATGTAGCACAAAAAAACGTGCTGACCATCACAAATAACCCTGAGATTAAACATGTACACGACGAATCAATAGATTAAATTATACTGCATGGGAGTGCATGTTAAACATGACAAGGAGCCACAATTAAACAATGTAATACATGTATTTGCAACATAACTACTAACTGTAGTTGCTTAAGATATAGTAAAGTAGCTACAAATAAAAGGTAAATGCTTTGTACCCCAGTACAATACTTGGGACAATGCCCTTATGTTTTACCACTTCATTGACCACCCAATTTTTTTTATTTATTCATTGAAACCCAACCACAATGAAACAAAGTATCCACATTACAGTTTTTTACAATCACTTTGCTACTAATTTCAGAACCTTTACGTCATTTTTCAAAACTCTAGACACAAAACTCACAACCAATGATCACAATATGTAGAAGTACAGTAATCACTTCTTTGTTTTGCAAGCAAGTTGAGGAACAACTGCATTTGATGTTTTACAGTACTGTCTTTTCTTTTCTATTTCCTAGCTAATTATTTTGCTTTGATTCTAATACACTTATGTTGTGATCGTACTGTATTGTTTTTCATCAATACATTTCAGATTTTGTTCAATGATTCCACTGTGTCTGTAGTATTCTCTCTACTACTGCAGTACTTTTACAGGGATGTATTTACATCTAGCACCATAATGAAACATGTATCACCTATTTTGTACTACAATATTTAATGATTGTGCGAACGATGAGCCAGTGAAACTATTTGTAGCTTGTGTGTGGGTGATCTAAAGTAACGTTTCAATGGTATTTCACAATATATTTGTTTTTTGAACCAATGATTGTGCAAGTGCAAAATGTATTTAAAGATATGAATGCACGATGCAATGTTCTGAACATTGGACAGCCTGTGTTACAAGTGATGATCGTTTTGAGTTTTGTGTCTAGAGTTTTGAAAAATGACGTCAAGGTTCTGAAATTAGTAGCAAAGTGATTGTAAAAAACTGTATAACCCAACCACAATGAAACAAAGTATCCACACCACTGATGGGCAGTAACGCGTTACTGTAATCCGATTACTTACAGTAATGCGACAGCATGGAGCGCGGGAGAGAGCAGGATCATGCAGCGTTTAATGTTCGGAAATACCGACATTACTTTGAGTTTGACTCGGTTAAAGGTGACAAAAACATGAGCGTCCGCTGTACTCTCTGCGTGGGAAGAAAACTTTTATCTACAGCAAAATATTCCACCTCAAATATGAGCAAGCAGCTAGCAAGCCGCCACAGGAATGTGGAACTCTCTGGAAAAAAACCTGAACCCCCGACTGACATGACCGCTGGGGCTACATCCAATTCCACCGGGCGAACCTCCGAGGGCCCCTCCCCTGCTTAACAGGTGAAAACAGACGTAAAAGCGACAGGACTTAGTGCCGTTGAACTGAAGAAGCTCGTCGCTGGCTATATTGTCGAGGAAATGTTGACTCTGAATCGTTCCGACGCATCGTAGAAAAAATACCGACCAAATACGGTGTCAAGCTGCAGCAGAGAAAGTCATTAGCAGGATACCTTGGGTGTAACAGTTCACAGGTCGTGCATCATGTTATTGAAAAGGAACTATTAAATTAAACTATAAAATTAACTAGTAAAGTAACTACTTACTTTTGAAAATAAGTAATCAGTAAAGTAACTGGATTACTTTCTTGGTAAAGTAATCAGTAACTAAATACTATTTCCAAGTAACTTGACCAACACTGATTATAACACAACCACAATGAAACAAACTATCCACAAAATTCATTCATCGTCGTCCTCACTATCGGAGCTGCTGTCACGCTGCCAGTCCGTTTCTTCCTCCGTTTCCTTCTCCTCCTCATCCATCAGCCAAGGAATTGTCTCTGATTGGAGAATGGCTCTGTAGCTGTTTAAAACAGTTTTTTTATGTCCTCTGAGTTCTTCAACTCGCTGCTTAAGCAGACAGAGAATGCCTCTGGACCCCTCCTCTGAGAACCCAGTCAAACAACCTAAACAAAAAAGGAAAACCATAGGACACAATTCAATGATTGACTTTTGTAGACACTTATGGCACTGTAAATGATAAGCACAATATCCCATGATATCTTTGTTATGGTGAAACATGCTAAGAAACAGTCACCAATTTACACATTCAGCAATTTCAACATGATGGAGTGGTGTTCAATATTTTCGCTTTAATTTCTTAACTAAATCAACTGAGATGTTCAATAATAATGTGCTAGAACATTTGACACAGGAATAAGACATTTAAAAATTGCTCATAAAATTCAGAGAGAAAACATTTGACCAAAAGTAACGACAAAAAGTTGACTTAAATGTAATGTATTTCACTATTAAAGTAAGTCTGCTTTTAACGTATATAGTTATGAATGCCCAATATTTTGAACTGTCACTCGCCCAACTTTGCAATCATATTACCATTTTGAGCGTTCTGATGATGAGAATGGTTGCAAATTGTAAACATGGGGATCTTTGTCATCTGTCTCATCAATTCTATGTGACATGAACATGTTACAGATACCAGTAAACCTCCTGTTTTCATCACTACAATGAATATTTTTTTAATTAAAACTTACAGTACATATGCATAATAGTTAAACTTACTTTCTGATTGTGGGTTTCTCATTGCAATCAATGAGTGGACCTTTTCCAGGGACTCCCTGATGTACAGACAGTGCTGCATCATTTCCTTTAAGAGGATTAGCTTTTCCTCCTTTAGTCGGCAAAGCAGCATGTGCTGGTCGAAAAGCCTCTTCTTGGTGAGGATGTCAACACCATCTGTCAAGACATTACAGAAGACAAATTGATAAATGACTCAGAGTAAATACATTTCACAAGTATTACAACTATTAAATATACAATACCTATTAGAGAAATACCTGTACTCTGCTCTTGCCATGGCCATATCATGCTCTCCTCAGACTTGCTGGACAGCTTCTGCAGAACTGAATCCACTTGAACAGAGGTAACATCAGGCAACTGATTGTATCTCCCAATCTCTTCAAGTAGCCGTTTCTTCAGCTGGGAAATCTTGTGTATAATGTTCCTCCGCTTTTTATTACGATCTAAAACAAAACATTATGTAATTTGCTATTATTTTCAGAATATGTCAAATGAAAAATGTAAGTTGTCTGTTTTATTTAGTGTTCAACACACCATTCTGCCGATACAGATGGTGCTTCTTCTGGCAAACGCTGATGAAGAGACATTCAATAGAGCTTTGCAATCCAGGCACACCCCCTGAAGTGACCTGAGGAGTTGCTATTAGAATATAGAAAAAAACATGTCTATCTTATTTAGAGGTAAAAAGAAGAATACATTAACAGTTACAGAGACTTATGTTGGGACAAAGTTAGGTTTGATTAGCTAATCAAAAGCAGACAGCAGCCTAATCAAAAATAAAATAAACAGTCTGGGTTACTTGATGTTGAGGATTTACACTGTTCAGACATTAGACCAAAAATATTGCCTAACATGGTCTGCCTTTTAACATACATCATTTAGGGCGTTTTCACACCTGTAGTTTGTTTGCTTTGGTCTGAATCATTTGGTGAGTTAGTAAACTTGGAGCAATTTGCCCTAGGTTGGTGTACCAAAATGTGTCATTACAAATCAGGCAAGAACGTCCAGCCCTCTTATTGGTTGGATATGTTTTGGGGCGGGAGCAAGAAAGTAAATAAAGGAAGAACCTGTGTTCTGGTCTAGTGGTCAAACCAGCTCATTAAAATTATCAGGTATTGTTTCGCAAGAGATGTTTCTACATCTGCTCTGGTCACCGAGACTTTGCTCTGCTCTGCCGGCGTCTGTCTTCCATTTTAGCGGCAGCTGGTTTGACCACGAAGATACGAGTGATGGGCAGCAAGCTTGACCGAAGTCTATATCTGTGAGAGAAACTCTGCAAGCTGCTACAGTTTGCTGCTCTGCTGCATCGCAGTGCTGAACACACCTGACTACAGGAGACATTAGCTCAGACTTGCGGAGTGTGTATAGTTGGTGCGGTTCAAGTACAGATCACATTCTCACCACAAACCACTCCAGAGTTGGATTGAAAGCGTACCGAGACTACCTCTTCAAGCAGGTCTCGGTACGCTTGGTCCGCACCAGAGTTTCACATTTTTCACTGTATTTAATATCTTACAATTTAGTCAGTAGGTTAATTTCACTGCCCAGCCCCAATACAGTACAAAGCATTTAATACATGTTACAGTAATGAAAAGTTACTACGTCAAGTTCAATTGGTCTTTCCACACAGGGTTCCATATACCAAACGTAATAATTATTTAGCAAATTAAAATGATACAAAACACCAGTAAACAACATACATTTCACTGGAAAAAAAATCTTACCAGTACTGGCCCAGTCCTTGACCTGAGCTACCCACTGTTCCAGTGTGTCATCAGAACACTGATATTGATCCTGCATGCTCTTCAGGGTCACTGTTGTCTCATGGGTGTTTTTTAATGTCTGTGTAAGGGTTAAAAATATTTCAGATGCAACACAAATATATGCAGCAAAACTTTATACATAAACAAATACATAAGATTTACAAGGCTTTAGTATTGCATACTGCTGGATTATAAAGAAAGTATGCAACACATCTTTCAATGTATATGTAACACATCTATATAGACTTGTATCACTTGACTTTACATGTTGCTTTTTTTCAACCTTTCACACATCATGCTTGCTAACATAGATGCCTATGATTAGTGGACAACCACACTCAACATCCTGAGCCACAGCCACCCCTAGATTGATCACAGCCAGAAACATATGCATATAGCATCTAATTGTTTGATAGAAAATCTTAAACCTTGTAGTATCTTGAAGACAAGGCTCTATAGAGGTTGTCCCTCTTGCGGTCATTCCACCCCATGGCATGGACTGTTAACATGTCTGTCCTTACTGTTGATTATAAAACAAACAAATCAAACTGGGTGGAATTTTTTTTTCAGCAGTTCACCCAAATTAGGCAATACAATTCCCTACTAGTTATGGCCAAAATAGTGCCCACATTTCAGAAATCCAATATGATTATGATACATTTTAACAGTGCAGAAACAATTGTATAGATTGCTAAAACTACATTTCTAATAGGCATGTACATTTACCAACCTGACTTGGACATGTATTTGGTGGTCACAGCACATCTTGAAAGGAAACTGTTAACCTGCTCAACCTCTTCACCAATAGTGGTGCCAACCCCTTCCTGGTTTCTTGCGCTTAACTTGATCTGCATGGAGATGTAGAGTAGTAGGTTAACAAAGAAATATTAGGTTTTATCAAGGCAAAGACAACACATTGTTATCTATTGCATTTATACCTGCTATTAAATGCACTTGCCAATCAACATAGGGGAAACACTGGTATATCATGTATAAAACAGATCAACGCTCTTAATGGAATGCTTGCATCTATGTGCTTTTTCAGACTATTGGTTCTTAACCAATAGTAAAAGAATTGCTGAAATAAGCATCATCTAACAATCTACAATGTTGTAGACTTGCAGTGGCAAATCTGAAAAAGACATTACCTCACATTTTGTATTGTGTGCTTTTGCATGCATCACAGACAGGCATGGCTTCATTTTCTTAAGAGGATCTAGATAATGCAGCACTTCAGTCACTTTTTCCACATACGGAAAGTAGCGACAGGTCACATCCATGGCAACAAAGTTCGAGCCAACAAACTCTTTTTGGAGGAACATTGGATAGGCAAAGATTTCCCCACGAAACATGTTCAGACCTTCAGGGACAAAAGAAATAATAAACATAAATCATTAAAAACTAGGTTATATAGACATTTTTTTGCACATTTTTATATATATATATATATATATATATATATATATATATATATATAGAGAGAGAGAGAGAGAGAGAGAGAGAGAGAGAGAGAGAGAAAAAAAAAAGATACCTTTCAGGAGAAATCCATGCCTACAAACTGCTATTTCCACACCCTCTTCATCCAATTTGTTAGCCTGTCTGGACGTTTCCCTGGCTGCTGTCCAGTGGGAGTCACCACACACAGCTTTTCCAGTAGTCTGGTGAAATAAAGACAGACACTAAATTATCAATTTATTAATCAATCCTGATTTTTGGGGTAAATATTTTGACAATGTTATGTATACAAGCAAACACACCAAAATTAGCTTGTTTTATTTAGACTAATGAAACTTACACTCTTGACCGCTCCACGGACCTCCTCAACAAAACTGGACACCTCATTGTCATTTGCCAAGAAGACCCCATCGAAGAAGCCAGGCTCCTCGTCCCTACAGGAAAACATCCCAATATTGCACATAAAACAAAAATGTAAACAGTTGAGGTATAATCTTACTATAAAAAGTAACATTACATATTGCCTGTATTGTGGGTTGTCTGTGTGTACATACAACTCACCCATTTCCACTTTGGAACCTGTAAAGCTTCCGGTTACCATCCAAAGACACAACTAACTGATCAGGGATACAAGTTGGACAGAGAAATGACTCCAATCCCATCAGTTGCCTTTCTTCAAATTTGCAGTAAATGTACTGCAAAAAGCTCCTTTGGAAGGCATCTGAATTAACCTTGCCTTTCTGCAATATAAAAATAAATAGAGGTTGTTTTTTTTTAATAAGGGATGTAATTAACCATTATTTCCATTGTTGATTAATGATTGGATTCTTTTCTAAATGAATGGATGAGTGGTTTGGTCTCTAAAATGTCAGAAAAGGTGAAACGTGGATCAGTGTTTCCCAAAAAACCCAAGATGACGTCCTCAAATGTCTTGTTTCATCCACAACTCAAAGATATTAAATTTACTGTCAGAGGAGAGAAGACACTAGAACAAATTCACATCTTTGCAGCTCTAATTTTAGTAGATGCTGCATTTTGAAAAATATAATAAGACTATCTATACAAAATATATGTTGAGGTGTCTGTGTCCCATTTCATTCACAACAACAAAGTCGTGAATAGTTTTAGGATATTTGACACTCAAGTTTGAAACTAATGCATACACTTTAACTGTATGAGTCAGTCATTAATTACATCCAAATGTTACATATAATAAATAGTGATTGTATTGTAACTTTTGACTCACTCTTCCAAAGTGCTTTGTCCTCTGGTCCAGCATTGCAGTAAAGGCCTGTCGGGACATCCCTGGGGCTATTGTCTTCATAGTGTCAAAAGATTCAAACAGGTCCTGCTGAAACAGTGTTTGTGCCTGCATTGTGGTCGGCCAGTAGCCACTCATTACAAAGTCAGCCACATCAGGAGTCCACTGACTCCCACAGTGGCTGCACGTTTCTTGTGGCACATGAAGATCATAACGCCCTGAAAGCAGTAAAAACAATGTAAAAACATAAAATAAATCCATCCATCCATATCACATCACATACATAGTACACACCATTTATGCAAACCAAAATGACAGGTCTACCAGCAGACAGAGTGAAGTCTGAGTTACCACAGCAAACTCTGGGTGGGGAGGTGACAGGCAACAAGCATGCTGCAGGGACGAGCAAGGGTCATATTATTTGTAAGACCATATGCATCACAAGACAGTATTGCAGATATCAAATTGGACTGACATGGATGTAAACGGCAACTTATATGTAGTAAAGACTTTAAAGGAATTTAACATGTATTAAGTGTATTTCTTGGAAAAATTTAAAGGTATCACTATATCGCCATGTCATTAGTTCATTTTATTCTATCAAACATTTGTGAGAAATTTTGTCATAATTAACGAATGAATTCTCGCCCAAAAACGGGCTTGTGAGGTCACAGTGACCTTTACCTCGGAGAACAAAATCTTATTAGTTCATCCTTGAGTCCAAGTGGATGTTTGTGCCAAATTGTCAAGGTGTTCCTGATATATAGCATTGAAAAGAATGGGATGCACGAGCGGACAACATAAAATCATGTCTCTGCTGGCACAAAGAGAAACATTTTACCTTGTTCATAGATGCTGTGCGTCCCATCCGTTAGGGTCACTGACTCAGATGGTGGAATGTACTTGTAAAACCCATCAACAATGGTTTGCCTGTTGTGAAGTATGTGCTGCCTATGGATAGTACGGTCACATTCTACACAAAACCACTCCACAGGCATACAATCACGGCAACGGATGACTGCTTTTTCTGACTGGCAGTGACTACAACATCTGTCTGTGGTGCTCTTGGCTGCCAGAAGGCTGTCAAGATTTTGCTGCCTTGACTGTTGCCAGCGTTGCTGGACTTCCCTCTGCCTTTTTGTCCAAATTGATACTGGTGTCTGTTGGCAATCAAGGTTGCTATCCTCCTGTAAAATCTCCTCCAGCCTCTGTAAAGTGAAGTCTTCAAAAATAAAGAAAAAGATTGTTATGGTGGCAGTTAGGAGTATAAGTGTGCATTACAGTCTCAGTAGGAAACTTTTACTTGTCAAATCATAAACTTGAGTAAAAAGTGAGTAATACTCAATTTCCCACCCAGAAAAAAAAACAAATCCACTGTAATATGAAATTACCAGCATCCAGGTACTTGTTAGCCATTGGAGTGCTAGAAGTGGGAATTTCATTGCTGGGAGAGGGCTCTTCTGTAGCAGCATAAGCACCTGGTTAGAAACAAAAACAATTGAGCCCTCTAATTGTTAAAATAGTCAGTGATGCTTTTAATTTATCACATTAAAACCATAATATGCTCTATCAAGAAGAAATACAATAAGAGCAGAGTTGGTAGAACTCACATAATTGTTTTTTTGGGGGCAGCACTGTGGCCCAGTGGTTAGGTTCTGGGTTTGAATCCTTTCTGTGTGGAGTTTGCATGTTCTCCCCGTGTTTGCGTGGGTTTTCTCCGGGTGCTCCGGTTCCCCCCACCACTAAAAATATGTTCCCCTCCCTCCCCCTCCTAACTAGCTGGTGTGTGGTGAGCGTCTGGCGTCGTAAGGCGTTGTATGGCTGCCGTGCATCACCCAGGTGGGTGCTACACATTGGTGGTGGTAGAGAGCAGTCCCTCCCCCGAAGTGCTTTGAGTGTCTATGATAAAGCGCTATATAAATAAAATAATTACTTTTATTGAATTATTATTAATATTTGCATAATTTGTAATTGATTCATTCTTTGAAGCTTTAATATTAATTTATACAATTGCAATGCCATGATTTTAGTAAAGTTAGTACACAGTCATAGCCATAAATGCAATGGTACTAATAATTGGCATAATTTCTTTCGGTGTTTCGGTTTTCGGTCTTGGTTTCCTCTTTTTCGGTTTTTGGTTTCGGCCAAGAATTTTCATTTCGGTGCATCCCTAGTTATCATTGCCCACATGTGCATGACGTCAGAGGAAGTCAGGATCAAGTCGTACACAAATCTAACCGAATGAGCAGCAAATTTACTATGAAGCATATTAGAAAATTCTTTCTAAATTTAAAAAAAATAACCCCTAATGGGAAATTATTCGGGAATTCTCGTTTTACTGGTATTAACTAGCTACGTCCTTTTACATATTGTATCAAGAACGAAGTTAGAGAATTACATTTGAAAATATTGCTTTAAAAAGGTCCCATGGCATGAAAATGTCACTTTATGAGTTTTTTTTAACATTAATATGAGTTCCCCCAGCCTGCCTATGGCCCCCCAGTGGCTAGAAATGGTGGCAAGAGATTGGTGGCAAGCCCAGACAATTTGGCCAACCCATGAGAAAGAGACGTCACGACTTTCAAACGAGCAAAGTGGCAGTTGGTCAAGGCCACAACCCCACCCTCCACCTTACCATGTTTTAAACACTGACTTGTATAAAATGGTCCCAGTGACTCCGCTGTTTTTGACGGAGACAAGTGAAGTCTCTTACCAGCACTTTCCCGGTGATGGCCGAGCGTTACTGCGCAGCCTCAAACTGAGCTTGATGACGTAGATGTGACGTGAGCAACGTGTCTGAACGTTGTAAGTCTTCTGGTAGCTGTGCCAAGAGAAATCTCAATCATTCCCAATCTAGCAGAGACGGAGAGCGTAGGTATATGTAAGGAGATAACATAGGCACAGGCTAATTATTGATAACTAAAATGCTAGTTAACATTAGCAATTAAACTAAACAGCTGATGTAAGTCCAAACTGCCTGTGAGCTTCTCCTGTACTGTACGGTAATTCCTCTACTATGAGACAGGAAGTCTCGTGGTTATGACCCAACCGTTAGCCTATTTTTATAAAAACGTCTGCTACACGTTTGGCTTGCCGTCCGTCTAGCGAAATTATGAATCCTACTATGGCCACGCCAAGACCCGCCCTTCAATCACTACTATTGGCCAGGCGCCCAAGGTAACGTAACCCCATTAGTTCAGGTCCTGTCCCCTGACCAATCCGCTATCCTAACCCTAACCACTCGAGGTGAAATGCCTAACCCCAACCAATCGAGCTGCTTCAGAGGGCGGGTCTTGGCGTTGCCATAGTGTGATAGAGTAACAGCATAGGTCTTCCGCCGTCCGTCATGGCGTTGTCACTGCGCGATGTGAGTCTCAAAGCGTTCTGACTCGCGTTGAGTTTCGCATGCTCAGATTTAAACAATTTACGGCATAACGACAATAACGGAAGATGGGAACAGCAATAATAGAAGATATAGAAGGTGTAAATGGCAGTAATGTATTATTTAGCGTAAGGCATCACATGTTCACGGCATGATCCCTCACGTCAGTTAATAAAAAAAATTTAAAAAGTCAGTGAAAATGGAGCTACATGACCAAGTTGGTTCACTGCTGGCTACAAGTTTGCAATCAGACACAACAACAGCTGTTATTTGAATGGTGTTATGAGCTAACGTTAGCAATCAAACAATCATAGATAGCATTTGGTAACTAAAACGTTTTAGAAATGATTTCCATCTTCTATATCTTCTATTATTGCTGTTCCCATCTTCTGTTATTGTCGTTATGCCGTAAATTGTTTAAATCTGAGCATGCGCAACTCGACGCGACTCAGATCGTGTTGACAGCATTCATGATTCGCCCGAGTAGAGCGTGACGTGACGTGCAAAGGGTCGTCGTTAACAGTTAACCACAAAAACGTAACCACACGAACAATAAAAACGTACAATTATGAATAAAATCGGTGGATTACGGGCAGGTGTGTTCAAGCATCACCATGTTAGCAGATCCCAGAACAGTTTCTACGTAGTACATAACTGCCCCGAGCAAAGCAGCTAGCTAGCTAGCTAGCTAACGTAGCCAGCCAAGCGTCCTCCTTTAGCGCAGATAAAACTAAAGCAAAGTTCATTGATACACTAAAGTTCATTGATATACTAACGTCAAAACTGACAATAGTATTGTAGGTGTTTTCCTGTATAGTTGTAACACTATAGATAGCCTGTGGAAAGATTAAAAACATGTTCTTACCTCTCGTGTAATCGTGCAGCTCCAGTAGCTTCTACGTCGTGTCGTAGATGGGGATATCTCGTCCGTTTTCGGAAGCTCCGAGCCTTTCCGAACGTGTGAGCAAGGTCGCAAGAGCCGCGTGCATATAAAACGCACCAGTCTCCCTTTTACTATTATTGGAGCGCTCTGCGTATCTACTGCACGCAGAATTTGACTTTGGCGTACACATTGCACGTATTTTCAAAGTGGAAACCCGTGTTATTTGTACGCTTCTGAGTGAGACTGGGTTGTCCAGCCACTGTTCTTTGGGGACAGTCTCAACTGAAGGGCAGTACACAGTCCCCTTGTACTGGCTGTGTCCTGTCTCAGCTGTCCTGAACTGCCCGCATTTCTTGCACGTGTTGTGCAATACTTTGCGGGTTAGTTTTCGGACTGGAGCCGCAGGAGCCGCAGGAGCAGGAGGAGCAGGAGGCGCTGATATTAGGCCGAAACCCAGGCCTTGTGGGGCAGCCATCAGGACAGGCACCTGTTTAGTCATTGTAGCACTCATTGGAGCGAGCATCATCAGCTGTGGAGCTGATGTGGGAGGTGGAGGTGGAGCAGGGAAGAGCTGCCGTTGAGGTTGTGGCCTCAGAGCCACAGGTGTCGCCAATGCTGCCGCCTTCCTCTTAACCTGTGCTTGGCCCACGGTGCTGCTGGGCAGGTGGTACTGGTGAGCTGGGCCGGGTTGGGGGGGTGCAGATAGTGGGCGCATATTTGCACTGGGGAGAGGGTCAGCTGCCACAGACAACCGGCTTGGCAGGTCGAGCCCCTGCATCACCACCGCACTGTCCAGCCTCTTCACCCTCTTATTGTGCCACTGCACCAGGGTGGTGTGGCTCACGTCCACCAGCTGCATGGTGGTCTGCTGCATAACTACCCCGTTGGCCAGAATGCGCCGCCTGATTTTCCTATAGTCCTCCAGGATAAGGTCCCATCTGGACCTCTTCTTGGGACTGCGGTGGATGGCACAGAGCCGGACGAAGATGGTTTCCACCAGGCGGCAGCAATCTGGCCATTGGGCAATCGGGGCAGTGGTGGTAAGGGCATGCCGCTTTACACTCTCCACCCCTGGAGTGAACTCCTGCCTGTTCTTTGAAGTTCGGAACCTCCCTGTGTCCAGCCTGGTCTGGTGTCTGGCAGCAAAGACAACCCTCCGCTTGTCATAATCTAGCAGGTTCTGCCACAGAGCGACAATTTCGCTCACCTGAAAAAGACAACACCGAGAGAACAGCACATGAGAAAACAAAAACATCCAAGTGTGGACATGTGCGACAGAGAAAAAACAAGACAATAAAAGTTCCTGACCTGTTGGTTGCTGAGGGCTAGTGAGGGCTGGTTGCGCAGCTCCACTAGACATTCTGCCAAGCTGTCCACTCTGTCCATGCCTGGCACACCAGACTCATCCACAGCCTGGTATAAACAGGGATGAGAATTTTGAGGTCAGTGAAGTTGGGACAAAAGAAAGTAACAGTGATGATATTTATTAGCAAATAAATATGCTTTTACATACCCCAGACGTATCCGCAGCCATGGAGGAGGCAGCAGGCTGGATGGGAGCAGCCAGGGAGGAGGCAGCAGGCTGGGAGGAGGCAGCAGGCTGGATGGGAGCAGCCAGAGAGGAGGCAGCAGGCTGGGAGGAGGCAGCAGGCTGGATGGGAGCAGCCAGAGAGGAGGCAGCAGGCTGGGAGGAGGCAGCAGGCTGGATGGGAGCAGCCAGAGAGGAGGCAGCAGGCTGGGAGGAGGCAGCAGGCTGGATGGGAGCAGCCAGAGAGGAGGCAGCAGGCTGGGAGGAGGCAGCAGGCTGGATGGGAGCAGCCAGAGAGGAGGCAGCAGGCTGGGAGGAGGCAGCAGGCTGGGAGGAGGCAGCAGGCTGGATGGGAGCAGCCAGAGAGGAGGCAGCAGGCTGGGAGGAGGCAGCAGGCTGGGAGGAGGCAGCCAGGGAGGAGAAGATAGGCTGCGTTGACACACTTAGGTCATCAAGGAGACCTGACACCGTGAGGTCAGGTGTTTGGTCTTCCTCAAAGCCCTCATCCTCTTCCTCGCCCTCATCCACATCCTCCAGCATGTCCTCCGTCGCCTCTGAGTCGGGGTTGACCTGCAGGGGCTGCCCAGTCTGACTTAACAGGTAGTCAACACCAAGCAGCTCTCCTGTGAAAAAGAACAGATAAAGAAGCATGCACACATAATTAATTAGTTAAGTCATGTATCATGTTAAGTATATAGTTTACTTTTGCCACTGGGGATGAAAAGCCTCACTGAATTTCAGTTAAAACTGTTAAAAGCCAACAAACCAAAATACTAGGAAGACAGTTATCATAACATTAGCATACCGGTGTATATGGAGGGTGGCCTGAAGTTTGGCACAAATGCCCGGCCAAACACCTTCAAGCTGCTGGTGTTGACGCACTGGGTCACATCCCCGGAATAGGTGAGCAGAGACGATGGCCTGTTGGTCACCGCCGCAGCCGCCCGGTCCTGGTTCCACCTGTTCAGGCCTTCCAGGAGGTACAGCTGAAAATTCAGCGCATTTGCACTGGTTCCTGAGAAAACAATAAAATATTAATGGTCTAGCTTTCCAATCTAATGAATGCTTGCATAAAAGAGTATACTGAGTGTTTATCATACATACATAAGGGAGACACCAACCTGGAATGAACCTGTTCAGGTGGCAATGGAAAGATTCCAGAGATGTGGACCCTCTGGCACAGCGATACCTGGTCAGGACAACACCCCTCCTCTTGATGGTGCCTGTCTCTGTATAGAGATGCACACCAGGCAAGTCCTGGATGCACTTGACGTGGCGTTGCTGCACACGCCAGATGTGCTCCATGCGCACCTGGTCCAGCAGTGGCACCCCCATGAGGTCTCTCCCGTTTGCCCCTCCCAGTTGCTGCAGCAGCCGCTCAATGAGGCTGATGGTGGCCTCCTCACCGCGCGTCCTCCTGCGACAGTACTGGCTCAGCTCCTTCTTACTGATCCTTGCATCCACCACATGATCAGTCATGGCTGGCACACCCTCCTGCCTGAGCTGCTCTCTCTTTGCCCGCCGCAACAGAGAGAGGTCCCCTGCATCCCACTCAAATATGCAGGCAGAGAGACAACTCATGAAGGTGGGGTAGAGGGGATGAGCGTCAGTGGTACACCCGACGGCCAGCCTCCGCATGAAGTGCCAGATGTCCAGCCGTATGTGGAGGTCTGGCCACTCCCCAAACCTGGTCTGCAGCTTGCTGGACCCCTCACTGATGCAGCAGCCACAGTCCACATACAGCAGCAGTGGGGGTGCGATAGCTGCATGGCGGTACCGCTTCATCACACCTTCCACCATCCTGTCCAGTCCTGGCCCCTCCTGGACTGTCACCACACTGGTCACGATCTGGCCAACCTCGTTCCCGATGGAGGTGACCCAGAGACCAGTCCCCTTGGCGTGGCCAGCCAGCTTCTTTGTGATCTGTAATTTGACAATAGTGATGTTAAAAAAGTCTGTAATTTGAACTATCTACAGCAGCAAGTGCATATAGATTAATTATACTGTACACATTTAAAATATCTACCAATGTGATATTATGATTGACAATAGCATTAATGTGTATAATTGCATATATTAAGAACATGGATATCTATTACACAGATGATTTATTACCTGTTTGGTTGAGTCCATCTTTAAAATGGAGCCAAATGTGGAGGTGATGCTGGCCTTGATATGGTCAAGGCGGGAGAGGATGTCCCTGCCATAAACGGACAGCAGCCAGCGACTGGTGGGCACATCAATGGGCTCTGGGGGCTCCTGGCACTCTACTGGGAAGAGGCTTGGCCGATCAACAAAGTCAGCACACTCTCCAAAATAGTGAGCCAACCTGTTCAGCCATTCCTCCCCATGGTTTTCTTTCAGCTGTTTTACCAGACGTGCTGGACTGTTGCCCAGAGTCCGGTCACGCAGCAGGCGAATGACACGGATGTCACAGGCGTACCTGAGATGCACATGTAGCTGTGATTAGTTACATATTAATAAAAGGGTCATTAAAGTTGTGTAAAAGCTATCACAAACAGCCAGCGATGCAACAGTTGAATGTGACAGTGGAATTATGTTGATCGCTTTATTACACACACTACTGGCGACACATTTTTTCAAAACTGTTTTACTCACTTGCGGGTCAGGATCAGCCGGAACATTTTCTGGTGCGGCAGGTCCAGCTGGTTCCGAACAGTCTGAGAGGTGGACAGGTAGTTGAGAGAACACACAGTGCACCTGAGTGTCTCTGTCACCATCAGGTAATACCTGTCGACGTCTAAGACCTTCCGAGCCCTCTTGTGGACACCGTAGCCCGTCAGCTGCTTCCCACACTCAGGGCAGTTTACCCTCACCTTCCACAGGTGGTAGGGCATCCACACCATCAGCCGATGGGTAAAAAAGCGATCTGGTGTTGGTGTCTGGTGGTATATGAGGGCTGGGACAGGGGGTTCGTACCACAGCTTCAAATCTTGCCGCAGTTTGCCAGAGTGGAAAATGGTGTTAGAAATCCACCTCTGGTCTTGGATGGGGATGTTTTTTCGCATCTCTGCTGGCAACCAAAAAGAAACTGCAGCCCCAGCAGTGGCCAGCTGAACTCCTCCAAGTTCATCCTGTTTAGAAGACAACAACAAATTATTAATGCATGGCATAAATAAAGGCTACACTAAGCATAACTTATGCAGCAGCCAGGCCAATGAACAGACACTGCTGTACTTACACAGGCTTCTGCCATGCTGGTGTTCACAGCAGGGCTCGGGGTCCTCACAGTGGACGGAGCATGGCTTGGGGTCCTCACAGAGGATGGAGAGGGGCTGGGAGTCCTCACAGAGGATGGAGCATAGCTGGGAGTCCTCACAGAGGATGGAGAGGGGCTGGGAGTCCTCACAGAGGATGGAGAGGGGCTGGGAGTCCTCACAGAGGATGGAGCATAGCTGGGAGTCCTCACAGAGGATGGAGAGGGGCTGGGAGTCCTCACAGAGGATGGTGAGGGGCTGGGAGTCCTCACAGAGGATGGAGAGGGGCTGGGAGTCCTCACAGAGGATGGAGAGGGGCTGGGAGTCCTCACAGAGGATGGAGAGGGACTGGGAATTCTCACAGGAGAGGAAGAGGGGCTGGGGCTCCTCCTAGCCACTAAATTGGGTTTTAATGTGGCAGACTGTGACCCACCAAAGCGTGATTTAGTGAACTGAAAAGACAAGCAATATTAATGTGACGATGTAACAAATACAAAACCACTATGAATGAAAGATGAGTTATTTAATATAATATTTCACCATTGACAAACTTGGAGGGGGACGCAGGAAAGATGGTGGCACAGCAGCCGTCGCACCAGGAGGGGTTGAGACCAGAGCAGCAGACTGCGAGGCTGCGGCAGGAGGCTGAGTGGTGGGCTGCTAAATGCGTGATATAACAGTTACAGCATTGCAGGAGACACGAGATGTAAGATTAATCATAATGACACATCATTTTAAAACAGGTCACCTTGGCACTGTGAAATCCACAATTACAGGCCACTGACCCTCCAAACAGAGTGGTCTGCCCACGAGCCTGCATGGGGCATTTCTCAATCTGAAACAATCAGAACCCTGTTTAGCCTGGGGTATACAGCCATTTGTTTTATTCATAGTACATGGTACATTTTTCAAGTGATCATTGTATACTGCTATATTTTACCTTCTGATAGAGGTCATGCCACTTTCGCTGCTTAGGGGCTGGTCTGTTGCCACCAGAAGGCCAAACCCCTGAGCTGGCATATGCCCTCAGCCTTGCCATCCACTCTCCTTCCCCCATTGACTTGTGGCTTTTAGGCTTACTGCTCATCTAAAGGCAACATGAATATGGACAACAATATACAATGAGCATCCTTTGGACAATACACTGTGAGACACCGTACAGCACAAACGCACACCTAATATGACAGCATGACAGGTGCATTATGAAATCAATCAAGTTACAGTAATGGGTAGCAAGCAATCTACCTAGGTGATTAGCAAAGAGTAGGCTATGTGTCATAGTAAGTTAGTTTCATACGATTTTATATGCATGGCTAGTAATATTGAGGGTACGATACAGTAGTTAACCAACAGTTTATAATCTCCCCAGGTGCAGGTGGTGGTTACAGCTAAGAATAGTAATATCATAGTAGTTTCATGGGTTTTTCTATTCATATTAATATTGTATTAATATTGAGCCTATTAAGGTTACATGTAACGTTAACGTCAGTTTGTTTACATTTCACATGACACGAACGACCCATATTAGCTAGCTAGCTAGCCTACAGCTACAGTTAGCATTGGCGATTGTGTTAGCTGTGATGCTACGGACATATAAAATAATGTAACACGCGTAGCGAAATTATCAGATAACTTAGCGTGAATGATTGAAATAAACTGTATATGCCTATTTGAGGAGAAAACGCGTGTTTTAATGGTTACTTGCCATTGAATTGAACGATATCGCACAGCCGTTACTAGGGACGCTGGGGACGTGAGCGACACGGCACGTCGTCGCGTCAGGACGGCTACGCTGAGTGCGTACGGGCGTCATCCAATCTCACATTGGAAAGTAGCGTTGTGATTCGCTGCGTCCAATGTCATCCCGCTGTGTGGTTGGACGGGGGCGAATCTCACTTTGGATATGAACGAACGCGATTGGCTGTCAACATTGGACTAGGAACAGACGATCCTGAGCGAAGTAGCGCCAGCCGGGCTATTTTTGCACAGTTTTATGTTGCTTTGCGACATTTGGACCCATCGTCTCGTCGTAGCTGTAGCTCGTTAGCCGACAGGTAGTCCTTTCTAAAGAGTTCTTCTGTGTCTTTGTAGCCCTTCCAGAGTCTTAGTAATACGGACACTTCGCACAATAATTCCAGAGTGATTGCACTTCTAGAATGTTAATAACGTTTCTAGAATTTTAAGTTGTAGTATTAGAATGTCAGGTTAACGTTCTAGAATTTTAAAATGCGTTTCAAGAGTGTAACTTTACCATTCTAGAATGTTAACTTACAGTTCTAGAATGTTAAATTAAGCTGGGCTAGATATTCTAGACCGTTAAATTGCTGTTCTAGAATGTTAATTGCAGTTCTAGAATTTTAACTTTTAGTATTACATTGTCAGGTTGAAGTTCGAGAATTTTATAACAAGTACTTTCAAGAGTGTCAACGTTACCATTCTAGAATGTTAACTTACAGTTCTAGAATGTTAAATTAAGCTGGGCTAGATATTCTAGACCGTTAAATTGCTGTTCTAGAATGTTAATTGCAGTACTAGATTTTAACTTGTAGTATTACATTGTCAGGTTGAAGTTCGAGAATTTTATAACCTGGTTCAAGATTGTAAGACGTTAAACAGTCCTTTGTGTTAACTTTTTTCATTTGCTACCAGGGTAGCATACTTGTACCATACTGTGTAGCATGGGGATAGGGTAAACATGCACATGGAATGCAAAGAGTGGAAATCTCTGCAACAATAAGGTGCTGCTGGGATTTGAACCCAGGATCTCCTGTTTACGAGACAGGCACTTTCACCAACTAAGCCACAGCACCTCCGTGTGTACTTCTGTAATATTAAACCTTCCATTGTCTTTCACGTTGTATAAGTTGTATAACATACTGGCTGATTGATACATTTTAACATTTACTATAACTAAGATTTTGCTGAGGTTCGCACTGATAAAGTCTCCAAGAGCAATGATGAGCGATTCTGGATACTTCCCTCTAAGGTTAGTTAACTGGTCAGTCAGGTGTTTTAACAACTCGCTAACAATCCTGAACTCAGAGATTCCCGCTTTCAAAACCACCATCACCCAACGTGGGGCTCGAACACACGAACCTGAGATAAAGATTCTCATGCTCTACCGACTGAGCTAGCCAGGTTAATCTTGCACAGTTTTATGTTGCTTTGCGACATTTGGACCCATCGTCTCGTCGTAGCTGTAGCTCGTTAGCCGACAGGTAGTCCTTTCTAAAGAGTTCTTCTGTGTCTTTGTAGCCCTTCCAGAGTCTTAGTAATACGGACACTTCGCACAATAATTCCAGAGTGATTGCACTTCTAGAATGTTAATAACGTTTCTAGAATTTTAAGTTGTAGTATTAGAATGTCAGGTTAACGTTCTAGAATTTTAAAATGCGTTTCAAGAGTGTAACGTTACTATTCTAGAATGTTAACTTACAGTTCTAGAATGTTAAATTAAGCTGGGCTAGATATGCTAGACCGTTAAATTGCTGTTCTAGAATGTTAATTGCAGTTCTAGAATTTTAACTTTTAGTATTACATTGTCAGGTTGAAGTTCGAGAATTTTATAACAAGTACTTTCAAGAGTGTCAACGTTACCATTCTAGAATGTTAACTTACAGTTCTAGAATGTTAAATTAAGCTGGGCTAGATATTCTAGACCGTGAAATTGCTGTTCTAGAATGTTAATTGCAGTTCTAGAATTTTAACTTAAGTATTACATTGTCAGGTTGAAGTTCGAGAATTTTATAACGTGGTTCAAGATTGTAAGACGTTAAACAGTCCTTTGTGTTAACTTTTTTCATTTTGCTACCAGGGATACTCACAAGTCCCCGGCTGAGCGCTGCAACGTTGGAGTTTACCCCGGTGGACGAGAGGGTCGCCTCCCTACGCCTGCGGGTTGTTGGGGGGAAAACTCTGACTGTTGTTTGTGCATATGCACCAAACAAGAGTTCAGAGTATTCGGCCTTCTTGGAGACCTTGAATGGAGTCCTGTATGGGGCTCCGGAGGGGGACTCCATAGTTCTGCTGGGGGACTTCAACGCACATGTGGGCAATGACGGAGACACATGGAGAGGCGTGATTGGGAGGAACGGCCTCCCTGATCTAAACCAGAGTGGTTGTCTGTTATTGGACTTCTGTGCTAGTCATGGATTGTCTATAACAAACACCATGTTCGAACATAGGGATGCTCATAAGTGTACTTGGTACCAGAGCACCCTAGGCCGAAAGTCAATGATCGATTTTATAATCGTTTCATCTGATTTGAGGCCGTATGTTTTGGACACTCGGGTGAACAGAGGGGCGGAGCTGTCAACTGATCACCATCTGGTGGTGAGTTGGGTCAGGGGGTGGGGGAAGACTCTGGACAGACCTGGTAAGCCCAAACGGGTGGTGCGGGTAAATTGGGAACGTCTGGAGGAAGCTCCTGTCCGACAGACCTTCAACTCACACCTCCGGCGGAGCTTTTCGTGCATCCCTGTGGAGGCTGGGGGCATTGAACCTGAGTGGACATTGTTCAAAGTTTCCATTGCTGAAGCTGCGGCAGGGAGCTGTGGTCTTAGGGTCTTAGGTGCCTCAAGGGGCGGTAACCCTCGAACACCGTGGTGGACACTGGTGGTCAGGGAAGCTGTCCGACTGAAGAAGGAGTCCTTCCGGGATATGTTATCCCAGAGGACTCCGGAGGCAGTTGCAAGGTACCGAATGGCCCGAAGGACTGCAGCCTCTGCCGTGAAAGAGGCAAAGCAGCGGGTGTGGGAGAAGTTCGGAGAAGACATGGAGAAGGACTTTCGGTCGGCACCAAGGCACTTCTGGAAAACCGTCCGCCACCTCAGAAGGGGGAAGCGGGGAACCATCCAAGCTGTGTACAGTAAGGATGGGACGTTGTTGAGCTCAACTGAGGAGGTAATAGGGCGGTGGAAGGAGCACTTTGAGGAACTCCTAAATTCAGCTGATGCGCCCTCTTTGTTAGAGGCAGAGCTGGAGGATGACGGGGGATTGTCGTCAATTTCCCTGGTGGAGGTCACTGAGGTAGTCAAACAACTCCACAGTGGCAAAGCCCCAGGGATTGATGAGATCCGTCCAGAAATGCTGAAAGCTCTGGGTGTGGAGGGGCTGTCTTGGTTGACACGCCTACTCAACATTGCGTGGAAGTCTGGGACAGTGCCAAAGGAGTGGCAGACCGGGGTGGTGGTTCCCCTCTTCAAAAAGGGGGACCAGAGGGTGTGTACCAATTACAGGGGTATCACACTTCTCAGCCTCCCTGGTAAAGTCTACTCCAAGGTGCTGGAAAGGAGGGTTCGGCCGATAGTCGAACCTCAGGTTGAAGAGGAACAATGCGGATTCCGTCCTGGTCGTGGAACAACGGATCAGCTCTTTACTCTAGCAAGGATCCTGGAGGGAGCCTGGGAGTATGCCCATCCAGTCTACATGTGTTTTGTGGATCTGGAGAAGGCATATGACCGGGTCCCCCGGGAGACTTTGTGGGAGGTGCTGCGGGAGTATGGGGTGAGGGGGTCCCTTCTCAGGGCCATCCAATCTCTGTATGACCAAAGCGAGAGTTGTGTCCGGGTTCTCGGCAGTAAGTCGGACACGTTCCAGGTGAGGGTTGGCCTCCGCCAGGGCTGCGCTTTGTCACCAATCCTGTTCGTAGTATTTATGGACAGGATATCGAGGCGTAGTCGTGGTAGGGAGGGGTTGCAGTTCGGTGGGCTCGGGATCTCATCGCTGCTCTTTGCAGATGATGTGGTCCTGATGGCATCATCGGCCTGTGACCTTCAGCACTCACTGGATCGGTTTGCAGCCGAGTGTGAAGCGGCTGGGATGAGGATCAGCACCTCTAAATCTGAGGCCATGGTTCTCAGCAGGAAACCGATGGAGTGCCTTCTCCAGGTAGGGAATGAGTCCTTACCCCAAGTGAAGGAGTTTAAGTACCTTGGGGTCTTGTTCGCGAGTGAGGGGACAATGGAGCGGGAGATTGGTCGGAGAATCGGCGCAGCGTGGGCGGTATTACATTCAGTTTATCGCACCGTTGTGACGAAAAGAGAGCTGAGCCGGAAGGCAAAGCTCTCGATCTACCGGTCAGTTTTCGTTCCTACCCTCACCTATGGTCATGAAGGTTGGGTCATGACCGAAAGAACGAGATCCAGGGTACAAGCGGCCGAAATGGGTTTCCTCAGGAGGGTGGCTGGCGTCTCCCTTAGAGATAGGGTGAGAAGCTCAGTCATCCGTGAGGAGCTCGGAGTAGAGCCGCTGCTCCTTCACGTCGAAAGGAGCCAGTTGAGGTGGTTCGGGCATCTGGTAAGGATGCCCCCTGGGCGCCTCCCTAGGGAGGTGTTCCAGGCACGTCCAGCTGGGAGGAGGCCTCGGGGAAGACCCAGGACTAGGTGGAGGGATTACATCTCCAACCTGGCCTGGGAACGCCTCGGGATCCCCCAGTCAGAGCTGGTTAATGTGGCTCGGGAAAGGGAAGTTTGGGGTCCCCTGCTGGAGCTGCTCCCCCCGCGACCCGACCACGGATAAGCGGACGACGATGGATGGATGGACCAGGGTAGCATAATTGTACCATACTGTGTAGCATGGGGATAGGGTAAACATGCACATGGAATAGAATGTTAATTGCAGTACTAGATGTTAACTTGTAGTATTACATTGTCAGGTTGAAGTTCGAGAATTTTATAACGTGGTTCAAGATTGTAAGACGTTAAACAGTCCTTTGTGTTAACTTCTTTCATTTGCTACCAGGGTAGCATACTTGTACCATACTGTGTAGCATGGGGATAGGTTAAACATGCACATGGAATGCAAAGAGTGGAAATTTCTGCAACAAGAAGGTGCTGCTGTGATTTGAACCCAGGATCTCCTGTTTACTAGACAGGCACTTTCACCACCTAAGCCACAGAACCTCTGTGTGTACTTCTGTAATATCAAACCTTCCATTGTCTTTCACGTTGTATAAGTTGTATAACATACTGGCTGATTGATACATTTTAACATTTACTATAACTAAGATTTTGCTGCGGTTCGCACTGATAAAGTCTCCAAGAGCAATGATGAGCAATTCTGGATACTTCCCTCTAAGGTCAGTTAACTGGTCGGTCAGGTGTTTTAACAACTCGCTAACAATCCTGAACTCAGATTCCCGCTTTCAAAAACCACCATCGCCCAACGTGGGGCTCGAACCCACGACCCTGAGACTAAGAGTCTCATTCTCTACCGACTGAACTAGCCGGGCTAATTTTGCACAGTTTTATGTTGCTTTGCGACATTTGGACCCATCGTCTCGTCGTAGCTGTAGCTCGTTAGCCGACAGGTAGTCCTTTCTAAAGAGTTCTTCTGTGTCTTTGTAGCCCTTCCAGAGTCTTAGTAATACGGACACTTCGCACAATAATTCCAGAGTGATTGCACTTCTAGAATGTTAATAACGTTTCTAGAATTTTAAGTTGTAGTATTAGAATGTCAGGTTAACGTTCTAGAATTTTAAAATGCGTTTCAAGAGTGTAACGTTACCATTCTAGAATGTTAACTTACAGTTCTAGAATGTTAAATTAAGCTGGGCTAGATATTCTAGACCGTTAAATTGCTGTTCTAGAATGTTAATTGCAGTTCTAGAATTTTAACTTTTAGTATTACATTGTCAGGTTGAAGTTCGAGAATTTTATAACGTGTACTTTCAAGAGTGTAACGTTACCATTCTAGAATGTTAACTTACAGTTCTAGAATGTTAAATTAAGCTGGGCTAGATATTCTAGACCGTTAAATTGCTGTTCTAGAATGTTAATTGCAGTATTAGATTTTAACTTGTAGTATTACATTGTCAGGTTGAAGTTCGAGAATTTTATAACGTGGTTCAAGATTGTAAGACGTTAAACAGTCCTTTGTGTTAGCTTTTTTCATTTGCTACCAGGGTAGCATAATTGTACCATACTGTGTAGCATGGGGATAGGGTAAACATGCACATGGAATAGAATGTTAATTGCAGTACTAGATGTTAACTTGTAGTATTACATTGTCAGGTTGAAGTTCGAGAATTTTATAACGTGGTTCAAGATTGTAAGACGTTAAACAGTCCTTTGTGTTAACTTCTTTCATTTGCTACCAGGGTAGCATACTTGTACCATACTGTGTAGCATGGGGATAGGTTAAACATGCACATGGAATGCAAAGAGTGGAAATCTCTGCAACAACAAGGTGCTGCTGTGATTTGAACCCAGGATCTCCTGTTTACTAGACAGGCACTTTCACCACCTAAGCCACAGAACCTCTGTGTGTACTTCTGTAATATCAAACCTTCCATTGTCTTTCACGTTGTATAAGTTGTATAACATACTGGCTGATTGATACATTTTAACATTTACTATAACTAAGATTTTGCTGCGGTTCGCACTGATAAAGTCTCCAAGAGCAATGATGAGCAATTCTGGATACTTCCCTCTAAGGTCAGTTAACTGGTCGGTCAGGTGTTTTAACAACTCGCTAACAATCCTGAACTCAGATTCCCGCTTTCAAAAACCACCATCGCCCAACGTGGGGCTCGAACCCACGACCCTGAGACTAAGAGTCTCATTCTCTACCGACTGAACTAGCCGGGCTAATTTTGCACAGTTTTATGTTGCTTTGCGACATTTGGACCCATCGTCTCGTCGTAGCTGTAGCTCGTTAGCCGACAGGTAGTCCTTTCTAAAGAGTTCTTCTGTGTCTTTGTAGCCCTTCCAGAGTCTTAGTAATACGGACACTTCGCACAATAATTCCAGAGTGATTGCACTTCTAGAATGTTAATAACGTTTCTAGAATTTTAAGTTGTAGTATTAGAATGTCAGGTTAACGTTCTAGAATTTTAAAATGCGTTTCAAGAGTGTAACGTTACCATTCTAGAATGTTAACTTACAGTTCTAGAATGTTAAATTAAGCTGGGCTAGATATTCTAGACCGTTAAATTGCTGTTCTAGAATGTTAATTGCAGTTCTAGAATTTTAACTTTTAGTATTACATTGTCAGGTTGAAGTTCGAGAATTTTATAACGTGTACTTTCAAGAGTGTAACGTTACCATTCTAGAATGTTAACTTACAGTTCTAGAATGTTAAATTAAGCTGGGCTAGATATTCTAGACCGTTAAATTGCTGTTCTAGAATGTTAATTGCAGTATTAGATTTTAACTTGTAGTATTACATTGTCAGGTTGAAGTTCGAGAATTTTATAACGTGGTTCAAGATTGTAAGACGTTAAACAGTCCTTTGTGTTAACTTTTTTCATTTGCTACCAGGGTAGCATAATTGTACCATACTGTGTAGCATGGGGATAGGGTAAACATGCACATGGAATAGAATGTTAATTGCAGTACTAGATGTTAACTTGTAGTATTACATTGTCAGGTTGAAGTTCGAGAATTTTATAACGTGGTTCAAGATTGTAAGACGTTAAACAGTCCTTTGTGTTAACTTCTTTCATTTGCTACCAGGGTAGCATACTTGTACCATACTGTGTAGCATGGGGATAGGTTAAACATGCACATGGAATGCAAAGAGTGGAAATCTCTGCAACAACAAGGTGCTGCTGTGATTTGAACCCAGGATCTCCTGTTTACTAGACAGGCACTTTCACCACCTAAGCCACAGAACCTCTGTGTGTACTTCTGTAATATCAAACCTTCCATTGTCTTTCACGTTGTATAAGTTGTATAACATACTGGCTGATTGATACATTTTAACATTTACTATAACTAAGATTTTGCTGCGGTTCGCACTGATAAAGTCTCCAAGAGCAATGATGAGCAATTCTGGATACTTCCCTCTAAGGTCAGTTAACTGGTCGGTCAGGTGTTTTAACAACTCGCTAACAATCCTGAACTCAGATTCCCGCTTTCAAAAACCACCATCGCCCAACGTGGGGCTCGAACCCACGACCCTGAGACTAAGAGTCTCATTCTCTACCGACTGAACTAGCCGGGCTAATTTTGCACAGTTTTATGTTGCTTTGCGACATTTGGACCCATCGTCTCGTCGTAGCTGTAGCTCGTTAGCCGACAGGTAGTCCTTTCTAAAGAGTTCTTCTGTGTCTTTGTAGCCCTTCCAGAGTCTTAGTAATACGGACACTTCGCACAATAATTCCAGAGTGATTGCACTTCTAGAATGTTAATAACGTTTCTAGAATTTTAAGTTGTAGTATTAGAATGTCAGGTTAACGTTCTAGAATTTTAAAATGCGTTTCAAGAGTGTAACGTTACCATTCTAGAATGTTAACTTACAGTTCTAGAATGTTAAATTAAGCTGGGCTAGATATTCTAGACCGTTAAATTGCTGTTCTAGAATGTTAATTGCAGTTCTAGAATTTTAACTTTTAGTATTACATTGTCAGGTTGAAGTTCGAGAATTTTATAACGTGTACTTTCAAGAGTGTAACGTTACCATTCTAGAATGTTAACTTACAGTTCTAGAATGTTAAATTAAGCTGGGCTAGATATTCTAGACCGTTAAATTGCTGTTCTAGAATGTTAATTGCAGTATTAGATTTTAACTTGTAGTATTACATTGTCAGGTTGAAGTTCGAGAATTTTATAACGTGGTTCAAGATTGTAAGACGTTAAACAGTCCTTTGTGTTAACTTTTTTCATTTGCTACCAGGGTAGCATAATTGTACCATACTGTGTAGCATGGGGATAGGGTAAACATGCACATGGAATAGAATGTTAATTGCAGTACTAGATGTTAACTTGTAGTATTACATTGTCAGGTTGAAGTTCGAGAATTTTATAACGTGGTTCAAGATTGTAAGACGTTAAACAGTCCTTTGTGTTAACTTCTTTCATTTGCTACCAGGGTAGCATACTTGTACCATACTGTGTAGCATGGGGATAGGTTAAACATGCACATGGAATGCAAAGAGTGGAAATCTCTGCAACAACAAGGTGCTGCTGGGATTTGAACCCAGGATCTCCTGTTTACTAGACAGGCACTTTCACCACCTAAGCCACAGCACCTCCGTGTGTACTTCTGTAATATTAAACCTTCCATTGTCTTTCAAGTTGTATAAGTTGTATAACATACTGGCTGATTGATACATTTTAACATTTACTATAACTAAGATTTTGCTGCGGTTCGCACTGATAAAGTCTCCAAGAGCAATGATGAGCAATTCTGGATACTTCCCTCTAAGGTCAGTTAACTGGTCGGTCAGGTGTTTTAACAACTCGCTAACAATCCTGAACTCAGATTCCCGCTTTCAAAAACCACCATCGCCCAACGTGGGGCTCGAACCCACGACCCTGAGACTAAGAGTCTCATTCTCTACCGACTGAACTAGCCGGGCTAATTTTGCACAGTTTTATGTTGCTTTGCGACATTTGGACCCATCGTCTCGTCGTAGCTGTAGCTCGTTAGCCGACAGGTAGTCCTTTCTAAAGAGTTCTTCTGTGTCTTTGTAGCCCTTCCAGAGTCTTAGTAATACGGACACTTCGCACAATAATTCCAGAGTGATTGCACTTCTAGAATGTTAATAACGTTTCTAGAATTTTAAGTTGTAGTATTAGAATGTCAGGTTAACGTTCTAGAATTTTAAAATGCGTTTCAAGAGTGTAACGTTACCATTCTAGAATGTTAACTTACAGTTCTAGAATGTTAAATTAAGCTGGGCTAGATATTCTAGACCGTTAAATTGCTGTTCTAGAATGTTAATTGCAGTTCTAGAATTTTAACTTTTAGTATTACATTGTCAGGTTGAAGTTCGAGAATTTTATAACGTGTACTTTCAAGAGTGTCAACGTTACCATTCTAGAATGTTAACTTACAGTTCTAGAATGTTAAATTAAGCTGGGCTAGATATTCTAGACCGTGAAATTGCTGTTCTAGAATGTTAATTGCAGTTCTAGAATTTTAACTTGTAGTATTACATTGTCAGGTTGAAGTTCGAGAATTTTATAACGTGGTTCAAGATTGTAAGACGTTAAACAGTCCTTTGTGTTAACTTTTTTCATTTGCTACCAGGGTAGCATAATTGTACCATACTGTGTAGCATGGGGATAGGGTAAACATGCACATGGAATGCAAAGAGTGGAAATCTCTGCAACAAGGTGCTGCTGGGATTTGAACCCAGGATCTCCTGTTTACGAGACAGGCACTTTCACCAACTAAGCCACAGCACCTCCGTGTGTACTTCTGTAATATTAAACCTTCCATTGTCTTTCACGTATAAGTTGTATAACATAATGGCTGATTGATACATTTTAACATTTACTATAACTAAGATTTTGCTGAGGTTCGCACTGATAATGTCTCCAAGAGCAATGATGAGCGATTCTGGATACTTCCCTCTAAGGTTAGTTAACTGGTCAGTCAGGTGTTTTAACAACTCGCTAACAATCCTGAACTCAGAGATTCCCGCTTTCAAAACCACCATCACCCAACGTGGGGCTCGAACACACGACCCTAAGATAAAGATTCTCATGCTCTACCGACTGAGCTAGCCAGGCTAATCTTGCACAGTTTTATGTTGCTTTGCGACATTTGGACCCATCGTCTCGTCGTAGCTGTAGCTCGTTAGCCGACAGGTAGTCCTTTCTAAAGAGTTCTTCTGTGTTTTTGTAGCCCTTCCAGAGTCTTAGTAATACGGACACTTCGCACAATAATTCC
>CM042448.1:6352280-6357280 GCA_023631565.1 Gymnocephalus cernua | reverse complement strand
AGACCGTTAAATTGCTGTTCTAGAATGTTAATTGCAGTTCTAGAATTTTAACTTTTAGTATTACATTGTCAGGTTGAAGTTCGAGAATTTTATAACGTGTACTTTCAAGAGTGTAACGTTACCATTCTAGAATGTTAACTTACAGTTCTAGAATGTTAAATTAAGCTGGGCTAGATATTCTAGACCGTTAAATTGCTGTTCTAGAATGTTAATTGCAGTATTAGATTTTAACTTGTAGTATTACATTGTCAGGTTGAAGTTTGAGAATTTTATAACGTGGTTCAAGATTGTAAGACGTTAAACAGTCCTTTGTGTTAACTTCTTTCATTTGCTACCAGGGTAGCATACTTGTACCATACTGTGTAGCATGGGGATAGGTTAAACATGCACATGGAATGCAAAGAGTGGAAATCTCTGCAACAACAAGGTGCTGCTGGGATTTGAACCCAGGATCTCCTGTTTACTAGACAGGCACTTTCACCACCTAAGCCACAGCACCTCCGTGTGTACTTCTGTAATATTAAACCTTCCATTGTCTTTCACGTTGTATAAGTTGTATAACATACTGGCTGATTGATACATTTTAACATTTACTATAACTAAGATTTTGCTGCGGTTCGCACTGATAAAGTCTCCAAGAGCAATGATGAGCGATTCTGGATACTTCCCTCTAAGGTCAGTTAACTGGTCGGTCAGGTGTTTTAACAACTCGCTAACAATCCTGAACTCAGAATCCCGCTTTCAAAAACCACCATCGCCCAACGTGGGGCTCGAACCCACGACCCTGAGATTAAGAGTCTCATGCTCTACCGACTGAGCTAGCCGGGCTAATTTTGCACAGTTTTATGTTGCTTTGCGACATTTGGACCCATCGTCTCGTCGTAGCTGTAGCTCGTTAGCCGACAGGTAGTCCTTTCTAAAGAGTTCTTCTGTGTCTTTGTAGCCCTTCCAGAGTCTTAGTAATACGGACACTTCGCACAATAATTCCAGAGTGATTGCACTTCTAGAATGTTAATAACGTTTCTAGAATTTTAAGTTGTAGTATTAGAATGTCAGGTTAACGTTCTAGAATTTTAAAATGCGTTTCAAGAGTGTAACTTTACCATTCTAGAATGTTAACTTACAGTTCTAGAATGTTAAATTAAGCTGGGCTAGATATTCTAGACCGTTAAATTGCTGTTCTAGAATGTTAATTGCAGTTCTAGAATTTTAACTTTTAGTATTACATTGTCAGGTTGAAGTTCGAGAATTTTATAACGTGTACTTTCAAGAGTGTCAACGTTACCATTCTAGAATGTTAACTTACAGTTCTAGAATGTTAAATTAAGCTGGGCTAGATATTCTAGACCGTGAAATTGCTGTTCTAGAATGTTAATTGCAGTTCTAGAATTTTAACTTGTAGTATTACATTGTCAGGTTGAAGTTCGAGAATTTTATAACGTGGTTCAAGATTGTAAGACGTTAAACAGTCCTTAGTGTTAACTTTTTTCATTTGCTACCAGGGTAGCATACTTGTACCATACTGTGTAGCATGGGGATAGGGTAAACATGCACATGGAATGCAAAGAGTGGAAATCTCTGCAACAAGGTGCTGCTGGGATTTGAACCCAGGATCTCCTGTTTACGAGACAGGCACTTTCACCAACTAAGCCACGGCACCTCCGTGTGTACTTCTGTAATATTAAACCTTCCATTGTCTTTCACGTATAAGTTGTATAACATAATGGCTGATTGATACATTTTAACATTTACTATAACTAAGATTTTGCTGAGGTTCGCACTGATAAAGTCTCCAAGAGCAATGATGAGCGATTCTGGATACTTCCCTCTAAGGTTAGTTAACTGGTCAGTCAGGTGTTTTAACAACTCGCTAACAATCCTGAACTCAGAGATTCCCGCTTTCAAAACCACCATCACCCAACGTGGGGCTCAAAACCACGACCCTGAGATTAAGAGTCTCATGCTCTGCCAACTGAGCTAGTCGGGCTAATTTTGCACAGTTTTATGTTGCTTTGCCACATTTGGACCCATCGTCTCGTCGTAGCTGTAGCTCGTTAGCCGACAGGTAGTCCTTTCTAAAGAGTTCTTCTGTGTCTTTGTAGCCCTTCCAGAGTCTTAGTAATACGGACACTTCGCACAATAATTCCAGAGGGATTGCACTTCTAGAATGTTAATAACGTTTCTAGAATTTTAAGTTGTAGTATTAGAATGTCAGGTTAACCTTCTAGAATTTTAAAATGCGTTTCAAGAGTGTAACGTTACCATTCTAGAATGTTAACTTACAGTTCTAGAATGTTAAATTAAGCTGGGCTAGATATTCTAGACCGTTAAATTGCTGTTCTAGAATGTTAATTGCAGTTCTAGAATTTTAACTTTTAGTATTACATTGTCAGGTTGAAGTTCGAGAATTTTATAACGTGTACTTTCAAGAGTGTAACGTTACCATTCCAGAATGTTAACTTACAGTTCTAGAATGTTAAATTAAGCTGGGCTAGATATTCTAGACCGTTAAATTGCTGTTCTAGATTGTTAATTGCAGTATTAGATTTTAACTTGTAGTATTACATTGTCAGGTTGAAGTTCGAGAATTTTATAACGTGGTTCAAGATTGTAAGACGTTCAACAGTCCTTTGTGTTAACTTTTTTCATTTGCTACCAGGGTAGCATACTTGTACCATACTGTGTAGCATGGGGATAGGGTAAACATGCACATGGAATGCAAAGAGTGGAAATCTCTGCAACAAGAAGGTGCTGCTGGGATTTTAACCCAGAATTTCCTGTTTACTAGACAGGCACTTTCACCAACTAAGCCACAGCACCTCCGTGTGTACTTCTGTAATATTAAACCTTCCATTGTCTTTCACGTTGTATAAGTTGTATAACATACTTGCTGATTGATACATTTTAACATTTACTATAACTAAGATTTTGCTGAGGTTCGCACTGATAAAGTCTCCAAGAGCAATGATGAGCGATTCTGGATACTTCCCTCTAAGGTCAGTTAACTGGTTGGTCAGGTGTTTTAACAACTCGCTAACAATCCTGAACTCAGATTCCCGCTTTCGAAAACCACAATCGCCCAACGTGGGGCTCGAACCCACGACCCTGAGATTAAGAGTCTCATGCTCTACCGACTGAGCTAGCCGGGCTAATTTTGCACAGTTTTATGTTGCTTTGCGACATTTGGACCCATCGTCTCGTCGTAGCTGTAGCTCGTTAGCCGACAGGTAGTCCTTTCTAAAGAGTTCTTCTGTGTCTTTGTAGCCCTTCCAGAGTCTTAGTAATACGGACACTTCGCACAATAATTCCAGAGTGATTGCACTTCTAGAATGTTAATAACGTTTCTAGAATTTTAAGTTGTAGTATTAGAATGTCAGGTTAACGTTCTAGAATTTTAAAATGCGTTTCAAGAGTGTAACGTTACCATTCTAGAATGTTAACTTACAGTTCTAGAATGTTAAATTAAGCTGGGCTAGATATTCTAGACCGTTAAATTGCTGTTCTAGAATGTTAATTGCAGTTCTAGAATTTTAACTTTTAGTATTACATTGTCAGGTTGAAGTTCGAGAATTTTATAACGTGTACTTTCAAGAGTGTCAACGTTACCATTCTAGAATGTTAACTTACAGTTCTAGAATGTTAAATTAAGCTGGGCTAGATATTCTAGACCGTGAAATTGCTGTTCTAGAATGTTAATTGCAGTTCTAGAATTTTAACTTGTAGTATTACATTGTCAGGTTGAAGTTCGAGAATTTTATAACGTGGTTCAAGATTGTAAGACGTTAAACAGTCCTTTGTGTTAACTTTTTTCATTTGCTACCAGGGTAGCATACTTGTACCATACTGTGTAGCATGGGGATAGGGTAAACATGCACATGGAATGCAAAGAGTGGAAATCTCTGCAACAAGGTGCTGCTGGGATTTGAACCCAGGATCTCCTGTTTACGAGACAGGCACTTTCACCAACTAAGCCACAGCACCTCCGTGTGTACTTCTGTAATATTAAACCTTCCATTGTCTTTCACGTATAAGTTGTATAACATAATGGCTGATTGATACATTTTAACATTTACTATAACTAAGATTTTGCTGAGGTTCGCACTGATAATGTCTCCAAGAGCAATGATGAGCGATTCTGGATACTTCCCTCTAAGGTTAGTTAACTGGTCAGTCAGGTGTTTTAACAACTCGCTAACAATCCTGAACTCAGAGATTCCCGCTTTCAAAACCACCATCACCCAACGTGGGGCTCGAACACACGACCCTAAGATAAAGATTCTCATGCTCTACCGACTGAGCTAGCCAGGCTAATCTTGCACAGTTTTATGTTGCTTTGCGACATTTGGACCCATCGTCTCGTCGTAGCTGTAGCTCGTTAGCCGACAGGTAGTCCTTTCTAAAGAGTTCTTCTGTGTTTTTGTAGCCCTTCCAGAGTCTTATTAATACGGACACTTCGCACAATAATTCCAGAGTGATTGCACTTCTAGAATGTTAATAACGTTTCTAGAATTTTAAGTTGTAGTATTAGAAAGTCAGGTTAACGTTCTAGAATTTTAAAATGCGTTTCAAGAGTGTAACGTTACCATTCTAGAATGTTAACTTACAGTTCTAGAATGTTAAATTAAGCTGGGCTAGATATTCTAGACCGTTAAATTGCTGTTCTAGAATGTTAATTGCAGTTCTAGAATTTTAACTTTTAGTATTACATTGTCAGGTTGAAGTTCGAGAACTTTATAACAAGTACTTTCAAGAGTGTCAACGTTACCATTCTAGAATGTTAACTTACAGTTCTAGAATGTTAAATTAAGCTGGGCTAGATATTCTAGACCGTAAAATTGCTGTTCTAGAATGTTAATTGCAGTTCTAGAATTTTAACTTGTAGTATTACATTGTCAGGTTGAAGTTCGAGAATTTTATAACGTGGTTCAAGATTGTAAGACGTTAAACAGTCCTTTGTGTTAACTTTTTTCATTTGCTACCAGGGTAGCATACTTGTACCA
>CM042448.1:6334780-6349780 GCA_023631565.1 Gymnocephalus cernua | reverse complement strand
GGGTAGCATAATTGTACCATACTGTGTAGCATGGGGATAGGGTAAACATGCACATGGAATAGAATGTTAATTGCAGTACTAGATGTTAACTTGTAGTATTACATTGTCAGGTTGAAGTTCGAGAATTTTATAACGTGGTTCAAGATTGTAAGACGTTAAACAGTCCTTTGTGTTAACTTCTTTCATTTGCTACCAGGGTAGCATACTTGTACCATACTGTGTAGCATGGGGATAGGTTAAACATGCACATGGAATGCAAAGAGTGGAAATCTCTGCAACAACAAGGTGCTGCTGTGATTTGAACCCAGGATCTCCTGTTTACTAGACAGGCACTTTCACCACTTAAGCCACAGAACCTCTGTGTGTACTTCTGTAATATCAAACCTTCCATTGTCTTTCACGTTGTATAAGTTGTATAACATACTGGCTGATTGATACATTTTAACATTTACTATAACTAAGATTTTGCTGCGGTTCGCACTGATAAAGTCTCCAAGAGCAATGATGAGCAATTCTGGATACTTCCCTCTAAGGTCAGTTAACTGGTCGGTCAGGTGTTTTAACAACTCGCTAACAATCCTGAACTCAGATTCCCGCTTTCAAAAACCACCATCGCCCAACGTGGGGCTCGAACCCACGACCCTGAGATTAAGAGTCTCATTCTCTACCGACTGAACTAGCCGGGCTAATTTTGCACAGTTTTATGTTGCTTTGCGACATTTGGACCCATCGTCTCGTCGTAGCTGTAGCTCGTTAGCCGACAGGTAGTCCTTTCTAAAGAGTTCTTCTGTGTCTTTGTAGCCCTTCCAGAGTCTTAGTAATACGGACACTTCGCACAATAATTCCAGAGTGATTGCACTTCTAGAATGTTAATAACGTTTCTAGAATTTTAAGTTGTAGTATTAGAATGTCAGGTTAACGTTCTAGAATTTTAAAATGTGTTTCAAGAGTGTAACGTTACCATTCTAGAATGTTAACTTACAGTTCTAGAATGTTAAATTAAGCTGGGCTAGATATTCTAGACCGTTAAATTGCTGTTCTAGAATGTTAATTGCAGTTCTAGAATTTTAACTTTTAGTATTACATTGTCAGGTTGAAGTTCGAGAATTTTATAACGTGTACTTTCAAGAGTGTAACGTTACCATTCTAGAATGTTAACTTACAGTTCTAGAATGTTAAATTAAGCTGGGCTAGATATTCTAGACCGTTAAATTGCTGTTCTAGAATGTTAATTGCAGTATTAGATTTTAACTTGTAGTATTACATTGTCAGGTTGAAGTTCGAGAATTTTATAACGTGGTTCAAGATTGTAAGACGTTAAACAGTCCTTTGTGTTAACTTTTTTCATTTGCTACCAGGGTAGCATAATTGTACCATACTGTGTAGCATGGGGATAGGGTAAACATGCACATGGAATAGAATGTTAATTGCAGTACTAGATGTTAACTTGTAGTATTACATTGTCAGGTTGAAGTTCGAGAATTTTATAACGTGGTTCAAGATTGTAAGACGTTAAACAGTCCTTTGTGTTAACTTCTTTCATTTGCTACCAGGGTAGCATATTTGTACCATACTGTGTAGCATGGGGATAGGTTAAACATGCACATGGAATGCAAAGAGTGGAAATCTCTGCAACAACAAGGTGCTGCTGGGATTTGAACCCAGGATCTCCTGTTTACTAGACAGGCACTTTCACCACCTAAGCCACAGCACCTCCGTGTGTACTTCTGTAATATTAAACCTTCCATTGTCTTTCACGTTGTATAAGTTGTATAACATACTGGCTGATTGATACATTTTAAC
Organism: Gymnocephalus cernua; assembly: GCA_023631565.1. Taxonomy (NCBI): domain Eukaryota; kingdom Metazoa; phylum Chordata; class Actinopteri; order Perciformes; family Percidae; genus Gymnocephalus; species Gymnocephalus cernua. Next base: position 6,347,977 of record CM042448.1, on the reverse strand, counting down.
ATTTACTATAACTAAGATTTTGCTGCGGTTCGCACTGATAAAGTCTCCAAGAGCAATGATGAGCGATTCTGGATACTTCCCTCTAAGGTCAGTTAACTGGTCGGTCAGGTGTTTTAACAACTCGCTAACAATCCTGAACTCAGAATCCCGCTTTCAAAAACCACCATCGCCCAACGTGGGGCTCGAACCCACGACCCTGAGATTAAGAGTCTCATGCTCTACCGACTGAGCTAGCCGGGCTAATTTTGCACAGTTTTATGTTGCTTTGCGACATTTGGACCCATCGTCTCGTCGTAGCTGTAGCTCGTTAGCCGACAGGTAGTCCTTTCTAAAGAGTTCTTCTGTGTCTTTGTAGCCCTTCCAGAGTCTTAGTAATACGGACACTTCGCACAATAATTCCAGAGTGATTGCACTTCTAGAATGTTAATAACGTTTCTAGAATTTTAAGTTGTAGTATTAGAATGTCAGGTTAACGTTCTAGAATTTTAAAATGCGTTTCAAGAGTGTAACTTTACCATTCTAGAATGTTAACTTACAGTTCTAGAATGTTAAATTAAGCTGGGCTAGATATTCTAGACCGTTAAATTGCTGTTCTAGAATGTTAATTGCAGTTCTAGAATTTTAACTTTTAGTATTACATTGTCAGGTTGAAGTTCGAGAATTTTATAACGTGTACTTTCAAGAGTGTCAACGTTACCATTCTAGAATGTTAACTTACAGTTCTAGAATGTTAAATTAAGCTGGGCTAGATATTCTAGACCGTGAAATTGCTGTTCTAGAATGTTAATTGCAGTTCTAGAATTTTAACTTGTAGTATTACATTGTCAGGTTGAAGTTCGAGAATTTTATAACGTGGTTCAAGATTGTAAGACGTTAAACAGTCCTTTGTGTTAACTTTTTTCATTTGCTACCAGGGTAGCATACTTGTACCATACTGTGTAGCATGGGGATAGGGTAAACATGCACATGGAATGCAAAGAGTGGAAATCTCTGCAACAAGGTGCTGCTGGGATTTGAACCCAGGATCTCCTGTTTACGAGACAGGCACTTTCACCAACTAAGCCACAGCACCTCCGTGTGTACTTCTGTAATATTAAACCTTCCATTGTCTTTCACGTATAAGTTGTATAACATAATGGCTGATTGATACATTTTAACATTTACTATAACTAAGATTTTGCTGAGGTTCGCACTGATAAAGTCTCCAAGAGCAATGATGAGCGATTCTGGATACTTCCCTCTAAGGTTAGTTAACTGGTCAGTCAGGTGTTTTAACAACTCGCTAACAATCCTGAACTCAGAGATTCCCGCTTTCAAAACCACCATCACCCAACGTGGGGCTCGAACACACGACCCTAAGATAAAGATTCTCATGCTCTACCGACTGAGCTAGCCAGGCTAATCTTGCACAGTTTTATGTTGCTTTGCGACATTTGGACCCATCGTCTCGTCGTAGCTGTAGCTCGTTAGCCGACAGGTAGTCCTTTCTAAAGAGTTCTTCTGTGTCTTTGTAGCCCTTCCAGAGTCTTAGTAATACGGACACTTCGCACAATAATTCCAGAGTGATTGCACTTCTAGAATGTTAATAACGTTTCTAGAATTTTAAGTTGTAGTATTAGAAAGTCAGGTTAACGTTCTAGAATTTTAAAATGCGTTTCAAGAGTGTAATGTTACCATTCTAGAATGTTAACTTACAGTTCTAGAATGTTAAATTAAGCTGGGCTAGATATTCTAGACCGTTAAATTGCTGTTCTAGAATGTTAATTGCAGTTCTAGAATTTTAACTTTTAGTATTACATTGTCAGGTTGAAGTTCGAGAATTTTATAACAAGTACTTTCAAGAGTGTCAACGTTACCATTCTAGAATGTTAACTTACAGTTCTAGAATGTTAAATTAAGCTGGGCTAGATATTCTAGACCGTGAAATTGCTGTTCTAGAATGTTAATTGCAGTTCTAGAATTTTAACTTGTAGTATTACATTGTCAGGTTGAAGTTCGAGAATTTTATAACGTGGTTCAAGATTGTAAGACGTTAAACAGTCCTTTGTGTTAACTTTTTTCATTTGCTACCAGGGTAGCATAATTGTACCATACTGTGTAGCATGGGGATAGGGTAAACATGCACATGGAATAGAATGTTAATTGCAGTACTAGATGTTAACTTGTAGTATTACATTGTCAGGTTGAAGTTCGAGAATTTTATAACGTGGTTCAAGATTGTAAGACGTTCAACAGTCCTTTGTGTTAACTTTTTTCATTTGCTACCAGGGTAGCATACTTGTACCATACTGTGTAGCATGAGGATAGGGTAAACATGCACATGGAATGCAAAGAGTGGAAATCTCTGCAACAAGAAGGTGCTGCTGGGATTTTAACCCAGGATTTCCTGTTTACTAGACAGGCACTTTCACCAACTAAGCCACAGCACCTCCGTGTGTACTTCTGTAATATTAAACCTTCCATTGTCTTTCACGTTGTATAAGTTGTATAACATACTTGCTGATTGATACATTTTAACATTTACTATAACTAAGATTTTGCTGAGGTTTGCACTGATAAAGTCTCCAAGAGCAATGATGAGCGATTCTGGATACTTCCCTCTAAGGTTAGTTAACTGGTCGGTCAGGTGTTTTAACACCTCGCTAACAATCCTGAACTCAGAGATTCCCGCTTTCAAAACCACCATCGCCCAACGTGGGGCTCAAAACCACGACCCTGAGATTAAGAGTCTCATGCTCTGCCGACTGAGCTAGTCGGGCTAATTTTGCACAGTTTTATGTTGCTTTGCCACATTTGGACCCATCGTCTCGTCGTAGCTGTAGCTCGTTAGCCGACAGGTAGTCCTTTCTAAAGAGTTCTTCTGTGTCTTTGTAGCCCTTCCAGAGTCTTAGTAATACGGACACTTCGCACAATAATTCCAGAGGGATTGCACTTCTAGAATGTTAATAACGTTTCTAGAATTTTAAGTTGTAGTATTAGAATGTCAGGTTAACGTTCTAGAATTTTAAAATGCGTTTCAAGAGTGTAACGTTACCATTCTAGAATGTTAACTTACAGTTCTAGAATGTTAAATTAAGCTGGGCTAGATATTCTAGACCGTTAAATTGCTGTTCTAGAATGTTAATTGCAGTTCTAGAATTTTAACTTTTAGTATTACATTGTCAGGTTGAAGTTCGAGAATTTTATAACGTGTACTTTCAAGAGTGTAACGTTACCATTCCAGAATGTTAACTTACAGTTCTAGAATGTTAAATTAAGCTGGGCTAGATATTCTAGACCGTTAAATTGCTGTTCTAGATTGTTAATTGCAGTATTAGATTTTAACTTGTAGTATTACATTGTCAGGTTGAAGTTCGAGAATTTTATAACGTGGTTCAAGATTGTAAGACGTTCAACAGTCCTTTGTGTTAACTTTTTTCATTTGCTACCAGGGTAGCATACTTGTACCATACTGTGTAGCATGGGGATAGGGTAAACATGCACATGGAATGCAAAGAGTGGAAATCTCTGCAACAAGAAGGTGCTGCTGGGATTTTAACCCAGAATTTCCTGTTTACTAGACAGGCACTTTCACCAACTAAGCCACAGCACCTCCGTGTGTACTTCTGTAATATTAAACCTTCCATTGTCTTTCACGTTGTATAAGTTGTATAACATACTGGCTGATTGATACATTTTAACATTTACTATAACTAAGATTTTGCTGCGGTTCGCACTGATAAAGTCTCCAAGAGCAATGATGAGCAATTCTGGATACTTCCCTCTAAGGTCAGTTAACTGGTCGGTCAGGTGTTTTAACAACTCGCTAACAATCCTGAACTCAGATTCCCGCTTTCAAAAACCACAATCGCCCAACGTGGGGCTCGAACCCACGACCCTGAGATTAAGAGTCTCATGCTCTACCGACTGAGCTAGCCGGGCTAATTTTGCACAGTTTTATGTTGCTTTGCGACATTTGGACCCATCGTCTCGTCGTAGCTGTAGCTCGTTAGCCGACAGGTAGTCCTTTCTAAAGAGTTCTTCTGTGTCTTTGTAGCCCTTCCAGAGTCTTAGTAATACGGACACTTCGCACAATAATTCCAGAGTGATTGCACTTCTAGAATGTTAATAACGTTTCTAGAATTTTAAGTTGTAGTATTAGAATGTCAGGTTAACGTTCTAGAATTTTAAAATGCGTTTCAAGAGTGTAACTTTAACATTCTAGAATGTTAACTTACAGTTCTAGAATGTTAAATTAAGCTGGGCTAGATATTCTAGACCGTTAAATTGCTGTTCTAGAATGTAAATTGCAGTTCTAGAATTTTAACTTTTAGTATTACATTGTCAGGTTGAAGTTCGAGAATTTTATAACGTGTACTTTCAAGAGTGTAACGTTACCATTCTAGAATGTTAACTTACAGTTCTAGAATGTTAAATTAAGCTGGGCTAGATATTCTAGACCGTTAAATTGCTGTTCTAGAATGTTAATTGCAGTTCTAGAATTTTAACTTTTAGTATTACATTGTCAGGTTGAAGTTCGAGAATTTTATAACGTGGTTCAAGATTGTAAGACGTTAAACAGTCCTTTGTGTTAACTTTTTTCATTTGCTACCAGGGTAGCATACTTGTACCATACTGTGTAGCATGGGGATAGGGTAAACATGCACATGTAATGCAAAGAGTGGAAATCTCTGCAACAAGGTGCTGCTGGGATTTGAACCCAGGATCTCCTGTTTACGAGACAGGCACTTTCACCAACTAAGCCACAGCACCTCCGTGTGTACGTCTGTAATATTAAACCTTCCATTGTCTTTCACGTATAAGTTGTATAACATAATGGCTGATTGATACATTTTAACATTTACTATAACTAAGATTTTGCTGAGGTTCGCACTGATAATGTCTCCAAGAGCAATGATGAGCGATTCTGGATACTTCCCTCTAAGGTTAGTTAACTGGTCAGTCAGGTGTTTTAACAACTCGCTAACAATCCTGAACTCAGAGATTCCCGCTTTCAAAACCACCATCACCCAACGTGGGGCTCGAACACACGACCCTAAGATAAAGATTCTCATGCTCTACCGACTGAGCTAGCCAGGCTAATCTTGCACAGTTTTATGTTGCTTTGCGACATTTGGACCCATCGTCTCGTCGTTGCTGTAGCTCGTTAGCCGACAGGTAGTCCTTTCTAAAGAGTTCTTCCGTGTCTTTGTAGCCCTTCCAGAGTCTTAGTAATACGGACACTTCGCACAATAATTCCAGAGTGATTGCACTTCTAGAATGTTAATAACGTTTCTAGAATTTTAAGTTGTAGTATTAGAATGTCAGGTTAACGTTCTAGAATTTTAAAATGCGTGTCAAGAGTGTAACTTTACCATTCTAGAATGTTAACTTACAGTTCTAGAATGTTAAATTAAGCTGGGCTAGATATTCTAGACCGTTAAATTGCTGTTCTAGAATGTTAATTGCAGTTCTAGAATTTTAACTTTTAGTATTACATTGTCAGGTTGAAGTTCGAGAATTTTATAACAAGTACTTTCAAGAGTGTCAACGTTACCATTCTAGAATGTTAACTTACAGTTCTAGAATGTTAAATTAAGCTGGGCTAGATATTCTAGACCGTGAAATTGCTGTTCTAGAATGTTAATTGCAGTTCTAGAATTTTAACTTGTAGTATTACATTGTCAGGTTGAAGTTCGAGAATTTTATAACGTGGTTCAAGATTGTAAGACGTTAAACAGTCCTTTGTGTTAACTTTTTTCATTTGCTACCAGGGTAGCATAATTGTACCATACTGTGTAGCATGGGGATAGGGTAAACATGCACATGGAATAGAATGTTAATTGCAGTACTAGATGTTAACTTGTAGTATTACATTGTCAGGTTGAAGTTCGAGAATTTTATAACGTGGTTCAAGATTGTAAGACGTTAAACAGTCCTTTGTGTTAACTTTTTTCATTTGCTACCAGGGTAGCATACTTGTACCATACTGTGTAGCATGAGGATAGGGTAAACATGCACATGGAATGCAAAGAGTGGAAAGCTCTGCAACAAGAAGGTGCTGCTGGGATTTTAACCCAGGATTTCCTGTTTACTAGACAGGCACTTTCACCAACTAAGCCACAGCACCTCCGTGTGTACTTCTGTAATATTAAACCTTCCATTGTCTTTCACGTTGTATAAGTTGTATAACATACTTGCTGATTGATACATTTTAACATTTACTATAACTAAGATTTTGCTGAGGTTTGCACTGATAAAGTCTCCAAGAGCAATGATGAGCGATTCTGGATACTTCCCTCTAAGGTTAGTTAACTGGTCGGTCAGGTGTTTTAACACCTCGCTAACAATCCTGAACTCAGAGATTCCCGCTTTCAAAACCACCATCACCCAACGTGGGGCTCGAACACACGACCCTAAGATAAAGATTCTCATGCTCTACCGACTGAGCTAGCCAGGCTAATCTTGCACAGTTTTATGTTGCTTTGCGACATTTGGACCCATCGTCTCGTCGTAGCTGTAGCTCGTTAGCCGACAGGTAGTCCTTTCTAAAGAGTTCTTCCGTGTCTTTGTAGCCCTTCCAGAGTCTTAGTAATACGGACACTTCGCACAATAATTCCAGAGGGATTGCACTTCTAGAATGTTAATAACGTTTCTAGAATTTTAAGTTGTAGTATTAGAATGTCAGGTTAACGTTCTAGAATTTTAAAATGCGTTTCAAGAGTGTAACGTTACCATTCTAGAATGTTAACTTACAGTTCTAGAATGTTAAATTAAGCTGGGCTAGATATTCTAGACCGTTAAATTGCTGTTCTAGAATGTTAATTGCAGTTCTAGAATTTTAACTTTTAGTATTACATTGTCAGGTTGAAGTTCGAGAATTTTATAACGTGTACTTTCAAGAGTGTAACGTTACCATTCTAGAATGTTAACTTACAGTTCTAGAATGTTAAATTAAGCTGGGCTAGATATTCTAGACCGTTAAATTGCTGTTCTAGAATGTTAATTGCAGTATTAGATTTTAACTTGTAGTATTACATTGTCAGGTTGAAGTTCGAGAATTTTATAACGTGGTTCAAGATTGTAAGACGTTCAACAGTCCTTTGTGTTAACTTTTTTCATTTGCTACCAGGGTAGCATACTTGTACCATACTGTGTAGCATGGGGATAGGGTAAACATGCACATGGAATGCAAAGAGTGGAAATCTCTGCAACAAGAAGGTGCTGCTGGGATTTTAACCCAGAATTTCCTGTTTACTAGACAGGCACTTTCACCAACTAAGCCACAGCACCTCCGTGTGTACTTCTGTAATATTAAACCTTCCATTGTCTTTCACGTTGTGTAAGTTGTATAACATACTTGCTCATTGATACATTTTAACATTTACTATAACTAAGATTTTGCTGAGGTTCGCACTGATAAAGTCTCCAAGAGCAATGATGAGCGATTCTGGATACTTCCCTCTAAGGTTAGTTAACTGGTCGGTCAGGTGTTTTAACACCTCGCTAAAAATCCTGAACTCAGAGATTCCTGCTTTCAAAACCACCATCGCCCAACGTGGGGCTCAAAACCACGACCCTGAGATTAAGAGTCTCAAGCTCTGCCGACTGAGCTAGTCGGGCTAATTTTGCAGAGTTTTATGTTGCTTTGCGACATTTGGACCCATCGTCTCGTCGTAGCTGTAGCTCGTTAGCCGACAGGTAGTCCTTTCTAAAGAGTTCTTCTGTGTCTTTGTAGCCCATCCAGAGTCTTAGTAATACGGACACTTCGCACAATAATTCCAGAGTGATTGCACTTCTAGAATGTTAATAACGTTTCTAGAATTTTAAGTTGTAGTATTAGAATGTCAGGTTAACGTTCTAGAATTTTAAAATGCGTTTCAAGAGTGTAACGTTACCATTCTAGAATGTTAACTTACAGTTCTAGAATTTTAAGTTGTAGTATTAGAATGTCAGGTTAACGTTCTAGAATTTTAAAATGCGTTTCAAGAGTGTAACGTTACCATTCTAGAATGTTAACTTACAGTTCTAGAATGTTAAATTAAGCTGGGCTAGATATTCTAGACCGTTAAATTGCTGTTCTAGAATGTTAATTGCAGTTCTAGAATTTTAACTTTTAGTATTACATTGTCAGGTTGAAGTTCGAGAATTTTATAACGTGGTTCAAGATTGTAAGACGTTAAACAGTCCTTTGTGTTAACTTTTTTCATTTGCTACCAGGGTAGCATACTTGTACCATACTGTGTAGCATGGGGATAGGGTAAACATGCACATGTAATGCAAAGAGTGGAAATCTCTGCAACAAGGTGCTGCTGGGATTTGAACCCAGGATCTCCTGTTTACGAGACAGGCACTTTCACCAACTAAGCCACAGCACCTCCGTGTGTACGTCTGTAATATTAAACCTTCCATTGTCTTTCACGTATAAGTTGTATAACATAATGGCTGATTGATACATTTTAACATTTACTATAACTAAGATTTTGCTGAGGTTCGCACTGATAATGTCTCCAAGAGCAATGATGAGCGATTCTGGATACTTCCCTCTAAGGTTAGTTAACTGGTCAGTCAGGTGTTTTAACAACTCGCTAACAATCCTGAACTCAGAGATTCCCGCTTTCAAAACCACCATCACCCAACGTGGGGCTCGAACACACGACCCTAAGATAAAGATTCTCATGCTCTACCGACTGAGCTAGCCAGGCTAATCTTGCACAGTTTTATGTTGCTTTGCGACATTTGGACCCATCGTCTCGTCGTAGCTGTAGCTCGTTAGCCGACAGGTAGTCCTTTCTAAAGAGTTCTTCCGTGTCTTTGTAGCCCTTCCAGAGTCTTAGTAATACGGACACTTCGCACAATAATTCCAGAGTGATTGCACTTCTAGAATGTTAATAACGTTTCTAGAATTTTAAGTTGTAGTATTAGAATGTCAGGTTAACGTTCTAGAATTTTAAAATGCGTGTCAAGAGTGTAACTTTACCATTCTAGAATGTTAACTTACAGTTCTAGAATGTTAAATTAAGCTGGGCTAGATATTCTAGACCGTTAAATTGCTGTTCTAGAATGTTAATTGCAGTTCTAGAATTTTAACTTTTAGTATTACATTGTCAGGTTGAAGTTCGAGAATTTTATAACAAGTACTTTCAAGAGTGTCAACGTTACCATTCTAGAATGTTAACTTACAGTTCTAGAATGTTAAATTAAGCTGGGCTAGATATTCTAGACCGTGAAATTGCTGTTCTAGAATGTTAATTGCAGTTCTAGAATTTTAACTTGTAGTATTACATTGTCAGGTTGAAGTTCGAGAATTTTATAACGTGGTTCAAGATTGTAAGACGTTAAACATTCCTTTGTGTTAACTTTTTTCATTTGCTACCAGGGTAGCATAATTGTACCATACTGTGTAGCATGGGGATAGGGTAAACATGCACATGGAATAGAATGTTAATTGCAGTACTAGATGTTAACTTGTAGTATTACATTGTCAGGTTGAAGTTCGAGAATTTTATAACGTGGTTCAAGATTGTAAGACGTTAAACAGTCCTTTGTGTTAACTTTTTTCATTTGCTACCAGGGTAGCATACTTGTACCATACTGTGTAGCATGAGGATAGGGTAAACATGCACATGGAATGCAAAGAGTGGAAAGCTCTGCAACAAGAAGGTGCTGCTGGGATTTTAACCCAGGATTTCCTGTTTACTAGACAGGCACTTTCACCAACTAAGCCACAGCACCTCCGTGTGTACTTCTGTAATATTAAACCTTCCATTGTCTTTCACGTTGTATAAGTTGTATAACATACTTGCTGATTGATACATTTTAACATTTACTATAACTAAGATTTTGCTGAGGTTTGCACTGATAAAGTCTCCAAGAGCAATGATGAGCGATTCTGGATACTTCCCTCTAAGGTTAGTTAACTGGTCGGTCAGGTGTTTTAACACCTCGCTAACAATCCTGAACTCAGAGATTCCCGCTTTCAAAACCACCATCACCCAACGTGGGGCTCGAACACACGACCCTAAGATAAAGATTCTCATGCTCTACCGACTGAGCTAGCCAGGCTAATCTTGCACAGTTTTATGTTGCTTTGCGACATTTGGACCCATCGTCTCGTCGTAGCTGTAGCTCGTTAGCCGACAGGTAGTCCTTTCTAAAGAGTTCTTCCGTGTCTTTGTAGCCCTTCCAGAGTCTTAGTAATACGGACACTTCGCACAATAATTCCAGAGTGATTGCACTTCTAGAATGTTAATAACGTTTCTAGAATTTTAAGTTGTAGTATTAGAATGTCAGGTTAACGTTCTAGAATTTTAAAATGCGTGTCAAGAGTGTAACTTTACCATTCTAGAATGTTAACTTACAGTTCTAGAATGTTAAATTAAGCTGGGCTAGATATTCTAGACCGTTAAATTGCTGTTCTAGAATGTTAATTGCAGTTCTAGAATTTTAACTTTTAGTATTACATTGTCAGGTTGAAGTTCGATAATTTTATAACAAGTACTTTCAAGAGTGTCAACGTTACCATTCTAGAATGTTAACTTACAGTTCTAGAATGTTAAATTAAGCTGGGCTAGATATTCTAGACCGTGAAATTGCTGTTCTAGAATGTTAATTGCAGTTCTAGAATTTTAACTTGTAGTATTACATTGTCAGGTTGAAGTTCGAGAATTTTATAACGTGGTTCAAGATTGTAAGACGTTAAACATTCCTTTGTGTTAACTTTTTTCATTTGCTACCAGGGTAGCATAATTGTACCATACTGTGTAGCATGGGGATAGGGTAAACATGCACATGGAATAGAATGTTAATTGCAGTACTAGATGTTAACTTGTAGTATTACATTGTCAGGTTGAAGTTCGAGAATTTTATAACGTGGTTCAAGATTGTAAGACGTTAAACAGTCCTTTGTGTTAACTTTTTTCATTTGCTACCAGGGTAGCATACTTGTACCATACTGTGTAGCATGAGGATAGGGTAAACATGCACATGGAATGCAAAGAGTGGAAAGCTCTGCAACAAGAAGGTGCTGCTGGGATTTTAACCCAGGATTTCCTGTTTACTAGACAGGCACTTTCACCAACTAAGCCACAGCACCTCCGTGTGTACTTCTGTAATATTAAACCTTCCATTGTCTTTCACGTTGTATAAGTTGTATAACATACTTGCTGATTGATACATTTTAACATTTACTATAACTAAGATTTTGCTGAGGTTTGCACTGATAAAGTCTCCAAGAGCAATGATGAGCGATTCTGGATACTTCCCTCTAAGGTTAGTTAACTGGTCGGTCAGGTGTTTTAACACCTCGCTAACAATCCTGAACTCAGAGATTCCCGCTTTCAAAACCACCATCACCCAACGTGGGGCTCGAACACACGACCCTAAGATAAAGATTCTCATGCTCTACCGACTGAGCTAGCCAGGCTAATCTTGCACAGTTTTATGTTGCTTTGCGACATTTGGACCCATCGTCTCGTCGTAGCTGTAGCTCGTTAGCCGACAGGTAGTCCTTTCTAAAGAGTTCTTCCGTGTCTTTGTAGCCCTTCCAGAGTCTTAGTAATACGGACACTTCGCACAATAATTCCAGAGTGATTGCACTTCTAGAATGTTAATAACGTTTCTAGAATTTTAAGTTGTAGTATTAGAATGTCAGGTTAACGTTCTAGAATTTTAAAATGCGTGTCAAGAGTGTAACTTTACCATTCTAGAATGTTAACTTACAGTTCTAGAATGTTAAATTAAGCTGGGCTAGATATTCTAGACCGTTAAATTGCTGTTCTAGAATGTTAATTGCAGTTCTAGAATTTTAACTTTTAGTATTACATTGTCAGGTTGAAGTTCGAGAATTTTATAACAAGTACTTTCAAGAGTGTCAACGTTACCATTCTAGAATGTTAACTTACAGTTCTAGAATGTTAAATTAAGCTGGGCTAGATATTCTAGACCGTGAAATTGCTGTTCTAGAATGTTAATTGCAGTTCTAGAATTTTAACTTGTAGTATTACATTGTCAGGTTGAAGTTCGAGAATTTTATAACGTGGTTCAAGATTGTAAGACGTTAAACATTCCTTTGTGTTAACTTTTTTCATTTGCTACCAGGGTAGCATAATTGTACCATACTGTGTAGCATGGGGATAGGGTAAACATGCACATGGAATAGAATGTTAATTGCAGTACTAGATGTTAACTTGTAGTATTACATTGTCAGGTTGAAGTTCGAGAATTTTATAACGTGGTTCAAGATTGTAAGACGTTAAACAGTCCTTTGTGTTAACTTTTTTCATTTGCTACCAGGGTAGCATACTTGTACCATACTGTGTAGCATGAGGATAGGGTAAACATGCACATGGAATGCAAAGAGTGGAAAGCTCTGCAACAAGAAGGTGCTGCTGGGATTTTAACCCAGGATGTCCTGTTTACTAGACAGGCACTTTCACCAACTAAGCCACAGAACCTCCGTGTGTACTTCTGTAATATTAAACCTTCCATTGTCTTTCACGTTGTATAAGTTGTATAACATACTTGCTGATTGATACATTTTAACATTTACTATAACTAAGATTTTGCTGAGGTTTGCACTGATAAAGTCTCCAAGAGCAATGATGAGCGATTCTGGATACTTCCCTCTAAGGTTAGTTAACTGGTCGGTCAGGTGTTTTAACACCTCGCTAACAATCCTGAACTCAGAGATTCCCGCTTTCAAAACCACCATCGCCCAACGTGGGGCTCAAAACCACGACCCTGAGATTAAGAGTCTCATGCTCTGCCGACTGAGCTAGTCGGGCTAATTTTGCACAGTTTTATGTTGCTTTGCCACATTTGGACCCATCGTCTCGTCGTAGCTGTAGCTCGTTAGCCGACAGGTAGTCCTTTCTAAAGAGTTCTTCTGTGTCTTTGTAGCCCTTCCAGAGTCTTAGTAATACGGACACTTCGCACAATAATTCCAGAGGGATTGCACTTCTAGAATGTTAATAACGTTTCTAGAATTTTAAGTTGTAGTATTAGAATGTCAGGTTAACGTTCTAGAATTTTAAAATGCGTTTCAAGAGTGTAACGTTACCATTCTAGAATGTTAACTTACAGTTCTAGAATGTTAAATTAAGCTGGGCTAGATATTCTAGACCGTTAAATTGCTGTTCTAGAATGTTAATTGCAGTTCTAGAATTTTAACTTTTAGTATTACATTGTCAGGTTGAAGTTCGAGAATTTTATAACGTG
>CM042448.1:6307280-6329780 GCA_023631565.1 Gymnocephalus cernua | reverse complement strand
CAGCTTGAAGTTCGAGAATTTTATAACGTGTACTTTCAAGAGTGTAACGTTACCATTCTAGAATGTTAACTTACAGTTCTAGAATGTTAAATTAAGCTGGGCTAGATATTCTAGACCGTTAAATTGCTGTTCTAGAATGTTAATTGCAGTATTAGATTTGAACTTGTAGTATTACATTGTCAGGTTGAAGTTCGAGAATTTTATAACGTTGTTCAAGATTGTAAGACGTTAAACAGTCCTTTGTGTTAACTTTTTTCATTTGCTACCAGGGTAGCATACTTGTACCATACTGTGTAGCATGGGGATAGGGTAAACATGCACATGGAATAGAATGTTAATTGCAGTACTAGATGTTAACTTGTAATATTACATTGTCAGGTTGAAGTTCGAGAATTTTATAACGTGGTTCAAGATTGTAAGACGTTAAACAGTCCTTTGTGTTAACTTTTTTCATTTGCTACCAGGGTAGCATACTTGTACCATACTGTGTAGCATGAGGATAGGGTAAACATGCACATGGAATGCAAAGAGTGGAAATCTCTGCAACAAGAAGGTGCTGCTGGGATTTGAACCCATGATTTCCTGTTTACTAGACAGGCACTTTCACCAACTAAGCCACAGCACCTCCGTGTGTACTTCTGTAATATTAAACCTTCCATTGTCTTTCACGTTGTATAAGTTGTATAACATACTTGCTGATTGATACATTTTAACATTTACTATAACTAAGATTTTGCTGAGGTTCGCACTGATAAAGTCTCCAAGAGCAATGATGAGCGATTCTGGATACTTCCCTCTAAGGTTAGTTAACTGGTCAGTCAGGTGTTTTAACAGCTCGGTAACAATCCTGAACTCAGAGATTCCCGCTTTCAAAACCAGCATCACCCAACGTGGGGCTCGAACACACGACCCTGAGATAAAGATTCTCATGCTCTAACGACTGAGCTAGCCGGGCTAATTTTGCACAGTTTTATGTTGCTTTGCGACATTTGGACCCATCGTCTCGTCGTAGCTGTAGCTCGTTAGCCGACAGGTAGTCATTTCTAAAGAGTTCTTCTGTGTCTTTGTAGCCCTTCCAGAGTCTTAGTAATACGGACACTTCGCACAATAATTCCAGAGTGATTTCACTTCTAGAATGTTAATAATGTTTCTAGAATTTTAAGTTGTAGTATTAGAATGTCAGGTTAACGTTCTAGAATTTTAAAATGCGTTTCAAGAGTGTAATGTTACCATTCTAGAATGTTAACTTACAGTTCTAGAATGTTAAATTAAGCTGGGCTAGATATTCTAGACTGTTAAATTGCTGTTCTAGAATGTTAATTGCAGTTCTAGAATTTTAACTTTTAGTATTACATTGTCAGGTTGAAGTTCGAGAATTTTATAACGTGTACTTTCAAGAGTGTAACGTTACCATTCTAGAATGTTAACTTACAGTTCTAGAATGTTAAATTAAGCTGAGCTAGATATTCTAGACCGTTAAATTGCTGTTCTAGAATGTTAATTGCAGTATTAGATTTTAACTTGTAGTATTACATTGTCAGGTTGAAGTTCGAGAATTTTATAACGTGGTTCAAGATTGTAAGACGTTAAACAGTCCTTTGTGTTAGCTTTTTTCATTTGCTACCAGGGTAGCATAATTGTACCATACTGTGTAGCATGGGGATAGGGTAAACATGCACATGGAATAGAATGTTAATTGCAGTACTAGATGTTAACTTGTAGTATTACATTGTCAGGTTGAAGTTCGAGAATTTTATAACGTGGTTCAAGATTGTAAGACGTTAAACAGTCCTTTGTGTTAACTTTTTTCATTTGCTACCAGGGTAGCATACTTGTACCATACTGTGTAGCATGGGGATAGGGTAAACATGCACATGGAATAGAATGTTAATTGCAGTACTAGATTTTAACTTGTAGTATTACATTGTCAGGTTGAAGTTCGAGAATTTTATAACGTGGTTCAAGATTGTAAGACGTTAAACAGTCCTTTGTGTTAACTTTTTTCATTTGCTACCAGGGTAGCATACTTGTACCATACTGTGTAGCATGGGGATAGGGTAAACATGCACATGGAATGCAAAGAGTGGAAATCTCTGCAACAACAAGGTGCTGCTGGGATTTGAACCCAGGATCTCCTGTTTACTAGACAGGCACTTTCACCAACTAAGCCACAGCACCTCCGTGTGTACTTCTGTAATATTAAACCTTCCATTGTCTTTCACGTTGTATAAGTTGTATAACATACTGGCTGATTGATACATTTTAACATTTACTATAACTAAGATTTTGCTGCGGTTCGCACTGATAAAGTCTCCAAGAGCGATTCTGGATACTTCCCTCTAAGGTTAGTTAACTGGTCGGTCAGGTGTTTTAACAACTCGCTAACAATCCTGAACTCAGATTCCTGCTTTCAAAAACCACCATCGCCCAACGTGGGGCTCGAACCCACGACCCTGAGATTAAGAGTCTCATGCTCTACCGACTGAGCTAGCCGGGCTAATTTTGCACAGTTTTATGTTGCTTTGCGACATTTGGACCCATCGTCTCGTCGTAGCTGTAGCTCGTTAGCCGACAGGTAGTCCTTTCTAAAGAGTTCTTCTGTGTCTTTGTAGCCCTTCCAGAGTCTTAGTAATACGGACACTTCGCACAATAATTCCAGAGTGATTGCACTTCTAGAATGTTAATAACGTTTCTAGAATTTTAAGTTGTAGTATTAGAATGTCAGGTTAACGTTCTAGAATTTTAAAATGCGTTTTAAGAGTGTAACGTTACCATTCTAGAATGTTAACTTACAGTTCTAGAATGTTAAATTAAGCTGGGCTAGATATTCTAGACCGTTAAATTGCTGTTCTAGAATGTTAATTGCAGTTCTAGAATTTTAACTTTTAGTATTACATTGTCAGGTTGAAGTTCGAGAATTTTATAATGTGTACTTTCAAGAGTATAACGTTACCATTCTAGAATGTTAACTTACAGTTCTAGAATGTTAAATTAAGCTGGGCTAGATATTCTAGACCGTTAAATTGCTGTTCTAGATTGTTAATTGCAGTATTAGATTTTAACTTGTAGTATTACATTGTCAGGTTGAAGTTCGAGAATTTTATAACGTGGTTCAAGATTGTAAGACGTTCAACAGTCCTTTGTGTTAACTTTTTTCATTTGCTACCAGGGTAGCATACTTGTACCATACTGTGTAGCATGGGGATAGGGTAAACATGCACATGGAATGCAAAGAGTGGAAATCTCTGCAACAAGAAGGTGCTGCTGGGATTTTAACCCAGAATTTCCTGTTTACTAGACAGGCACTTTCACCAACTAAGCCACAGCACCTCCGTGTGTACTTCTGTAATATTAAACCTTCCATTGTCTTTCACGTTGTATAAGTTGTATAACATACTTGCTGATTGATACATTTTAACATTTACTATAACTAAGATTTTGCTGAGGTTCGCACTGATATAGTCTCCAAGAGCAATGATGAGCGATTCTGGATACTTCCCTCTAAGGTTAGTTAACTGGTCGGTCAGGTGTTTTAACACCTCGCTAACAATCCTGAACTCAGAGATTCCTGCTTTCAAAACCACCATCGCCCAACGTGGGACTCAAAACCACGACCCTGAGATTAAGAGTCTCAAGCTCTGCCGACTGAGCTAGTCGGGCTAATTTTGCACAGTTTTATGTTGCTTTGCGACATTTGGACCCATCGTCTCGTCGTAGCTGTAGCTCGTTAGCCGACAGGTAGTCCTTTCTAAAGAGTTCTTCTGTGTCTTTGTAGCCCTTCCAGAGTCTTAGTAATACGGACACTTCGCACAATAATTCCAGAGTGATTGCACTTCTAGAATGTTAATAACGTTTCTAGAATTTTAAGTTGTAGTATTAGAATGTCAGGTTAACGTTCTAGAATTTTAAAATGCGTTTCAAGAGTGTAACGTTACCATTCTAGAATGTTAACTTACAGTTCTAGAATGTTAAATTAAGCTGGGCTAGATATTCTAGACCGTTAAATTGCTGTTCTAGATTGTTAATTGCAGTATTAGATTTTAACTTGTAGTATTACATTGTCAGGTTGAAGTTCGAGAATTTTATAACGTGGTTCAAGATTGTAAGACGTTCAACAGTCCTTTGTGTTAACTTTTTTCATTTGCTACCAGGGTAGCATACTTGTACCATACTGTGTAGCATGGGGATAGGGTAAACATGCACATGGAATGCAAAGAGTGGAAATCTCTGCAACAACAAGGTGCTGCTGGGATTTGAACCCAGGTTCTCCTGTTTACTAGACAGGCACTTTCACCAACTAAGCCACAGCACCTCCGTGTGTACTTGTGTAATATTAAACCTTCCATTGTCTTTCACGTTGTATAAGTTGTATAACATACTGGCTGATTGATACATTTTAACATTTACTATAACTAAGATTTTGCTGCGGTTCGCACTGATAAAGTCTCCAAGAGCGATTCTGGATACTTCCCTCTAAGGTTAGTTAACTGGTCGGTCAGGTGTTTTAACAACTCGCTAACAATCCTGAACTCAGATTCCCGCTTTCAAAAACCACCATCGCCCAACGTGGGGCTCGAACCCACGACCCTGAGATTAAGAGTCTCATGCTCTACCGACTGAGCTAGCCGGGCTAATTTTGCACTGTTTTATGTTGCTTTGCGACATTTGGACCCATCGTCTCGTCGTAGCTGTAGCTCGTTAGCCGACAGGTAGTCCTTTCTAAAGAGTTCTTCTGTGTCTTTGTAGCCCTTCCAGAGTCTTAGTAATACGGACACTTCGCACAATAATTCCAGAGTGATTGCACTTCTAGAATGTTAATAACGTTTCTAGAATTTTAAGTTGTAGTATTAGAATGTCAGGTTAACGTTCTAGAATTTTAAAATGCGTTTCAAGAGTGTAACGTTACCATTCTAGAATGTTAACTTACAGTTCTAGAATGTTAAATTAAGCTGGGCTAGATATTCTAGACCGTTAAATTGCTGTTCTAGAATGTTAATTGCAGTTCTAGAATTTTAACTTTTAGTATTACATTGTCAGGTTGAAGTTCGAGAATTTTATAACGTGTACTTTCAAGAGTGTAACGTTACCATTCTAGAATGTTAACTTACAGTTCTAGAATGTTAAATTAAGCTGGGCTATATATTCTAGACCGTTAAATTGCTTTTCTAGAATGTTAATTGCAGTATTAGATTTTAACTTGTAGTATTACATTGTCAGGTTGAAGTTCGAGAATTTTATAACGTGGTTCAAGATTGTAAGAAGTTAAACAGTCCTTTGTGTTAACTTTTTTCATTTGCTACCAGGGTAGCATACTTGTACCATACTGTGTAGCATGGGGATAGGGTAAACATGCACATGGAATAGAATGTTAATTGCAGTACTAGATTTTAACTTGTAGTATTACATTGTCAGGTTGAAGTTTGAGAATTTTATAACGTGGTTCAAGATTGTAAGACGTTAAACAGTCCTTTGTGTTAACTTTTTTCATTTGCTACCAGGGTACCATACTTGTACCATACTGTGTAGCATGGGGATAGGGTAAACATGCACATGGAATGCAAAGAGTGGAAATCTCTGCAACAACAAGGTGCTGCTGGGATTTGAACCCAGGACCCTGAGATTAAGAGTCTCATGCTCTACCGACTGAGCTAGCCGGGCTAATTTTGCACAGTTTTATGTTGCTTTGCGACATTTGGACCCATCGTCTCGTCGTAGCTGTAGCTCGTTAGCCGACAGGTAGTCCTTTCTAAAGAGTTCTTCTGTGTCTTTGTAGCCCTTCCAGAGTCTTAGTAATACGGACACTTCGCACAATAATTCCAGAGTGATTGCACTTCTAGAATGTTAATAACGTTTCTAGAATTTTAAGTTGTAGTATTAGAATGTCAGGTTAACGTTCTAGAATTTTAAAATGCGTTTCAAGAGTGTAACGTTACCATTCTAGAATGTTAACTTACAGTTCTAGAATGTTAAATTAAGCTGGGCTAGATATTCTAGACCGTTAAATTGCTGTTCTAGAATGTTAATTGCAGTTCTAGAATTTTAACTTTTAGTATTACATTGTCAGGTTGAAGTTCGAGAATTTTATAACGTGTACTTTCAAGAGTGTAACGTTACCATTCTAGAATGTTAACTTACAGTTCTAGAATGTTAAATTAAGCTGGGCTATATATTCTAGACCGTTAAATTGCTTTTCTAGAATGTTAATTGCAGTATTAGATTTTAACTTGTAGTATTACATTGTCAGGTTGAAGTTCGAGAATTTTATAACGTGGTTCAAGATTGTAAGAAGTTAAACAGTCCTTTGTGTTAACTTTTTTCATTTGCTACCAGGGTAGCATACTTGTACCATACTGTGTAGCATGGGGATAGGGTAAACATGCACATGGAATAGAATGTTAATTGCAGTACTAGATTTTAACTTGTAGTATTACATTGTCAGGTTGAAGTTTGAGAATTTTATAACGTGGTTCAAGATTGTAAGACGTTAAACAGTCCTTTGTGTTAACTTTTTTCATTTGCTACCAGGGTACCATACTTGTACCATACTGTGTAGCATGGGGATAGGGTAAACATGCACATGGAATGCAAAGAGTGGAAATCTCTGCAACAAGAAGGTGCTGCTGGGATTTGAACCCATGATTTCCTGTTTACTAGACAGGCACTTTCACCAACTAAGCCACAGCACCTCCGTGTGTACTTCTGTAATATTAAACCTTCCATTGTCTTTCACGTTGTATAAGTTGTATAACATACTTGCTGATTGATACATTTTAACATTTACTATAACTAAGATTTTGCTGAGGTTCGCACTGATAAAGTCTCCAAGAGCAATGATGAGCGATTCTGGATACTTCCCTCTAAGGTTAGTTAACTGGTCAGTCAGGTGTTTTAACAGCTCGGTAACAATCCTGAACTCAGAGATTCCCGCTTTCAAAACCACCATCACCCAACGTGGGGCTCGAACACACGACCCTGAGATAAAGATTCTCATGCTCTAACGACTGAGCTAGCCGGGCTAATTTTGCACAGTTTTATGTTGCTTTGCAACATTTGGACCCATCGTCTCGTCGTAGCTGTAGCTCGTTAGCCGACAGGTAGTCATTTCTAAAGAGTTCTTCTGTGTCTTTGTAGCCCTTCCAGAGTCTTAGTAATACGGACACTTCGCACAATAATTCCAGAGTGATTTCACTTCTAGAATGTTAATAACGTTTCTAGAATTTTAAGTTGTAGTATTAGAATGTCAGGTTAACGTTCTAGAATTTTAAAATGCGTTTCAAGAGTGTAATGTTACCATTCTAGAATGTTAACTTACAGTTCTAGAATGTTAAATTAAGCTGGGCTAGATATTCTAGACTGTTAAATTGCTGTTCTAGAATGTTAATTGCAGTTCTAGAATTTTAACTTTTAGTATTACATTGTCAGGTTGAAGTTCGAGAATTTTATAACGTGTACTTTCAAGAGTGTAACGTTACCATTCTAGAATGTTAACTTACAGTTCTAGAATGTTAAATTAAGCTGAGCTAGATATTCTAGACCGTTAAATTGCTGTTCTAGAATGTTAATTGCAGTATTAGATTTTAACTTGTAGTATTACATTGTCAGGTTGAAGTTCGAGAATTTTATAACGTGGTTCAAGATTGTAAGACGTTAAACAGTCCTTTGTGTTAACTTTTTTCATTTGCTACCAGGGTAGCATACTTGTACCATACTGTGTAGCATGGGGATAGGGTAAACATGCACATGGAATGCAAAGAGTGGAAATCTCTGCAACAACAAGGTGCTGCTGGGATTTGAACCCAGGATCTCCTGTTTACTAGACAGGCACTTTCACCAACTAAGCCACAGCACCTCCGTGTGTACTTCTGTAATATTAAACCTTCCATTGTCTTTCACGTTGTATAAGTTGTATAACATACTGGCTGATTGATACATTTTAACATTTACTATAACTAAGATTTTGCTGCGGTTCGCACTGATAAAGTCTCCAAGAGCGATTCTGGATACTTCCCTCTAAGGTTAGTTAACTGGTCGGTCAGGTGTTTTAACAACTCGCTAACAATCCTGAACTCAGATTCCTGCTTTCAAAAACCACCATCGCCCAACGTGGGGCTCGAACCCACGACCCTGAGATTAAGAGTCTCATGCTCTACCGACTGAGCTAGCCGGGCTAATTTTGCACAGTTTTATGTTGCTTTGCGACATTTGGACCCATCGTCTCGTCGTAGCTGTAGCTCGTTAGCCGACAGGTAGTCCTTTCTAAAGAGTTCTTCTGTGTCTTTGTAGCCCTTCCAGAGTCTTAGTAATACGGACACTTCGCACAATAATTCCAGAGTGATTGCACTTCTAGAATGTTAATAACGTTTCTAGAATTTTAAGTTGTAGTATTAGAATGTCAGGTTAACGTTCTAGAATTTTAAAATGCGTTTTAAGAGTGTAACGTTACCATTCTAGAATGTTAACTTACAGTTCTAGAATGTTAAATTAAGCTGGGCTAGATATTCTAGACCGTTAAATTGCTGTTCTAGAATGTTAATTGCAGTTCTAGAATTTTAACTTTTAGTATTACATTGTCAGGTTGAAGTTCGAGAATTTTATAATGTGTACTTTCAAGAGTATAACGTTACCATTCTAGAATGTTAACTTACAGTTCTAGAATGTTAAATTAAGCTGGGCTAGATATTCTAGACCGTTAAATTGCTGTTCTAGATTGTTAATTGCAGTATTAGATTTTAACTTGTAGTATTACATTGTCAGGTTGAAGTTCGAGAATTTTATAACGTGGTTCAAGATTGTAAGACGTTCAACAGTCCTTTGTGTTAACTTTTTTCATTTGCTACCAGGGTAGCATACTTGTACCATACTGTGTAGCATGGGGATAGGGTAAACATGCACATGGAATGCAAAGAGTGGAAATCTCTGCAACAAGAAGGTGCTGCTGGGATTTTAACCCAGAATTTCCTGTTTACTAGACAGGCACTTTCACCAACTAAGCCACAGCACCTCCGTGTGTACTTCTGTAATATTAAACCTTCCATTGTCTTTCACGTTGTATAAGTTGTATAACATACTTGCTGATTGATACATTTTAACATTTACTATAACTAAGATTTTGCTGAGGTTCGCACTGATATAGTCTCCAAGAGCAATGATGAGCGATTCTGGATACTTCCCTCTAAGGTTAGTTAACTGGTCGGTCAGGTGTTTTAACACCTCGCTAACAATCCTGAACTCAGAGATTCCTGCTTTCAAAACCACCATCGCCCAACGTGGGACTCAAAACCACGACCCTGAGATTAAGAGTCTCAAGCTCTGCCGACTGAGCTAGTCGGGCTAATTTTGCACAGTTTTATGTTGCTTTGCGACATTTGGACCCATCGTCTCGTCGTAGCTGTAGCTCGTTAGCCGACAGGTAGTCCTTTCTAAAGAGTTCTTCTGTGTCTTTGTAGCCCTTCCAGAGTCTTAGTAATACGGACACTTCGCACAATAATTCCAGAGTGATTGCACTTCTAGAATGTTAATAACGTTTCTAGAATTTTAAGTTGTAGTATTAGAATGTCAGGTTAACGTTCTAGAATTTTAAAATGCGTTTCAAGAGTGTAACGTTACCATTCTAGAATGTTAACTTACAGTTCTAGAATGTTAAATTAAGCTGGGCTAGATATTCTAGACCGTTAAATTGCTGTTCTAGATTGTTAATTGCAGTATTAGATTTTAACTTGTAGTATTACATTGTCAGGTTGAAGTTCGAGAATTTTATAACGTGGTTCAAGATTGTAAGACGTTCAACAGTCCTTTGTGTTAACTTTTTTCATTTGCTACCAGGGTAGCATACTTGTACCATACTGTGTAGCATGGGGATAGGGTAAACATGCACATGGAATGCAAAGAGTGGAAATCTCTGCAACAACAAGGTGCTGCTGGGATTTGAACCCAGGTTCTCCTGTTTACTAGACAGGCACTTTCACCAACTAAGCCACAGCACCTCCGTGTGTACTTGTGTAATATTAAACCTTCCATTGTCTTTCACGTTGTATAAGTTGTATAACATACTGGCTGATTGATACATTTTAACATTTACTATAACTAAGATTTTGCTGCGGTTCGCACTGATAAAGTCTCCAAGAGCGATTCTGGATACTTCCCTCTAAGGTTAGTTAACTGGTCGGTCAGGTGTTTTAACAACTCGCTAACAATCCTGAACTCAGATTCCCGCTTTCAAAAACCACCATCGCCCAACGTGGGGCTCGAACCCACGACCCTGAGATTAAGAGTCTCATGCTCTACCGACTGAGCTAGCCGGGCTAATTTTGCACTGTTTTATGTTGCTTTGCGACATTTGGACCCATCGTCTCGTCGTAGCTGTAGCTCGTTAGCCGACAGGTAGTCCTTTCTAAAGAGTTCTTCTGTGTCTTTGTAGCCCTTCCAGAGTCTTAGTAATACGGACACTTCGCACAATAATTCCAGAGTGATTGCACTTCTAGAATGTTAATAACGTTTCTAGAATTTTAAGTTGTAGTATTAGAATGTCAGGTTAACGTTCTAGAATTTTAAAATGCGTTTCAAGAGTGTAACGTTACCATTCTAGAATGTTAACTTACAGTTCTAGAATGTTAAATTAAGCTGGGCTAGATATTCTAGACCGTTAAATTGCTGTTCTAGAATGTTAATTGCAGTTCTAGAATTTTAACTTTTAGTATTACATTGTCAGGTTGAAGTTCGAGAATTTTATAACGTGTACTTTCAAGAGTGTAACGTTACCATTCTAGAATGTTAACTTACAGTTCTAGAATGTTAAATTAAGCTGGGCTATATATTCTAGACCGTTAAATTGCTTTTCTAGAATGTTAATTGCAGTATTAGATTTTAACTTGTAGTATTACATTGTCAGGTTGAAGTTCGAGAATTTTATAACGTGGTTCAAGATTGTAAGAAGTTAAACAGTCCTTTGTGTTAACTTTTTTCATTTGCTACCAGGGTAGCATACTTGTACCATACTGTGTAGCATGGGGATAGGGTAAACATGCACATGGAATAGAATGTTAATTGCAGTACTAGATTTTAACTTGTAGTATTACATTGTCAGGTTGAAGTTTGAGAATTTTATAACGTGGTTCAAGATTGTAAGACGTTAAACAGTCCTTTGTGTTAACTTTTTTCATTTGCTACCAGGGTACCATACTTGTACCATACTGTGTAGCATGGGGATAGGGTAAACATGCACATGGAATGCAAAGAGTGGAAATCTCTGCAACAACAAGGTGCTGCTGGGATTTGAACCCAGGACCCTGAGATTAAGAGTCTCATGCTCTACCGACTGAGCTAGCCGGGCTAATTTTGCACAGTTTTATGTTGCTTTGCGACATTTGGACCCATCGTCTCGTCGTAGCTGTAGCTCGTTAGCCGACAGGTAGTCCTTTCTAAAGAGTTCTTCTGTGTCTTTGTAGCCCTTCCAGAGTCTTAGTAATACGGACACTTCGCACAATAATTCCAGAGTGATTGCACTTCTAGAATGTTAATAACGTTTCTAGAATTTTAAGTTGTAGTATTAGAATGTCAGGTTAACGTTCTAGAATTTTAAAATGCGTTTCAAGAGTGTAACGTTACCATTCTAGAATGTTAACTTACAGTTCTAGAATGTTAAATTAAGCTGGGCTAGATATTCTAGACCGTTAAATTGCTGTTCTAGAATGTTAATTGCAGTTCTAGAATTTTAACTTTTAGTATTACATTGTCAGGTTGAAGTTCGAGAATTTTATAACGTGTACTTTCAAGAGTGTAACGTTACCATTCTAGAATGTTAACTTACAGTTCTAGAATGTTAAATTAAGCTGGGCTATATATTCTAGACCGTTAAATTGCTTTTCTAGAATGTTAATTGCAGTATTAGATTTTAACTTGTAGTATTACATTGTCAGGTTGAAGTTCGAGAATTTTATAACGTGGTTCAAGATTGTAAGAAGTTAAACAGTCCTTTGTGTTAACTTTTTTCATTTGCTACCAGGGTAGCATACTTGTACCATACTGTGTAGCATGGGGATAGGGTAAACATGCACATGGAATAGAATGTTAATTGCAGTACTAGATTTTAACTTGTAGTATTACATTGTCAGGTTGAAGTTTGAGAATTTTATAACGTGGTTCAAGATTGTAAGACGTTAAACAGTCCTTTGTGTTAACTTTTTTCATTTGCTACCAGGGTACCATACTTGTACCATACTGTGTAGCATGGGGATAGGGTAAACATGCACATGGAATGCAAAGAGTGGAAATCTCTGCAACAAGAAGGTGCTGCTGGGATTTGAACCCATGATTTCCTGTTTACTAGACAGGCACTTTCACCAACTAAGCCACAGCACCTCCGTGTGTACTTCTGTAATATTAAACCTTCCATTGTCTTTCACGTTGTATAAGTTGTATAACATACTTGCTGATTGATACATTTTAACATTTACTATAACTAAGATTTTGCTGAGGTTCGCACTGATAAAGTCTCCAAGAGCAATGATGAGCGATTCTGGATACTTCCCTCTAAGGTTAGTTAACTGGTCAGTCAGGTGTTTTAACAGCTCGGTAACAATCCTGAACTCAGAGATTCCCGCTTTCAAAACCACCATCACCCAACGTGGGGCTCGAACACACGACCCTGAGATAAAGATTCTCATGCTCTAACGACTGAGCTAGCCGGGCTAATTTTGCACAGTTTTATGTTGCTTTGCAACATTTGGACCCATCGTCTCGTCGTAGCTGTAGCTCGTTAGCCGACAGGTAGTCATTTCTAAAGAGTTCTTCTGTGTCTTTGTAGCCCTTCCAGAGTCTTAGTAATACGGACACTTCGCACAATAATTCCAGAGTGATTTCACTTCTAGAATGTTAATAACGTTTCTAGAATTTTAAGTTGTAGTATTAGAATGTCAGGTTAACGTTCTAGAATTTTAAAATGCGTTTCAAGAGTGTAATGTTACCATTCTAGAATGTTAACTTACAGTTCTAGAATGTTAAATTAAGCTGGGCTAGATATTCTAGACTGTTAAATTGCTGTTCTAGAATGTTAATTGCAGTTCTAGAATTTTAACTTTTAGTATTACATTGTCAGGTTGAAGTTCGAGAATTTTATAACGTGTACTTTCAAGAGTGTAACGTTACCATTCTAGAATGTTAACTTACAGTTCTAGAATGTTAAATTAAGCTGAGCTAGATATTCTAGACCGTTAAATTGCTGTTCTAGAATGTTAATTGCAGTATTAGATTTTAACTTGTAGTATTACATTGTCAGGTTGAAGTTCGAGAATTTTATAACGTGGTTCAAGATTGTAAGACGTTAAACAGTCCTTTGTGTTAACTTTTTTCATTTGCTACCAGGGTAGCATACTTGTACCATACTGTGTAGCATGGGGATAGGGTAAACATGCACATGGAATGCAAAGAGTGGAAATCTCTGCAACAACAAGGTGCTGCTGGGATTTGAACCCAGGATCTCCTGTTTACTAGACAGGCACTTTCACCAACTAAGCCACAGCACCTCCGTGTGTACTTCTGTAATATTAAACCTTCCATTGTCTTTCACGTTGTATAAGTTGTATAACATACTGGCTGATTGATACATTTTAACATTTACTATAACTAAGATTTTGCTGCGGTTCGCACTGATAAAGTCTCCAAGAGCGATTCTGGATACTTCCCTCTAAGGTTAGTTAACTGGTCGGTCAGGTGTTTTAACAACTCGCTAACAATCCTGAACTCAGATTCCTGCTTTCAAAAACCACCATCGCCCAACGTGGGGCTCGAACCCACGACCCTGAGATTAAGAGTCTCATGCTCTACCGACTGAGCTAGCCGGGCTAATTTTGCACAGTTTTATGTTGCTTTGCGACATTTGGACCCATCGTCTCGTCGTAGCTGTAGCTCGTTAGCCGACAGGTAGTCCTTTCTAAAGAGTTCTTCTGTGTCTTTGTAGCCCTTCCAGAGTCTTAGTAATACGGACACTTCGCACAATAATTCCAGAGTGATTGCACTTCTAGAATGTTAATAACGTTTCTAGAATTTTAAGTTGTAGTATTAGAATGTCAGGTTAACGTTCTAGAATTTTAAAATGCGTTTTAAGAGTGTAACGTTACCATTCTAGAATGTTAACTTACAGTTCTAGAATGTTAAATTAAGCTGGGCTAGATATTCTAGACCGTTAAATTGCTGTTCTAGAATGTTAATTGCAGTTCTAGAATGTTAATTGCAGTTCTAGAATTTTAACTTTTAGTATTACATTGTCAGGTTGAAGTTCGAGAATTTTATAATGTGTACTTTCAAGAGTATAACGTTACCATTCTAGAATGTTAACTTACAGTTCTAGAATGTTAAATTAAGCTGGGCTAGATATTCTAGACCGTTAAATTGCTGTTCTAGATTGTTAATTGCAGTATTAGATTTTAACTTGTAGTATTACATTGTCAGGTTGAAGTTCGAGAATTTTATAACGTGGTTCAAGATTGTAAGACGTTCAACAGTCCTTTGTGTTAACTTTTTTCATTTGCTACCAGGGTAGCATACTTGTACCATACTGTGTAGCATGGGGATAGGGTAAACATGCACATGGAATGCAAAGAGTGGAAATCTCTGCAACAAGAAGGTGCTGCTGGGATTTTAACCCAGAATTTCCTGTTTACTAGACAGGCACTTTCACCAACTAAGCCACAGCACCTCCGTGTGTACTTCTGTAATATTAAACCTTCCATTGTCTTTCACGTTGTATAAGTTGTATAACATACTTGCTGATTGATACATTTTAACATTTACTATAACTAAGATTTTGCTGAGGTTCGCACTGATAAAGTCTCCAAGAGCAATGATGAGCGATTCTGGATACTTCCCTCTAAGGTTAGTTAACTGGTCGGTCAGGTGTTTTAACACCTCGCTAACAATCCTGAACTCAGAGATTCCTGCTTTCAAAACCACCATCGCCCAACGTGGGACTCAAAACCACGACCCTGAGATTAAGAGTCTCAAGCTCTGCCGACTGAGCTAGTCGGGCTAATTTTGCACAGTTTTATGTTGCTTTGCGACATTTGGACCCATCGTCTCGTCGTAGCTGTAGCTCGTTAGCCGACAGGTAGTCCTTTCTAAAGAGTTCTTCTGTGTCTTTGTAGCCCTTCCAGAGTCTTAGTAATACGGACACTTCGCACAATAATTCCAGAGTGATTGCACTTCTAGAATGTTAATAACGTTTCTAGAATTTTAAGTTGTAGTATTAGAATGTCAGGTTAACATTCTAGAATTTTAAAATGCGTTTCAAGAGTGTAACGTTACCATTCTAGAATGTTAACTTACAGTTCTAGAATGTTAAATTAAGCTGGGCTAGATATTCTAGACCGTTAAATTGCTGTTCTAGATTGTTAATTGCAGTATTAGATTTTAACTTGTAGTATTACATTGTCAGGTTGAAGTTCGAGAATTTTATAACGTGGTTCAAGATTGTAAGACGTTCAACAGTCCTTTGTGTTAACTTTTTTCATTTGCTACCAGGGTAGCATACTTGTACCATACTGTGTAGCATGGGGATAGGGTAAACATGCACATGGAATGCAAAGAGTGGAAATCTCTGCAACAACAAGGTGCTGCTGGGATTTGAACCCAGGTTCTCCTGTTTACTAGACAGGCACTTTCACCAACTAAGCCACAGCACCTCCGTGTGTACTTGTGTAATATTAAACCTTCCATTGTCTTTCACGTTGTATAAGTTGTATAACATACTGGCTGATTGATACATTTTAACATTTACTATAACTAAGATTTTGCTGCGGTTCGCACTGATAAAGTCTCCAAGAGCGATTCTGGATACTTCCCTCTAAGGTTAGTTAACTGGTCGGTCAGGTGTTTTAACAACTCGCTAACAATCCTGAACTCAGATTCCCGCTTTCAAAAACCACCATCGCCCAACGTGGGGCTCGAACCCACGACCCTGAGATTAAGAGTCTCATGCTCTACCGACTGAGCTAGCCGGGCTAATTTTGCACTGTTTTATGTTGCTTTGCGACATTTGGACCCATCGTCTCGTCGTAGCTGTAGCTCGTTAGCCGACAGGTAGTCCTTTCTAAAGAGTTCTTCTGTGTCTTTGTAGCCCTTCCAGAGTCTTAGTAATACGGACACTTCGCACAATAATTCCAGAGTGATTGCACTTCTAGAATGTTAATAACGTTTCTAGAATTTTAAGTTGTAGTATTAGAATGTCAGGTTAACGTTCTAGAATTTTAAAATGCGTTTCAAGAGTGTAACGTTACCATTCTAGAATGTTAACTTACAGTTCTAGAATGTTAAATTAAGCTGGGCTAGATATTCTAGACCGTTAAATTGCTGTTCTAGAATGTTAATTGCAGTTCTAGAATTTTAACTTTTAGTATTACATTGTCAGGTTGAAGTTCGAGAATTTTATAACGTGTACTTTCAAGAGTGTAACGTTACCATTCTAGAATGTTAACTTACAGTTCTAGAATGTTAAATTAAGCTGGGCTATATATTCTAGACCGTTAAATTGCTTTTCTAGAATGTTAATTGCAGTATTAGATTTTAACTTGTAGTATTACATTGTCAGGTTGAAGTTCGAGAATTTTATAACGTGGTTCAAGATTGTAAGAAGTTAAACAGTCCTTTGTGTTAACTTTTTTCATTTGCTACCAGGGTAGCATACTTGTACCATACTGTGTAGCATGGGGATAGGGTAAACATGCACATGGAATAGAATGTTAATTGCAGTACTAGATTTTAACTTGTAGTATTACATTGTCAGGTTGAAGTTTGAGAATTTTATAACGTGGTTCAAGATTGTAAGACGTTAAACAGTCCTTTGTGTTAACTTTTTTCATTTGCTACCAGGGTACCATACTTGTACCATACTGTGTAGCATGGGGATAGGGTAAACATGCACATGGAATGCAAAGAGTGGAAATCTCTGCAACAACAAGGTGCTGCTGGGATTTGAACCCAGGACCCTGAGATTAAGAGTCTCATGCTCTACCGACTGAGCTAGCCGGGCTAATTTTGCACAGTTTTATGTTGCTTTGCGACATTTGGACCCATCGTCTCGTCGTAGCTGTAGCTCGTTAGCCGACAGGTAGTCCTTTCTAAAGAGTTCTTCTGTGTCTTTGTAGCCCTTCCAGAGTCTTAGTAATACGGACACTTCGCACAATAATTCCAGAGTGATTGCACTTCTAGAATGTTAATAACGTTTCTAGAATTTTAAGTTGTAGTATTAGAATGTCAGGTTAACGTTCTAGAATTTTAAAATGCGTTTCAAGAGTGTAACGTTACCATTCTAGAATGTTAACTTACAGTTCTAGAATGTTAAATTAAGCTGGGCTAGATATTCTAGACCGTTAAATTGCTGTTCTAGAATGTTAATTGCAGTTCTAGAATTTTAACTTTTAGTATTACATTGTCAGGTTGAAGTTCGAGAATTTTATAACGTGTACTTTCAAGAGTGTAACGTTACCATTCTAGAATGTTAACTTACAGTTCTAGAATGTTAAATTAAGCTGGGCTATATATTCTAGACCGTTAAATTGCTTTTCTAGAATGTTAATTGCAGTATTAGATTTTAACTTGTAGTATTACATTGTCAGGTTGAAGTTCGAGAATTTTATAACGTGGTTCAAGATTGTAAGAAGTTAAACAGTCCTTTGTGTTAACTTTTTTCATTTGCTACCAGGGTAGCATACTTGTACCATACTGTGTAGCATGGGGATAGGGTAAACATGCACATGGAATAGAATGTTAATTGCAGTACTAGATTTTAACTTGTAGTATTACATTGTCAGGTTGAAGTTTGAGAATTTTATAACGTGGTTCAAGATTGTAAGACGTTAAACAGTCCTTTGTGTTAACTTTTTTCATTTGCTACCAGGGTACCATACTTGTACCATACTGTGTAGCATGGGGATAGGGTAAACATGCACATGGAATGCAAAGAGTGGAAATCTCTGCAACAACAAGGTGCTGCTGGGATTTGAACCCAGGACCCTGAGATTAAGAGTCTCATGCTCTACCGACTGAGCTAGCCGGGCTAATTTTGCACAGTTTTATGTTGCTTTGCGACATTTGGACCCATCGTCTCGTCGTAGCTGTAGCTCGTTAGCCGACAGGTAGTCCTTTCTAAAGAGTTCTTCTGTGTCTTTGTAGCCCTTCCAGAGTCTTAGTAATACGGACACTTCGCACAATAATTCCAGAGTGATTGCACTTCTAGAATGTTAATAACGTTTCTAGAATTTTAAGTTGTAGTATTAGAATGCCAGGTTAACGTTCTAGAATTTTAAAATGCGTTTCAAGAGTGTAACGTTACCATTCTAGAATGTTAACTTACAGTTCTAGAATGTTAAATTAAGCTGGGCTAGATATTCTAGACCGTTAAATTGCTGTTCTAGAATGTTAATTGCAGTTCTAGAATTTTAACTTTTAGTATTACATTGTCAGGTTGAAGTTCGAGAATTTTATAACGTGTACTTTCAAGAGTGTAACGTTACCATTCTAGAATGTTAACTTACAGTTCTAGAATGTTAAATTAAGCTGGGCTAGATATTCTAGACCGTTAAATTGCTTTTCTAGAATGTTAATTGCAGTATTAGATTTTAACTTGTAGTATTACATTGTCAGGTTGAAGTTCGAGAATTTTATAACGTGGTTCAACATTGTAAGACGTTATACAGTCCTTTGTGTTAACTTTTTTCATTTGCTACCAGGGTAGCATACTTGTACCATACTGTGTAGCATGGGGATAGGGTAAACATGCACATGGAATAGAATGTTAATTGCAGTACTAGATTTTAACTTGTAGTATTACATTGTCAGGTTGAAGTTCGAGAATTTTATAACGTGGTTCAAGATTGTAAGACGTTAAACAGTCCTTTGTGTTAACTTTTTTCATTTGCTACCAGGGTAGCATACTTGTACCATACTGTGTAGCATGGGGATAGGTTAAACATGCACATGGAATGCAAAGAGTGGAAATCTCTGCAACAACAAGGTGCTGCTGGGATTTGAACCCAGGATCTCCTGTTTACTAGACAGGCACTTTCACCAACTAAGCCACAGCACCTCCGTGTGTTCTTCTGTAATATTAAACCTTCCATTGTCTTTCACGTTGTATAAGTTGTATAACATACTGGCTGATTGATACATTTTAACATTTACTATAACTAAGATTTTGCTGCGGTTCGCACTGATAAAGTCTCCAAGAGCAATGATGAGCGATTCTGGATACTTCCCTCTAAGGTTAGTTAACTGGTCGGTCAGGTGTTTTAACAACTCGCTAACAATCCTGAACTCAGATTCCCGCTGTCAAAAACCACCATCGCCC
Source organism: Gymnocephalus cernua (assembly GCA_023631565.1). NCBI lineage: Eukaryota > Metazoa > Chordata > Actinopteri > Perciformes > Percidae > Gymnocephalus > Gymnocephalus cernua. Next base: position 6,310,444 of record CM042448.1, on the reverse strand, counting down.
AACGTGGGGCTCGAACCCACGACCCTGAGATTAAGAGTCTCATGCTCTACCGACTGAGCTAGCCGGGCTAATTTTGCACAGTTTTATGTTGCTTTGCGACATTTGGACCCATCGTCTCGTCGTAGCTGTAGCTCGTTAGCCGACAGGTAGTCCTTTCTAAAGAGTTCTTCTGTGTCTTTGTAGCCCTTCCAGAGTCTTAGTAATACGGACACTTCGCACAATAATTCCAGAGTGATTGCACTTCTAGAATGTTAATAACGTTTCTAGAATTTTAAGTTGTAGTATTAGAATGTCAGGTTAACGTTCTAGAATTTTAAAATGGGTTTCAAGAGTGTAACGTTACCATTCTAGAATGTTAACTTACAGTTCTAGAATGTTAAATTAAGCTGGGCTAGATATTCTAGACCGTTAAATTGCTGTTCTAGAATGTTAATTGCAGTTCTAGAATTTTAACTTTTAGTATTACATTGTCAGGTTGAAGTTCGAGAATTTTATAACGTGGTTCAAGATTGTAAGACGTTCAACAGTCCTTTGTGTTAACTTTTTTCATTTGCTACCAGGGTAGCATACTTGTACCATTCTGTGTAGCATGGTGATAGGGTAAACATGCACATGGAATAGAATGTTAATTGCAGTACTAGATTTTAACTTGTAGTATTACATTGTCAGGTTGAAGTTCGAGAATTTTATAACGTGGTTCAAGATTGTAAGACGTTCAACAGTCCTTTGTGTTAACTTTTTTCATTTGCTACCAGGGTAGCATACTTGTACCATACTGTGTAGCATGGGGATAGGGTAAACATGCACATGGAATGCAAAGAGTGGAAATCTCTGCAACAAGAAGGTGCTGCTGGGATTTTAACCCAGAATTTCCTGTTTACTAGACAGGCACTTTCACCAACTAAGCCACAGCACCTCCGTGTGTACTTCTGTAATATTAAACCTTCCATTGTCTTTCACGTTGTATAAGTTGTATAACATACTTGCTGATTGATACATTTTAACATTTACTATAACTAAGATTTTGCTGAGGTTCGCACTGATAAAGTCTCCAAGAGCAATGATGAGCGATTCTGGATACTTCCCTCTAAGGTTAGTTAACTGGTCGGTCAGGTGTTTTAACACCTCGCTAACAATCCTGAACTCAGAGATTCCTGCTTTCAAAACCACCATCGCCCAACGTGGGGCTCAAAACCACGACCCTGAGATTAAGAGTCTCAAGCTCTGCCGACTGAGCTGGTCGGGCTAATTTTGCACAGTTTTATGTTGCTTTGCGACATTTGGACCCATCGTCTCATCGTAGCTGTAGCTCGTTAGCCGACAGGTAGTCCTTTCTAAAGAGTTCTTCTGTGTCTTTGTAGCCCTTCCAGAGTCTTAGTAATACGGACACTTCGCACAATAATTCCAGAGTGATTGCACTTCTAGAATGTTAATAACGTTTCTAGAATTTTAAGTTGTAGTATTAGAATGTCAGGTTAACGTTCTAGAATTTTAAAATGCGTTTCAAGAGTGTAACGTTACCATTCTAGAATGTTAACTTACAGTTCTAGAATGTTAAATTAAGCTGGGCTAGATATTCTAGACCGTTAAATTGCTGTTCTAGAATGTTAATTGCAGTTCTAGAATTTTAACTTTTAGTATTACATTGTCAGGTTGAAGTTCGAGAATTTTATAACGTGTACTTTCAAGAGTGTAACATTACCATTCTAGAATGTTAACTTACAGTTCTAGAATGTTAAATTAAGCTGGGCTAGATATTCTAGACCGTTAAATTGCTGTTCTAGAATGTTAATTGCAGTATTAGATTTTAACTTGTAGTATTACATTGTCAGGTTGAAGTTCGAGAATTTTATAACGTGGTTCAAGATTGTAAGACGTTAAACAGTCCTTTGTGTTAACTTTTTTCATTTGCTACCAGGGTAGCATACTTGTACCATACTGTGTAGCATGGGGATAGGGTAAACATGCACATGGAATAGAATGTTAATTGCAGTACTAGATTTTAACTTGTAGTATTACATTGTCAGGTTGAAGTTCGAGAATTTTATAACGTGGTTCAAGATTGTAAGACGTTAAACAGTCCTTTGTGTTAACTTTTTTCATTTGCTACCAGGGTAGCATACTTGTACCATACTGTGTAGCATGGGGATAGGTTAAACATGCACATGGAATGCAAAGAGTGGAAATCTCTGCAACAACAAGGTGCTGCTGGGATTTGAACCCAGGATCTCCTGTTTACTAGACAGGCACTTTCACCAACTAAGCCACAGCACCTCCGTGTGTTCTTCTGTAATATTAAACCTTCCATTGTCTTTCACGTTGTATAAGTTGTATAACATACTGGCTGATTGATACATTTTAACATTTACTATAACTAAGATTTTGCTGCGGTTCGCACTGATAAAGTCTCCAAGAGCAATGATGAGCGATTCTGGATACTTCCCTCTAAGGTTAGTTAACTGGTCGGTCAGGTGTTTTAACAACTCGCTAACAATCCTGAACTCAGATTCCCGCTTTCAAAAACCACCATCGCCCAACGTGGGGCTCGAACCCACGACCCTGAGATTAAGAGTCTCATGCTCTACCGACTGAGCTAGCCGGGCCAATTTTGCACACTTTTATGTTGCTTTGCGACATTTGGACCCATCGTCTCGTCGTAGCTGTAGCTCGTTAGCCGACAGGTAGTCCTTTCTAAAGAGTTCTTCTGTGTCTTTGTAGCCCTTCCAGAGTCTTAGTAATACGGACACTTCGCACAATAATTCCAGAGTGATTGCACTTCTAGAATGTTAATAACGTTTCTAGAATTTTAAGTTGTAGTATTAGAATGTCAGGTTAACGTTCTAGAATTTTAAAATGCGTTTCAAGAGTGTAACGTTACCATTCTAGAATGTTAACTTACAGTTCTAGAATGTTAAATTAAGCTGGGCTAGATATTCTAGACCGTTAAATTGCTGTTCTAGATTGTTAATTGCAGTATTAGATTTTAACTTGTAGTATTACATTGTCAGGTTGAAGTTCGAGAATTTTATAACGTGGTTCAAGATTGTAACACGTTCAACAGTCCTTTGTGTTAACTTTTTTCATTTGCTACCAGGGTAGCATACTTGTACCATACTGTGTAGTATGGTGATAGGGTAAACATGCACATGGAATAGAATGTTAAT